>CM053571.1:29629138-29785916 GCA_028646485.1 Cryptoprocta ferox
AGAAGTGCTGATGCATAGGGGCACTTGTACCCCAATGTTCGTCGCGGCACTTTCAACAATAGCCAAATCATGGAAAGAGCCTAAATGTCCATCAACTGATGAATGGATTAGGAAGATGTGGTTCATCTATACAATGGAATACTACATGGCCATGAGAAAGAATGAAATCTGGCCATTCGTAGCAAAGTGGATGGACCTCGAGGGTGTCATGCTAAGCCAAATAAGTCAGGCGGAGAAGGACAGATACCATATGTTTGCACTCATAGGTCTAACAGGAGAAACCCAACAGAGGACCATGGAGAGGGGAAGGAGGAAAAAGAGTTAGGGAGAGGGAGGGCGACAAAACATGAGAGACTCTTGAATACTGAAAACAAACTGAGGGGGGAAGGGGAAGGGAGAAAAGTAATGCGGGGTGATGGTCTTGGTAGAGGTCACTTGTGGGGAAGAGCACTGGGTGCTATATGGAAACCAACCTGACAATAAACTATAAAGTTAAAAAAAAAAAAGAAAAAGGGAAAAATCAAAACTCAGCAATCCATGCCTCACCTTAAGAAAACAGAAAAAGAAGAGCAATGTAAGCTTAAGGCAAACAGAAGAGGAATAATAAAAATTATAGCAGAGATCAATAAAATTGTAAAGAAGAAATCAGTAAAGAAAGTTCTTAAAAATATAAGCTGATTCTCTGAAAAGATCAGTAAAACCAATAAACTCCTGGCCAGGCTGATCAAGAGTAAAAAAGACAGAAATTACTAGTATCAGAAATGGAAGGGGTCATTACTACTAATTCCATGAACATAAAAAGGATAATAAAGGAATTTTATGAATAGGTCCATATTCAAAGTTTAATAACTTAGATGAATTATGCCAATTTCTTAAAAGATGCAAATATACAAAACATGAAAAAGAAAACACACAAAGGAGAAAGGTAATTCAAGTAAACCTATACCTATTAATAATATTTAATCAATAATTAATAACATTCCAAAGAAGAAAGCAAAGCCTAGATGACCTCTCTGGTGAATGCTACCAAATATTTAAGGAAGAGATTATACCAATTCTCTATAATCTCTTCCAAAAAATAGAAGCAGATGGAATACTTTCTAACTCATTCCTTAAGGCCAGCATTACACTAATATCAAAACCAGTTAAAGACATCACAATAAAAGAAAAACCATAGACCAATATCTCTTATGAACATAAAAGTCTTCAATGAAATACTAACAAATTGAAACCTACAATGTATTAAAAGAATATCCAAAATGACCAAATGGGATTTATTCTAGGTATGCAAGGCTAGTTGCATTTAAAATCAATTAATGTGTTATTTCAATAGTACATGTGAGTCAAACCACTGTGCTTTATACCTTAAGTTTATACAGTGATGTATGTCAATTATATCTATAAAACTGGAAATAGAATCACTTAATGCAGTCTATCACTTGAATGGGCTATAAACAAGAAAAGTCACAGGATTTTATCAATAGATAGAGAAAAAGCATTTAATAAAATCCAACAACCATTCATGATAAAAATTAAGCTAACGATGAATAGAGGGGAATTTCCTTAATTTAATACAGAGTATCTACAAAAAAAAAAACAAACAATAATTATACTCAATGGTGAGCTTTCCCATTAAGATCACATACCAGGTAAGCATGATGCCTCTTATTATGACTTTTCAACATCATACCTGAAGTCATAACTAATGCAATAAGAAAAAGAAATAAGAAGAATATATGTTGGAAAGAAAGAAATAAAACTGTCTTTATTTGCAGTTGATATGTCTATCTAGGCATAAAATCCAAAATAATTAATATTCAAGTAATAATAACTCAAAATAATTCAAAATAATCAATAATCAAACAACAACAAAAACAAAAAACCTCCTGGAACCAAAGGTAATTATATCAAGGTTTCAGGATACAAAGTTAATAGACAAAAGTCAATTGCATTCCTATAAATCAGCAATGAAAATATGGAATTTTAAATTAAAAACACATTACCATTTACATTAGTACTCTCCCAAAATGGCATATTAGGTATAAATAACAAAATATCCATAAGGTATATATGAAGAAAACCACAAAACACTGATGAAAGAAATCAAAGAAGATTCAATAATTGGAGATTCCATGTTCCTGGATAGGAAGACTCAATATCAGGATGTTTGTTCTTCCCAACTTGATCTCTAGATCCAATGAAATCTCAATAAAAATTCCCAGCAAGCTTTTTCATGGATTCCAAAAACTAATTCCAAAGTTTATAAGGAAAACAAAAGATCAAAAATAGCTAACGCAATATTGAATTTGAGAAGAGCAAAGTCAGAGATACAGCACTCCTCAACTTCAAGACTTACTATAAAGCTACTTTAATCAAGACAATGTGATATTGGCAAAATAGACAAAAAAAGAAATCAATGGACCAGAATAGAATCCAGAAATAGATTCACACAAGAGAAAACCTAGGTGACCTTGGGAATGGTGAAGACTTTTTAGATAGAACACCAAAGATGCAATCCATGAAAGAAATATTTGATAAGCTGAACTTTATTAAAACTAAAAACTTTTGCTCTGCAAAACGTAATATCAAGAGAATGAGAAGATAAGCCACAGATTGGGAGAAAATATTTTCAAAAGACACATTTGATAAAAGACTGTAATCGAAAATATGCAAAGAACTCTTAAAACTCAATGATAAAAAAAATCCACTAAAAGTGGGACATAAACCTAAACAGACTATTTATCAAAAAAGTTATATATATACAGATGAAATAGCATATGAAAAGATGCCCACATCATGTCATCAGAAAATGCAAATTAAAAGAGCAATAAAATACCACTAAACACCAATCCAGAACACTGTCAAAACCAAAATGCTGGTGAGAATCTAGAGCAATAGGAACTTTCATTCATTACTGATGGGAATGCAAAATGCTAAGGCTGGCTATCTTGAATGCTTATTTTCAGATTTCACATTTAATTATTTTTGTTCTGTTTTCAAAATTTATTTTTATAAGTCTCCCCCTTTCCCTTTGATTAAACTCCTCAACTAAACAAAGAATTTACTAGATACAATGTATAAATTATTGATTTTTTTCAAGTGAATCAACTTCTTGGGGTGCCTGGGTGGCTCAGTCGGTTAAGCATCTGACTCTTGATTTCGGTTTAGGTCATGATCTCATGGTTTGTAAGTCTGAGCCTCGAATTGGGCTCTGCGTTGACAGTGCGGGGCATGCTTGGAATTCTCTCTCTCTCCCCTCCTCCCCACTCTATCTCTCATGCTCTCTCTCTCTCTCTCTCCCGTTCTCTCAAAAGAATTAATTAATTAAAAAAGAGTAAAACAGTTTTAAAAAATATAGTGAATCAACTGCTCTAAGTAAAATATACAGGGTGGCCATAAAGACTGGCAACATAAATAAACATGCATACTAAATGGTTTATTGCTATTATATTACAATATGTAATCTGTCCAATATGTTGTTCCTTATCATCAGTGAATACAGTACCTTAAGATAACACTTTCATCAATCTCTGCACACGTATCTGTGATGTGTTGCTTTAGATGGTTTGTATATTAGTTTGCTAGGGCTGCTGTAAAAGGGTACCACAACTAGGTGCCTTAAACAACAGAAACGTATTGTCTCCAGTTCTGGAAGTAGAAGTCTGCAGTTCTGGAGATAGATTAGGGGGTTAGCAGATTTGATTTCTTCTGAGGGCTCTGAAGAGGAATCTATTTCATACCTTTCTCTCAGTTCTGGTGTTTTGCTGGCTTTCCTTAGCTTGTAGATATATCATTCCTATTTCTGCTTTAATGTCCACGTGGCATTTTCCCTGTATGTGTCCAAATTTCCCCTTTTTATATAGACATCAGGTGATAGAGCCTCATCCTACTCCTGTATAACCTCATTTTGACTTAAGTAATTATATCTATGACAACTCTATTTCTAAATAAAATCATATTTTTAAGTACTGGGGATTAAGATTTCAACATATGAATTTGAGAGGGATGCAATTCAAACCATCACCATTGGTATGTCTAATTTTAAGTGAAGAAACCTGCACCTTAAGCATATTTCAAAAGAATTAATCAAGATGTTTCATCTATTTAAAAAAAAAATCTATCTTCCCAATCTTTACGGCCATCCTGACTAGTGTGGCAGCATTGAGCACAGGTTTTGAATGTGTGGATTTTAATAATATGTCAAGCACTTATAGGCAATTTAAACTTTGGCAAACCACTTAAGTGTTTTCCATTTCAGTTTCCTTATTATAAAATGGGACTCATGATTTATAACTGAACACAGAATTATTGCAAATATTAAATAATTTACATATGGCATTTATGACAGTGTCTATCATCATTTTAATCATCATCTTGTCTCAGAAAAATTCCTGATAGAATATAAGTTCTGCACAGCTATATCCCAAATCCCAATGCCAATTACAGTACCTAGAACATAACGGTGTCCTATAGTCTTTTTGGGATGAATATCTGATTATCTCCTTGACTAATTCATACTGAATTATTGATACTTGCACATATAAAACTACACACACACAAAATCTGTTCAGCCTAAAAGACTTCTATACACAAATCCTATGATGTCATTTTTTTACACCAGGAATACCCAAGCATTCACTTAGAAGCCTCTAACACCATTCAAATACAAAGTTACTAAACAAATGTAACAGAACAATCAGGGGATGAAGTAAATTGCACTTTCTTTTTCTGTAGGCTCACCAGGAAAGTAAGAACATTTTTCCTCCTCCCTCTGTAGAAGACAAGGAAGATTTTTGTGCTCTAAAGACACTTGCTCTTGAATTTAATTAAAAAGAAATTGGGATATTTTAGAGGCAGAAGGTATCACAGGAATTAAAGAGAGAAAAGTAATGTAACTTCAGAATGAAATAAGATTCCATAGGACTAGAAAATATTCTGGAAGGAAGCAGTAACCTAATGTTAGTAGGCCTGGAACATTTGGGGACTAAAACATAAAAACCAAGGCCTTGGAAACGTTATGCAAAGTCTGAGAAGCCAAAAATGCAAGCTGTCATCCACAGAGCCTCCAGTCTTCCTGTAAGCCATGTAAGACTAGACAATAGGTATATTTTGAGGTATAAATCTAAGGGAAGGAAGAAGTTAATTTAGAAAAATAAAATCAGTTTGTTTTGGGAAAAACTTGTATCTTGAATAACAATGTAACATGTCCAAAGCTACTGCTTGACCAAACCTATTCTGAAACACCATTCTGTTCCCTTTCAGGTTAGATATACAAGTCAACTGGAAATCTCCAAGGATTCCAAGTTGTCTCTCTTCTGAAAAAAAGAGTAAAGAAAGATACATATTAGGTGGGACTATGAAGATCAGAGGGAACATCATTTTATTGACCAAACTGCAGAATTATAGAAAGATGGAATTCTTCAGCATTTAGAAAGGTGGTTTAATATATTACCAAAATATTTGATATAACAGGTTGGTAAAGCCATGTTCTTTGCTTGGTATATTGGGGATGATTCAGCTAAAAACAAAACAAATAAGCATAGAAACAAACAGGAAAGAAAGAAAGGAAGGAAGGAGAAAAGGAAAGGAAAGGAAGGAAAGGAAAGGAAAACACAACACAACACAACACAACTTTGGATGGGACTAAATTCATGATACTGAATGGGAATGTTTGAAAATAAGAAGATAGATGTTTTTCCATACCAAAGGCAACCATGAAGTGGTAGGGAGCCTCTCTCTCAATCTGAGATCTCAGGACAGGGTAGACAACTGGACCGACTGGAGGCAGCACACATTTCCTGTATTTTTCTATTAACTTCTACAAGAAGATGAGATATATGCCCTCTTGTGGTAGGGAATAAAAGGGAAAAAGAGGGGGGAAAAGCCTTTAGGAATCTTAATCCATTCAGAGATTGAATCTGACATTGAGACATTTATAAAATATTTAGATATTTTGTGGGGGAAAATTGTGTTTTATATTAATGACAGAAAAAATGCTAAATGAATAATGACGTAGAAGAAGAAAGAGGTCAGGGCGCCTCTCTGGCTCGGTCAGTAGAGCATGTGACTCTTGATCTTGGGGTTGTGAATTTGAGCCCCATATTGAGTGTAGAGATCACTTAAAAATAAAAAATAAAAAAATCTTGGGAAAGTGTCTATTCATGTATTCTCCCCATTTCTTCACTGGATTATTTGTTTTTTGGGTGTTGAGTTTGGAAAATTCTTTATAGATTTTGGATATTAACCCTTTATCTGATATGTCATTTGCAAATATTTTCTCCCATTGCATTTGTTGCCTTTTAGTTTTATTGATTGTTTCTTTTGCTATGCAGAAGCTTTTTATCTTGATGAGGTTCCAATAGTTCATTTTTGCTTTTATTTCCCTTGCCTTCAGAGATATGTCAAGTAAGATGTTGCTGTAGCAGAGGTCAACTTGCCTGTTTTCTCCTCTAGGATTTTGATGGTTTCCTGTCTCACATTTAGGTTTTTCAACCATTTTGAATTTATTTTTGTGTATAGTGTAAGAAAGTGGTCCAGGTTCATTCTTCTGTGTGTTGCTGTCCAGTTCTCCCAGCACCATCTGTTGAAGAGGCTGTCTTTTTTCCACTGGATACTCTTTCCTGCTTTGTCAAAGATTAGTTGGCCATACATTTGTGGGTCCAATTCTGGGTTCTCTATTCTATTCCATTGGTCTATGTGTCTGTTTTTGTGCCAATACCATAGTGTCTTGTTGATTACAGCTTTATATAGTACAGGCTAAAGTCTGGGATTATGATGCCTCCAACTTTGGTTTCCTTTTTCAACATTACTTTGGCTATTCAGGGTCTTTTCTGGTTCCATACAATAATTTTAGGATTGTTTATTCTAGCTCTGAGAAGAATGCTGGTGCTATTTTGATTGGAATTGCATTGAATGTGTAGATTGCTTTGGGTAGTATCAACATTTTAACAATATTTGTTCTTCCAATCCATGAGCATGGAATGTTTTTCCATTTCTTTGTGGCTTCTTCAGTTTCTTTCCTAAGCTTTCTTTCTTTCATAGTTTTCAGTGTACAGATCTTTTACCTCTTCGATTAGGTTTATTCCTAGGTATTTTATTAAAAGGTTCTTGGTGCAATTGTAAATGGGATCGATTCCTAGATATCTCTTTCTGTTGCTTCATTATTGGTATATAGAAATGCAATCAATTTCTGTACATCGATTTTATATCCTGTGACTTTGCTGAATTTGTATATCAGTTCTAGCAGTTTTTTTGGTGGAGTCTTTTGGGTTTTTCATGTAGAGTATCAAGTCATCTGTGAAAAGTGAAAGTTTGACTTCTTTGCCAATTTGGATGCCTTTTATTTTGTTTGTTGTCTGATTGCTGATGCTAGGACTTCCAGCACTATGTTAAACAGCAGTGGTGAGAGTGGACATCCCTGTTATGTTCCTAATCTCAGGGGGAAAACTCAGTTTTTCCCCATTGAAGATGATATTAGCCATGGGCCTTTCATATATGGCTTTTATGATGGCTTGTATGATAAGGTATATTCCTTCTATCCCAACTTTCTTGAGGGTTTTTATTAAGACAGGATGCTGTATTATATCAAATGGTTTTTCTGTATCTATTGACAGGATCATATGGTTCTTATCCTTTCTTCTATTAATGTGATGTATCATGTTGATTGATTTGTGAATATTGAACCAGCTCTGCATCCCAGGAATGAATCCCACTTGATCATGGTGAATAATTTTTTAATATACTGTTAAATTTGATTTGCTAGTATCTTGTTGATAATTTTTACATCCATGTTCATCAGGTATCTTGGACTGTAATTCTCCTTTTTAGTGGGGTCTTTGGTTTGGGAATCAAGGTAATGCTGCCTTCATAGAATGTGTCTGGAAGCTTTCCTTCTGTTTCTACTTTTGGAACAGCTTGAGAGGAATAGGCATTAACCCCGCTTTAAAGACACATGAAAAGATACTCAACATCGCTCATCATCAAGGAAATACAAATACAGATGTTGGTGAGGATGTGGAGAAAGGGGAACCCTCTTGCACTGTTGGTGGGAATGCAAACTGGTGCAGCCACTCTGGAAAACAGTGTGGAGGTTCCTCAAAAAATTAATAGAATTACCCTACAACCCAGCAATAGCACTACTAGAAATCTATCCAAAGGATACAGGAGTGCTGATTCATAGGGGCACATGTACCCCAATGTTTATAGCAGTACTATCAACAATAGCCAAATTATGGAAAGCACCTAAATGTCCATCAACTGATGAATGGATAAAGAAGATGTGGTGTATATATATATATATATGTATTATATATAAGTAGTATTCCATTGTATATATATATATATATGGGGAATACTACTTGGGGATGAAATATATACATGGGGAATACTACTTGGGGATGAAAAAGAATGAAATCTTGCCATTTGCAACAATGTGGATGGAACTAGAGGGTACTATGTTAAGTGAAATAAGTCAGTCAGAGAAAGACAGATATTGTATGTTTTCACTCATATGTGGAATTTCAGAAACTTAACAGAAGACCATGGAAGAAGAGAAGGAAAAAAAATATTTATAAACAGAGAGGGAGGCAAACCATAAGAGACTCTTAAATACAGAGAACAAGCTGAGGGTTGATATGAGGGGGGCAAGGAAAATGGGTGATTGGAGTTGAGGAGGGTACTTGTTGAGATGAGCACTGGGTGTTGTATGTAAGTGATGAATCATGGGAATCTACTCCCAAAGCCAAGAGTACACTGTATACACTGTATGTTAGCTAACTTGACAATAAATTATATTTTAAAAATCTTTTTAAAAAAGGAGAGGTCTAAAATATACTCATTTCAAAATTCTCAATGAAATATGAATCTATTTACTCTGCCAGCAAATCATTATCATTTGCCAATTGCATGCTAATGACCTATTCCTTCTCCTTTTCTCATATCTTACCACAATCAAATAAAATAATATTACTATGACTTCGCATCTTGGATGTTCTCTTTTCAGAACACGTTTACTTTCTAAAATACATTCCCTCCTCTAGCTAATATTAGTGGCTCTCATTTCCTCAATAATCCTTAGCTGAATTTTGTCTTAACTGGGAAGATAAACCAATAGAAATAAGTTCTATGGAATATAATGTATTTCTAAAATAGATATAGAGTTTAGGATTAAATAATACTAACTACAGATAATATAATAGTGAGAGTGGTAATAAAGACCAAATTTCTGTGGACTTGGTCATGTTAAAAGACTTAATAGATGCTTTATTTTTATATACTAATATAATCTCCAACAACAATCTAAGAACATTTAGAACTTTAAATCAATTGGAGGGGTGCCTGGGTGGCTCAGTCGGTTAAGTGTCCGACTTCAGCTCAGGTCGTGAGTGTGAGCCCTGCATCGGGCTCTGTGCTGACAGCCTAGGGCCTGGGGCCTGCTTCGGATTCTGTGTCTCCTCTCTCGGCCCTTCCCCCACTTGTGCTCTGTCTCTGTCTCTCAAAAATAAATAAATGTAAAAAAAAAAACTTTTTTTTAATCAATTGGATTCCATTTCTAAAAAGTATCTGGAATCTTTCTGTTGACTCCTTCCTTTAACTAGATTTTCAATTTTTTTCTTTTTTTCACCAGCTCTAACTGCTTAGCTGGCTAACTATTTTGGATCTTTACTGCTCCTCAAGGTCAAAAGAAGGAGAAGGTGGAAGTGACAATAACACTAAGTGCCTCTGATTATTTCAGGAAATTGCCTGTCACTTTATATACATCTTTGTCATTTAATCCTGTCAACAACTCCACAAAAAGTATAATTTTCCCTATTTTAAAACAAGAAGAGGAGGCTCTGAGAGACTGAAGAGCTTGGCCAAGTTTCCCATAGCTAATAAGTAATAGAGCAGAAGACCAAGATTGAAACCTGTCCACATTCTTTCCAAAATGAAGTACTGTTGCTTCTTCCTCCTATCTTTCCTAAATGAATAAATAATGCCACTACTCATTCTATTTCCCAAACTAAAAAACTAGTCATTAACTACTCTTCCTCTTCCATTATGTCTACCTCTTCTTCTCTCCCTCATTGGCCACCAGCTCTTATCAAGTTTACCATCTCCAGACAGTTCTCATATCGCACCTGTTTTGTCTCCTTCCATTGTGAGTACTGCATCCGATGCTCACATGCCTATTAACTACTAACTTGCATTCTTGCCATTGCTCTTTCTTAGAAAGGACCCACTCCCTTTCTGTTATCAAGGTGATCTCTCTAGTACATGCTGTTTCTTTTTTCCACTTAAGTGGTACATAACTCTTTCAACTGTTGTGCCCCCAGCCTGGTTCCCAGTCCCACTTCCTGCCCCATAGGGCTTCTTATCATTCCTCCTGCACTACACTCATGATGGTGCTTTCAACTCACTCTTCTCCTTATTCCCTCAGGGCATTTCCCAAACATCCTCTCCCCTTGGTAACCTTTCTTAGCCATCTCACCTCTCCCTAAACAGAATTTAATGTTTCACAATTGGTGAGTCTCTGGTACTTTATGCACACTTCTTTTATAGCACTTAACCAGTTGCACTATGTTTCTTTGTCTACAAGCTTATTTTTCCTCAAGACTGTGTTACTGGTACTGAGCACATGATATTTTATAGGTGCTCAAATTTATTGTGTTTTTAAACAAAAGTTTCAGTTACCATTAAAACAGCAAAAATATCTATACAATCAACTGGCAAAGACTCTACTAAAAATAACACCTAATACTGGAGTTTTGAAACAACAAAAATTTATGGTCATTAAAGTGTTATTTAAATAATTGTGTATAAATGTCTTTGAATATACTTCCTCACAAAACTATTCAAGAATAGCCGTCATCTATAAAGACACAAAAAAATAAAGTTCTGATACTTTATTGAGATAGAGCACTAGATATTTCAGGAGGTATAAATTTTAAAATTATAAATCAAACTTCTTCCAGAGTGACCCTTTGTAAGGAGTATATTAATGAGTCCAACTCATAAACTCTCATAATAAATCAAATCACATAGTAGTTGGCAGTAGTAATTCTGTTCTATAGAAAGCACTAAATTCTTTCCTAAGAGACTAAGTATATATTAAAGTATACAAAATACTCCATTAACGTTAGACAAATAGAATGCCTATGTACAAAAAGAATAAATTTAATTCCAAAGCAAAAGAAAAATTACTCCATAAAATGTTTTAAATTGTTGTTTAAAATTAAAACTAATAAAGCATTGAATGCATGCAGTTGTTTTTCTATTTAAAAAAAATTGGCACAGATTTTTTAGGTCTTGAGCATTTTAAAGACATTGCTCAATAGGAATGCTTAAATACTCTAACTCAAACAGTAATTGTTTTCCAAACATTAGTTTAAGAAAGAATGCTTCTGTAAATTTTTTAAAGTCTTAAAGCCTTTTACAGCCACCAGTCTCCCTCTTTTCCCTTCCCACTGGTCCTCTGGCCAAATTATATTCATGTCAGGACCCAAGAGAAAAGTCTCTCAGTAGCTTTTCCCAGCCCTCCCTGACCTGCATGCGTGAAAGCAGAGTTAATTGCTCCCCAAGCTGCAGTTCTATTGCACTTTGTAGACACCATTATTATGGTTGCCTCTTTTGATTATCACTGTTTATTTGTGAAGCTTTCTCCTGCTGGACCGACAGCTCCATGCAGACAAGGACCAGTCCCACTGTTAGGTAACAGGAACATAACTAAGAAAAACTGGTTTCAAGGGATCATAGTATAGCAGCAAATTGACAAAACACAAAGGTATTACAGTATTGTCCGTTTACTCAGGGTAAAGTTATGGCAGTGACTTTATCCTGTTGCTGTAGCTTACAACTGTAAAAATCTAGGCATTAAATGAACAGAGGTATCCCAGAAGTATTTGCTGGAAACCACTGAAATCCCTAACCCTGAACTTTAGTGCCCTGCAAATAAAGTTGAGATGAGGGGAGGAGACATGTTGGAGGAAGCAGGAAAAATACATCTTTTGCTAATATGCATGCTTAGGAAACATGAGGTGTCCTAAAATTGGAGTAAACAGTGAGCTTGTCTATGTGCTACCCTGAAAGCTTAGCAACTATAGGATTTCCTTGGAAAAGTATATAGTTGGGCTTAACCTTGAGCTATTTTTCTCACCCTGAGCTAACTGCAAATGCTTGATGTGTCCTTCTGAGAAATAAGTATATGCAATATTTTCAGTCAGTAGGAGGATATTTAGTTAAGAAAGTGCTAAGATACTGCTGAACTTCTTGGGCTCAACAAAGCAATCAATGCTTTGACTAATATCTCTTCCCTAGGAAGGAAATATCTCTTCCGTGGGAAGGAAAAAAAAAGAACCAGAATGGCTTAAGATCCAGCAAGCATACCAACTCCCTTGGACAAAGGTCTTTTTTTGGGTCCTGGAATCTTTTGAACATCTGATAAGGGAAGAAAAAAAAATATATATGTATATATATATAATTCCAGGGTCTCCAAAATCCATCCATCCATATTAGAGTAAAGACCCCTGAAGAAGTCAGAAGCAGCCCCCAGTAGAAGCAACCAAACTTTGAAAATAACAAGAGCAAGGATGAGCTTCAGAAGATGGGTGTAATCTTCCAGAGGCCAAGTGAATCTTCTAGCAGCTAGGCATCAGTAGTTGAGAACTGAGCAACTGGCTCCCAGATCCTAAAAGCACTTTGGGTCTCCAAGCCAGAGGCAAACAGACATAGAGCTATATGAAATGAGCTCAACCTAGGTGTTTCAGAGCAGCACTCTGTTTAAATGGGGTTGCCCTGGGACAGCGTCTACGGCCATGAATAGGAATGGCTCTCCTCTGCTTTTGCCTCTTGGAGCTCTCCCTTTAAAGAGACTTTGCAGAAAGGAAGTGCAAATCTTTGAGGCTAGTGTTTTTATGGTAAAGTATAGCTCCCACTGATAAGCTCATGAGAAAGATAAACAGGTGACTATATTGGTCAGGATTCTCCAGAAAAACAGAACCAATAGAATATATATACAAATAAAAAGATTATAAGGAATTAGCTAATGCAATTATCAAAGCTGAGAAGTCCCAAGATCCACAGTCTGCAAACTGGAAACTCAAGAGAGCCGATGCAAAAGTTTGGGTCAGAGTCTAAAGGCCTGAGAACCAGGCTAGCTGATGATGTAAGTTCCAGTCTGAGTCTAACTCCAAGGGCACGAAAAGATTGATGTCCCAGCTCAAACACAGGCAGGCAAAGAAAGCAAATTCTTCTTTACTCAGCCTTTTTGTTCTATTCCAGCCTTCAACAATTTGGATGAGATTTACCCACACGGAGGAGAGCAACCTGCTTTATTCAGTTTGCCAATTTAAATGTTGATCTCCTCCAGAAACATCCTCACAGGCACATCAAAAATAGTGTTTAATCAGATATCTGGGTATGCTGTGGCCCAGTCAATTTGACACACAAAATTAAATAACATAGTGACCTCAAATGGGAAGATGACCAAAGAAACTTTTAGGGTAACCAATCACAGTCCAAAGCAGAACAAAAAAGACTCTAGATGCTAATGTTGACTATTATAAATACGGTAACAAAGGCAGCCAAGAGGGCATATCAGTATTATACCATTCCTCTATAACAGAAGCAAACTAAAACACAAACATGTGAGCTGCTTCTTAGATCTTATCCCAAAATATAAGCAAAAATATTTTCTTTTTATATTCCATTTAAGATAAAGTATGTATTAAATGTCTGTCAAGAATGCATTGCATTGTCTGCCTTGCTGATCATGCTTTTTGTAAAGGACTGTTTTCTTTTTATTTGTTGTAACTTTACTTCTGGGCCATTATAATAGTTCATGCGGTTACACAATATTTATCTTGGACAAAGTGGCCTGATTTTTGCAAAAATGTATATGTAATACTCTAACCCCTCATAAGTACAGAAAACTCGAAGCTTTTGAAACACTATATATATATATATATATATATGTATATATATAACTATTTTTTTTTTAAAAACCTATTGCTTATATTTTAAAATGAGGCCAACAGTGATTCTGAGAAAATATCAAGTTTGGTCATTTAAGAATGTAACTATAAGTGATTTTACAGTATTTGATAGTCTTCTTATTTATGAGTTCCAGGCACCAGAATTTGGTCAATTGGCAGTTAACTATTATAATGAAGAGGAATAATTTTAACAACATAAATAATCTCAAACCATAGAAGATCTAAAAGCATACCGTATTTGATTTTAGATGTTCTGTATGTTTGAGGTTTTTTTTTTCCACATCCAGCTTCCCTATGTTTTGCTGACACACACCACAGCCTTCATGACTATATATCAACAGAACAATGAGAGGAAATTCAGACCCTAAAACCCTACTTAATATTTGGATATTTTAAAAGGAGTCTTAGATAATCCATGAAGTAAATAAACCTTGTGCAGTTAATTTAAAATTGAATATATATAGTAAATCCAGCTTAAGAAAAATGCTGATGGTGACTTTAGTAAACTAAGGCCATGGGAACAGAGGCAAGCAGAAATATTTTCATCCCTTTTACTGTAAGTTTCCTCGCTAGCATCTCCCCAATATGACTCTAATGTACTCTGGTCCACTGCCATGCAAGGTTTTAATGGCAGAAGAGAAGAGGACAGAATTTTTTTTTTTTACTAATGACTTAAGGAAAATCCTCTGAGGCCCTTCTTTATTAGGTTCTGAAGACTGGAGGAGGGAAAAAGGAAATGTGATTTTTACATCTAACAATCGAATTTATTTTTATGAACTTTTATAATATTTATCTTTATAGGTATTTAATTATTTATTAGGAATACCTCTTTTTTGAAGGCTGTTAAAGTACACAAAAGTTCTCTTCCTAACCAGCTCCTTCTTTCCCTACCCATCCTGGCTCCCTTTGATTTTTTAACTATGATGCTTTCTTTCCCAGGTAATACCCGTTTGTCCCTTTTTGCCATGACATCCTTTGAGAAAAATCTCTCATCTGTCAATTGTCTTTCTTGATATCTTCCCCCTCCTAAGAGTCCCCTTATAATGTCCACATTTTTTGAGGCTGTGTTCCTTCAAGTTTCCTGCAACAGGGGGCTTCTTCTTTAATTCTATTTCAGTCATGGTCCCTCAGTCAACCTCTCAAGAGTCACTTTCCAGATGATACTCTTGTAACTACTGATGAGCTAAAACGAAGAAAAGGAGGCCAGAGAAGTAAAGGAACACAGAAGCAAAAAGGCAAATTAACAGCAAGTTTATTCAATACTGGCTGTGCCTCCCAGGGCAAGGGAGCTGGTAATAGGTCGCAACATCTAGAAATCACTTTGACAGTGCAACATTGGTCATGACTGAAAGCCAGGCCCTGTCTGTGCCTGGCGCCAAGTCTGTGGCACAATTTGTATCTTCCTTTGAGGCCTCTGACTCCTGATATAATCACTGATGTAGGGCGTGCAGTGTCAGCCACAATTCATACCCATGTTCACCTTCTAATCCCAGCAACTGGACTACTGACTAGTAATAGAGATTCTTTTTCCCCAAAGATTAAAACTAACTATGGTTAAGTAATGTTATATATAAAATCTTCACTATTTGGGGAAGAATGAGGCCAATATGAATCAGATGATTTTTAACTTGATGACAACAAAATAATTTAATCTTCCCAGTAGTGTCTCTATTTTTAAAAGCTCAAGGAAGAGAAAACAAATTCAGAGCTACAGAAGGACTAGGGATTGTGAATTTTTTATTCATGAATCACTATTACTGAGTGTGGCTTTGTATTTCTTAATCTGAAGAGAATTTTGGAGAAGAAAGCAGTGATTAAGAAAAAACAAATTGCAAAGCAGGCATTGTATTAATGGCAGAATTCCAGGGTGATTGTGAAAAACAACACTGTGACTGATTACAAAGTCAGACTGTTTTTCCATCAAAATTCTCTTTTATGAGATCCGTCAATCAAGTAAACTCCATTCATCTTTTTAAAGTTAGATGACCTCTAAGAGTTCAGTCTCTCCAACATTACCCATCTTTTTTGTTGCAATCAAATTGTAGTCTTATATGGATAAAATTTAACCCTCATCCCATCACATAGGGTATAATATATAAAATTACTTTTAACAGGATATCCCTTAACTTAGGAAAAAATTTCAAAATGTTAACTTACGGAATGTAAAAGTATGATATTCATGCTTACAAAATGTATAATCCTAAATGTGAGGCATTTAGAAAACAATATACTATGACTAATCCGCGGGTTCTCAAGTTCAAAAGACTTTGCAGATTCCCTTTCCTTTAATATCCAAATATAAATCATTCAACTCTTCATATTGTATGATTGCATATATTCCTGTTTATTAATTTTTCAGTCAACCTTGGAGAATATGTGTGCATTCTACTGGCCAATCTTGGATGTCACTAGTCATTTCTTGCTCTTTCATAAGCCACTTTCATTGTTGCAGACCAATTCATAGAATTCACAAACTAGTGACGTCTATTGGAAGGATGTTGTTACCTTTCCATTAACCTCAGGGAAAAAACAAACAAATAGCTACTCTCACATCATGAGCTCAATACAACTGTGATCAAAAAATTGTCTCATAATTTCTTTCAGCAAAGTTTTTTTTTTTAAATATTGCTTTTTTTATGTTTTGTTCTTTTTTATTTATTTTTGAGAGACAGAGAGAGACAGTGCGAGCAGGGGAGGGTCAGAGAGAGAAGGAGATACAGAATCTGAAAGCAGGTTCCAGGCTCTGAGCTAGCTCTCAGCACAGAGCCCGATGCGGGGCTTGAACTCACGAACCGTGAGATCATGACCTGAGCCGAAGCCGGATGCTTAACCGACTGAGCCACCCAGGCGCCCCTCTTTCAGCAAAGTTTAATCCAGGCTTTAGTGATTAATAAAGCTTAAATATAAATGTAAGTATAAAGAAATGAGAATAAGGAAAAAATTAACATCATATATTATTTGAGCTCCTAAAGTTGATGGGTCATGCCCTTCCATGAGAAGTTCCCTACTTATAATCTCCCTGCTTTCCCCCGATCCCCAAGAGTGAGTCTTAGACAGCAATTCAAGGTCTTTTACTCTGTTTCTCATCATCCCTGAGTGACCCCCATCTCAGGTCCCTACCATCCACTAGCCAGCAGAAGCAGAATCAGTTAATCTAACCAACTCTCAGAACTGCCTGCTTCTTCAATGAACACTGCCTTTTTCACTAGATAGCATAGCAGTTTTTCTTCTTTGTGCAAACCTCTCCCAACATACTCTGGACTTTGATTTTTCATAGCAATAGGGTGATTTTTCCAAACAAAAGGAGAGTCTCCACTCAAAATTGAATCCTGCTTCCTTTCAATCCCCCCTTACCATAAATTCATGAGTAGTTGTACTTTTAAAAATAAGACCCCATTAAAATTATTATTTATTAAAAATAAATAAAATATGCCTCCACTGTATATATTAAATCACTGCAGTCTATGAAAAAATTCTATTGGGTCTCAAATGTATTAGATATGACTTTTCAAAAGAGAAAGGAAGGAGAGAGAAATTGAGGAAAAGTGGGAGAGAAAAAGGGAGGGCCATAGTTCTAAGACTGGAAAAGGAAACATAACCAAGAAGGGACACAGTGTCTTATAAAATACAACTGGGACTCTGGTAGCCTAAATACCATTATGAAATTTCAGGGTATTGTTTCTGTGTGTGTGTGTGTGTGCGTGTGTGTGGTTATTTTTGTTGTGGTTATGATATACTATACTAGGCTATACCAAATTTAGTAGAGTGTTACATATAACAGGGAAACCACATTTTTATGTCCTTAACAACTGTAATTTTAAACAAATATAAGAAATTCTCATGAATTCCTGTATAGTGAAATACCAAAAGTACATCAATCCTTCTTCTTTTTTTCTTCTTTAGGTTGGAAGCAAAGGAAACATCAACAGAAGAAGGAATCTCTATCTTGATATTCACCAACTCACTCTAGCTTTCCCACTTTAGGGTGGTAACTCCACAGTCATTTCACCAAGTTAACTCTCAATCACTGTTGTCAGAAAATAGAGAATCTGGTCCAGAGTACCAGAACAATATCAAGATAAGCTTGTAGGAGACCTAATTATCTATTTAATCATCTATTAAACAAAGACAGGAGGTGAGAAAGATCATATCCATACACAGAATTTCAATAACCTCCAACAGTAAGGAACTAAACTTCTTTATGTTTACAACCCCCCCTCTGTTACCCATGCCTACTCCACCAACTCCATTTCCTGCCCCAGCTACTTCACAGACACTTCACATCTAAATATTTACAAATCAGGAAGAAATAAGGGAAATTTTAATGACTGCTGTATTATCACACTAACAAGGATTCCCCCCATGACTGACACCTATGACAAGCAGCAGCAGGAATTCCTGATGCAGATTAGCATCTGAGGGTTTGATAAACTAGGATTTTTTTTAAACGTTTATTTACTTTTGAGAGAGAGAGAGAGAGAGAGAGAGCAGGGAGGGACAGAGAGAGAGGAAGACACAGAATCAGAACCAGGCTCCCGGCTCTGAGCTGTAAGCACAGAGCCCGACGCAGGGCTCCAACCCAGGAACCGTGAGATCATGACCTGGGCTGAAGTCAGATGCTTAACTGACTGAAGCCACCCAGGTGCCCCAAGCTAGGATTTTAGAAGTTTGAAACAATAAACACAATTTCACTAAAGGCATCTTACATGGTAGGACCAAGAACAAAGATACACATGATAACAAGATTTATTTAAAGGTAAGTTTCTTCTTTGCAGTGCCCCTTAAATGAGTATCAGAGAAGATAAGCCATTTATGCAAGGCCACCTAAATGACAAGGATTAGGACTAAAACTCAGGCCCTCGGATTCCCCAGTTAGTACTCTTTCAAATGTACCAATGATCCTCAAAAGTTGGTATAACTGGGGTGCCTGGCTGGCTCAGTCAGTAGAGCATGTGACTCTTGATCTTGGGATTGTGAATTCAAGCCCCACATTGGGTGTGGAGACTACTTTAAAAAATAGTGATATACCTGAGAATCACCAACAGTGTTCTTTAAAAATGCAAGCTCCCAGGTCTCACCCTCAGAGTATTCTATTTGGTAGATCAAGAGTGGAACCTGGAAATCTGTATTTCTACTAAGCATCCCCCCCACCCCCATGAGTCACGTGCAAAAGGTCTACCCTCTGAGAAAATGTACTGTACCATTTGGCTGCTGAAAGAACATCCAATTTGTTCACCATATTTACTCACATTTTTATTCTATCCTTGGTTAGGCTCTCTCACATTTTTCCTTTTACCAATTGGCTCATCATTAAGACTAACTTGTCAACAAGTAGATGTTTAAACCCTCGATGCATTATATACTCTGTTTAGTATTTGTGTGGGGGTAGGTGTGGAAAGGAGTCTTCCACATGATATAGTACTTCTTTTAAAGAATCATACAAGTAATGCCTGAATACATGCTGATTGAAAATTTTATATAGTACAGGAGAATATAATTAAAAAGCAAAATTCTGTCTTTATGCCTTCGCTAATCTCACTCCCCTACCCAAAGTTATTCACTGACAACTACTGGGTATGTACTTTTCACACATATAGATACATAGATATATATGTCCTTTCTTTCCTTTTGCTTTTGGACAAAAAATCTGCTTATAAAATAATCTTAACAATATTTTTTCATCATACAGGTGACAGAGGCTACTATCATAAGCTCAGAAGCAATCAAACTTAAGGACACCTCGGGATAGGTGACTGCTATTGGTAATCAGAACATCCACTCTTGATTCTTTTAGAAATGGAAGACTTCCTCACCCACCACCTCAAACACATTTTGTTCAGTAAGTGATATTCCTGAGTCATAAAAAGTATCTGTGAGGGTGCTAAAGGAAAAGGAAAGGGCTTGCAGTCACATTGTATAACTCGTGAATACTATTATAGAGTTCACATGTGAGCACAAGGTGCTAAATTAATTCAACTCATTGTAAGCCCTGCATGACTGAGGATCTGTTTCTGTGGAAAAGGTTGCATGGGGCAGAGCCAAGGGTGCAACAGGGGATGCTGCTATGCAATTTACATAAAATGTACAGCATTCATTTTGCTTTCTCAACTTTCAGGCCTCACAATCCAGCTGTCACTTCCAGCACCCAACTGAAATGTCTCTTTTTCAGGTCACCAAAAACTCTTAATTGTTCATTATCTTGACTTTTGCAGCGTTTTTTGGTTGATGATTCTTCCTTCTGCAGATTCCCCCTTCCTTCTCTCTTCTCTGGTTCTGGTGAAACTGAGTATTTATTCTTCATCTTTATCAATTCCTCTTAAATATTCAGGTACCTCAGAATTCCTAGCACCTAAGAGTGCTTGTACTCTTGCTTTGTACCTTCTAGCTGATGGTGCCCATAAGATCCTATAGCCTCAGCAATGATACCCAAATCTGCCTCTTAGCCCCATTTGACACTGAGCTCAGGGGTCATCTTCTTAATAACATCTGGCAACTCAAACATGGCATGTTTAATAGCAAACTGGTGTCTCCCGCCCCATCTTTCCACCAAGCCTGTTCCCTCTACCCCATGTATTAGTCATACTAGTTAAGGATAAAACAATATATCAGTTCCCTGAATTAGAAACTTTGGCATTCCTGTTCCTTCCTTTACCTTATTCTTCTCTTCAAATTCTATGGATTCCACCTCTAAAATAATTATTTACTCTATCACCTCCTCTCTGCTCTCACTGCTATCACCCTAGTCCTTACCACCTTCACTTGGACCAAGTCATGGCTCCTTAGCATGCATTCTCTATATGAAATCTCTTTCCTCCTACATTCCCAAACATTTTGCACCAAAAAATGTTCATGTTTCTGAAACGTATAACATATATGTCACTCCTCACTTAATAACCTTAAATAGTTTCCCATAACCTACAAGATACAAATTAAAAATTCTTAAGTTACTTTCTAATCCTGCCCCAACCTCCATTCCCAGTCTTATCTCTGGTCACAAATAACTTGGCAATTCCCCCCAATTTCCATAAGCTTCCCCATTTATGTTTTTGACCATTTAGTTCCCTCAGCTCAGAGTGACCTCTACTAAAAACTCCTTTGGCATATAAAATAAGTTATTTTTCCTCAGTAAATCCTTGACTGGCAATATCTCTTCACAACCTCCTTAAAGGCACTCACAGCTTTTTCTGTGCTTCTACTTTATATCTACCTCTATCAGGATGCTTAGTCTAGCATTCATTCATATATTCCTTCAGCCAACATGCGAGTAAGCATCCATACAGGATATCATAGTAACACACATCATTTCTAAACCCTACTTACCTTGGCAAACCTACTAACCTAGAACTCTGTACCAACTCCATCATATAGAACAACGCCTTTATGCAAAATGTTCTCAGCAAGCATTTGTTAAGTGAATGGATGAATGAAAGAAGCATATATTTATAATACATAATAGTCCTGCATGTAAATTACGTTCATCTTATTTCTTATGAAGCTCGCCACTAGAAAGCCACAGCTTTGACCCTATTACCAGCTCTGAAACGTATTCTCAGAATTTGTTCATCCATTGTTTTATTTATTCATGCATTCAGTAACTGTCCAGTACCTACTGTGTACCAGATATGGCTCTAGGTGCCAGGAATATAACAGTGAACAACACAGATATAACCCCTGATCTTCTGCAACTTACATTCTAGCGGAAAAGAAACAAACTATAGACAAATACAGAAGTAGAAAATAAGGCATTCCAGTCAATGATGAATTATTAGGGAGGAAAAGAGAGCTGAAAAGGGGATAGAAAGTATGTAGAGCATGGTTATAGGTTTGAGGGAGGGCAACTCTAAGTAGAGAAGTCAACAAATGACTTAGGGTAACATAATACTAGTTTGTACTCCAGGGGCGGCTTCTTACAAAATCCAAGGGAAACAGAATACCAAACCTACCTCCCCAGCCCTTCTTAGGGGGAAGAAAAAAGGGAGTTATAAACAGTATATAATGGTATGGTAAACAAAGAAGCCTACAACTCACAAAGAGGCCTATAGCATGTCACCATTCTGTGGATTCATAAGGAGCAGGACAGAAATGTTGCTGACCTGGGCATGCAACTGTAAGTGCATACCTCTCTTGGGAGAGCCTCTGGACTTTATAAGAAAGAAAAAGCTTAAAGCCTAGTGCCTTTGGCAAAGGAATCAAAAGCAAAAACGAACTATTGGGACCTCATCAAGATAAAAAGCTTCTGTGCTGCAAAGGAAACAATCAACAAAACTAATAGGCAACCCACGGAATGGGAAAAGATAGTTGCAAATGACATATCAGATTAAGGGCTAGTATCCAAAATCTATATGGGAACTCACCACTCTATACCCGAAAAACAAATAATCCAGTGAAGAAATGGGAAGAAGACATGAATAGACACTTCTCCAAAGAAGACATCCAGATGGCCAACTGACACATGAAACAATGCTCAACATCACTAATCATCAGGGAAATACAAATCAAAACCACACTGAGATACCACCTCACACCAGTCAGAGTGGTTAAAATGAACAAATCAGGAGACTATAGATGCTGGCGAGGATGTGGAGAAATGGGAACCCTCTTACACTGTTGGTGAGAATGCAAACTGGTACAGCCGCTCTGGAAAACAGTGTGGAGTTTCTTCAAAAAATTAACACTAGAACTCCCCTATGACCCAGCAGCAGCACTGCTAGGGATTTACCCAAGGGATACAGGAGTGCTGATGCATAGGGGCACATGTACCCCAATGTTCATAGCAGCACTTTCAACAATAGCCAAATCATGGAAAGAGCCTAAATGTCGATCAACTGATGAATGGATCAAGAAGATGTGGTTTATATATACATGGAATACTATTTGGCAATGAGGAAGAATAAAATCTGGCCATTTGTAGCAACATGGATGGACCTGGAGGATATTATGCTAAGCGAAATAAGTCAAGCAGAGAAAGACAGATACCATATGTTTTCACTCATATGAGGAACAGGAAAACTTAACAGAAGACCATGGGGGAAGGGAAGGGAAAAAAATAGTTACAGAGAGAGAGGAGGCAAACCATAAGAGACTCTTAAAATACTGAGAACAAACTGAGGGCTGATGGGGGGTGGGGGAGAGGGGAAAGTGGGTGATGGGCATTGAGGAGGGCACATGTTGGGATGAGCACTGGGTTCTGTATAGACACCAATTTGACAATAAACTATATTAAAAATAAAATAAAATCCATGATAGTTTGGAGGCAGGGGAAAAAAAAGCCTAGTGCCTTTGAAATGACTCTGTGCTATCAGTGCAGAGCCTACTTAGGATTCTCTTTCTCCCCTTCTTTCTGCCCCTCCCCCCAATCAAAATAAATAAACTTAAGAAAAAAGAAAAATTAAGAAATGGTACATATATAATTAAATGTATACATATGATTATGTAAAATCATTGGAAGTTGTGGAATGGGAAGTAGTTTGTGGTTGGATTCTTTGTCTCTTGTGAAGAGGAAAATGAGATAAACAAAAATTTAAAATATTAATTTAAAACTCACCCTACCCAAGCCTACTGCCCGCTTCATTTCTCATTCCATTAACTCTTAACTCGAGGCCACTTCTACTTTTCCATGCTACCAAGCCTGCCTCTACCTGATTGGAGAGTTCAAATCCTAAACAGTCTCTGATAATGTGCCTGAGCCTCTTCTCCAAAACCCTGATGTGGGGCTCAAACTCACAAACCACAAGATCATTACCAAGCCGAAACCAACAGTCCGACACTCAACTGACTGAGCCACCCAGGCACCCCAGTATATATATACCATTTTTTAAAATTCTGTCAACACTTTTTATGGTATAAAGCTGATGTGTATCTTTAGAAAACACTGTTTCCACAATTATTTGCATAATGATATTTAGTACAACAAAAAACATTTGAAAGGAAAGGGAATAGTTTCATGAAGAAATTTTTAGTTTCATTCTTTAACAAAATTTGGATCCATTAAATACCATATTTAATTATTTTACTGACATTCTGGATTTCTCTAGGCTTCTCTAAACTTCTAATTGGCAGAAATTATCAATGGGAATATCATTACTAAAAGTGTACACAAAGGTTAACTCATAAAAAAATTGGTATGTTAAGGACAGCTATTTTTAAAAGATTTATTAAGTGTTGAAAACTACAGTCATGTCATTTTGGAATTCTTTTTACTATTACTTAGGTTGTAAATTTCTTCTGGAAATAAAATCATTTCACAGATTTTTTTTAAAGTTTATTTATTTATTTTGAGAAAGAGAGAGAGAGAGAATGTGCGTGCGGGCACAAGTTGGGGAGCGACAGAGAAAGGAGGAGAGAGAGGATCCCAAGCAGGCTCCATGCTATCAGCCCAGAGCCCAATGAGGGGCTGGATCTCACCAATGGTGAGTTCATGACCTGAGCGGAAATCAAGAGTTGGATGCTTAACCAACTGAGCCACCCAGGCATCCCTCATTTCACACACTGAAACCTCTTATCCTAGAACGTGAGCTAAAGAATATTCTTATAATACCATATTTATGAATGATGTTACTGGGAATGATAGCTCGCTTCAAGGAAGGCAGAACTTAGAGAGAGAAGGAGAAGTTGAAAGAGTTTGGTACAAATTATCTCATTTATCTTATTTTTAAAGCTGGTTACTCACTAGCAGATGGAGAAATGCTTTCCTTCAGTGACTACTTTTACCTATTTCATACTTGTCAAGCTGTAGGCTTGAGAATGAAGCCTCTAATCAAAAGGAGGAGCCAAAGCCCTACTCTAATGACCCAGAAACCTATCCTATCTATCTAGGAGAAAGAAGACAGTAACTGCCATATGACGATTCTTAGGTTCTTTGCGCACGACTCAAGTAGATACTCCAATTTTCTTCCACTTACCTCTGGCCTACCCCCAGAGAGAAGAAGGAAAAGAACAAAGAGAAGCCATCGCTCATATAATTTTCAATAATATAGCCAGCTTTTTCTTGCTGATGATATTGGTGCTTATCACCCGATGCTTTGCTTGGATTCAGACAGTTTCTCACCCAGCCAGTTGCCTAAGTCCCCGATCCCTGGTCCATTATCCCTGCCTAAGTTACAAATCTCTGGGGCAGTACTGGTTGGTAGTAGGCTGGAGCTGGCCCATGCTCACAAGATAGATTGTTTTAAATTTCAAAAATTTTGTGAGCCTGTTGATTCCACTTTGGTAGCTTGAAATTGGTTGTGGTTAGGAGTATTTACACCAGGGAAATTTACACCATGCTACAAATTCTCCTCTCCTCCCCTAACTCTACACCCCCTGACTACCCCTCAAAACTACTTTTAATCCACTGCCTAGTTTAAACTTGCATGCTGATCCCTATTTTACCTAATTTCCAGATGTATCATTATTCTTACCCAATACTTTCTGTCTGCCAAGGTTCATAGTCCTGCCTCTTTTAACTCACCCTGTCTTAGCAGGGGAGTATTCTCTGTCAAAAGTTGCCCCAGCAGGGGAGACAAATATCACTCTCATCCAGAGTAGATCTGGTATGATCAGTATGATAGAATATAAGTAAACCCAAGTCTACAAGTGGATTGTACAGTTACTAGCTGTTCAACGCATCCCATTTCTTATAAGTAACTCTTCTTTCTTGGTATCTCTAATAAAGGCAAATGTGATCTGCTTAAAAAAGCATCTTGTCAAATAGGTGACCATTTCAAAAATGAAAAACTATTTAGAGCAGAAAAAAAATTTCTCATTCCTTCAAATTCTCCTTTACTGCCACATTATTTGCTTAAAATATAGATCTTGTCATGATATGAAAATGCTCAACAACTTTGATGGTTCCCTGTTGCTTACCAATTCGAGTCTAACCAAATAAACAGGGTTTGAGATCTGATCTGATCTCAGTTTACCTCTCCAATTATAATCCAAGTGCTGGCTCTCATGCAGTAATATTCAAGCCAACTTAAACCAATCAAAATTTTCTACAGGCATTTGGCACTTTTAGCCATCTGTTTTTGCACACATAGTTCCTTTCATTTGGAATATTCTTTTCTCCAAACCCAATCCTAGTGTTCAGAGTCTATCTTGTCTTTAAATGTCATCTCGAATAGCCTTTTTCCCATTGGAGATGCCTGGTCTTCTCAGACACAAGAGATCTATAGGAATGCAATACATATCCATTGAAAGTGATGATGTGCCCCACCCAGAAATTCATGTGGGATGGATTGTGGTTTTAATATTATTTTTTGTAACTCTTCATTTTTTTAAATAATTCTTCTTGTAATTCTATAAATGTATTTATCATTTCTCTTAGAGTTGCCTGAGTCTTCACTCCTTTATCTGATTTCAAAGTTTCTCTGATTCTTATATATCATCTCACTACCCACAACCTGCATCATAATGTGGTTCAAACATTTATGCTGAGTATTAACTGGTAGTAAATCAGGTTAGAAAACCACAGATTTTAGCAAGAAAGCAGACTGAATATTTCTCTAGCAATAAATTAACATTGGTTACACCTGAATTTTTAAATCATGTATGATTATTCATTATGAGCATAGATGTATATTAATTGTCCAAGTATCTAGTTTCAAATTAATGTAAACTCATTATAAAAAATACCCCCAAACTACACAATTATGAAAACTGGAACTGAAATATTCATCATGCCATTCAGTAGAAGCATAAAAATTCTTCTAAGAATTTAATAAACTGTCCCACAGATGCTGTACATTTTTTAAGTCTTAAAATTTTCTTTGCATAGCTCTCACACACCTTTTGTTGATTTTTAAAGATTTTTTATATTATTTTAAAAACTATTTTGAGGTATATTTGGCATACAAAAGATATTTATTGTGTACAATTTGATAGGTATTAATATATGTGGATACTGATGGGTCCATCAGACTAATCAAGGTAATGAACATATTCATCACACCAAAAGTTTCCCAAATACTTTTGAATCCCTCTTACCCACTCTCCACTGGTATCCCCAGGCAAAAACTGATCTGGTGTTTGTCACTATAGATTATTTTTCACTTGCTAGAATTTTGAATAATGGAATCATGCAATGTGTACTCTGACTATATTTATTTGTCTGACTTCTTTCACTCCATATAATTATTTTTACAGAGATTCATCTATGATTTTATGTGGACCAATAGTTAGTTTTACTGATTATTGAGTAATATTTCATCGTATGTATATAAAATGGTTTGTTTATCCATTTACTTATTGGAAATTGGATTGTTTCATTGTTTGGCTGCTACAAAAGAAGCTGTGAACATCTGTATCCACGTCTTTGTATGGACATATGCCTTCATTTCTCTGAGGAGTGGAATGACTGAATCATATGAAAAGAGTATCTTTTAAAAAGTTTTTTTTTTTTTTTGCTGGAACTGTATATGGTTGATAAGGATCTTACAATTAATACTAAATTTTGTAACTCAACGAGAACGAATAATTAGGACAATATAACAATAGGGAAAATTATGAAAAACTCATTTGAAATCCAAAAGTACAAAATATGGAATTTATTTACACCCCCTTGAATTATTAGCATCTTGCTCCCATTATCAATGATGATTAAGAGTTAAATGTAATCCTACTCAGTTTGAAATCTTCCTAAAGAATTGCACAACTACAAATTACTCCAAAAACTTTCTTAACCATAGAGTCATATCAAGGTCCTGTTAAAAAAATTTTCTTTTCATTTTAAGAAAGACTTCTGAGCACTTCTCCAGACCTACTGAATCTCCACAAGGAGGGACTTGGAACATTATAACAAATGTCTTATGTAATTTAATGATCATATACTGATTTGATATAACCTCCCTTTTTTTTTAAATTCTTTTTCAAGGTTTTATTTATTTTTGAGAGAGAGAGAGAGAGAGAGAAAGACAGTGTGAGCAGGGGAGGGTCAGAGAGAGAGGGAGAGATACAGAATTCGAAGCAGGCTCCAGGCTCTGAGCTAGCTGTCAGCACAGAGCCCGACACAGGACTGGAACCCACAAACCGCAAGATCATGACCTGAGCCCAAGTCGGACCCTCAGCCGACTGAGCCACCCAGGCGCCCCAAACCTCCCATTTTTTAATAAATGAGGAAACTGATCTAGAAAAGCAAAATATGTATAGCTAATAAGAGCCAACTTATTAATGAATATTTCAGTATGTTTTGCTGGTTTATATCATACTTTAAGACAGTAGACAGAATCATTCAAGATTCATCATATATTACCTCCACAATAAAAATAGATGGCTCTTTTACATCGAATGGCAAACAAATGTATTAGATGAGAACATCAATATTTATTACATGAATCATTAAAAAGAGATTAGGTAAAATTTTGAACTATAGGAAGCATTAAAAAAACCAAACATATTTGAAGAACTTGCCTAAAAGTAGTCAAATAAGCAAATAAAAATAACTGTTACATAGTCTTTTCTAACCTGTTCTCAGAAGTCCAATATTATCCCTTCAGCTGCCTTCTATTTATTGAGGCAGTCACAGAGGCCCACCCAGTTTTAAAGATGTAGGTGGGGGGAAGGCAGAGACACAGGCTCCACCTCTTGACTGAAGGTGCAAGGGCTTGTGGTGTTGGAAATGTTGTCGCAGCCACTTTTGGAAAATTCAATCCAAAACAGCAAGATCCTTGCTGAATGTACTTGGGATGATCTTTAACTCAGTACAGCCGCAGATAATTTATTTTAGTCTATATGAATATATCCAAAAATCAGGCTTAATGTAGCATGAAATTGCGTTAATCTAAAAGAGAAACTTAGTCAAATGCATTTTTAAAAAGTCTGCTTCTAGCATGGTAGTCATATGTGATTTTTGTTATTCGTTTGGTTACATCTAATTAACAAATGGATGCATATTTTGGTTGTAAATGTGTTAGTGAATACAAGGTAGCTATTACCACAGCTGTCTCTCTGCCTGCTAGTGTGTGCATGCATGTGTATTTATATATGCACACAGATATATAAAATATGCTAATAAAATATCCTACTAAGGCTAATTCAGGAATACCTTTTTTTTTTTTTAAGAAACTGTTTCTTTTCCATCAATCTCAATTCCATCTTCTGTTTAAGAATGCGTAGAAAAAAGAGGGGCGCCTGGGCGGCTCAGTCAGTTGAGCGTCCAACTCTAGGTTTCACTCAGGTTATGCTTTCAGGTTCGGTTCAGTTGCTGAGTCCAAGCCCCGCATGCAGCGCTGTGCTGACAGTGTGGAACCTGCTTGGGATTCTCTCTCTCTCTCTCTCTCTCTCTCTCTCTCTCTCTCTCTCCCCCTCCCACCCCGTGCTCCCTCGCGCTTTCTCTCTCTCAAAATAAATAAATAAGCTTAAAAAAAAAAAAAAAGAGTGTGGTAGAAGAGCTTAAGACCACGCAGTGGTTGCTCCTACCCATTCAGTAGCCGGAGCGGTGTCGCTGCAGTCAGTCTTGAGCGGCAGGCTGGGCGCTCCACTCCAGCAGGGAACCATGGAAGAGGCCCGGAGGACACCTGCAGGCCTTCACTCTTCTGTGACCCCAGGTTGAGTTCCAGTAAATTTGGGAGCTGGAGCAGTCCATTCACCCTGAAATTCTTCCGTGGTCATCGTCATTTCAGCAGCGGCCTGCGTTTCCTTTACAATCCCTTCATGATCTCCGCAGACAGAGATCAAGTGTGACCTCACACGGGGACTCACACAAGACCGTGGCGCGCATGCGTAGAACTCCCAGGGCATTATCCACCCCACCTGACCCTCCGAGGGAGATGCCGACGTGCACCTGTGCGTGCGGAGGAGCGTCCGTGTTGCGCAGAGCCACGGCCGGCGGGTTAACCTCGGAGGTCTCTAGGATTGGATGGTGCTCAGCCCTGGGATCAGTAACACAGGAAGTCGCGGCTCCCAGAACCTGCCTGGATCTCCTTAGGGAACGTTCCACGAGCTACGGGCCAGCCACAGGAATGGCTCCAGTGGCAGCAGCAAACTTCCTGGGGGATATGCCACTGACATCAGCTGGGTTTTCAATGGCAACAAAGGCACGAGCTACCAGCAGAAGCTTCTCTGAGGTTCTCTTAAGGTTTACAAGGTAATTCCATGGCTTTTTTTCTTTTTCTTTTCAGAATGTACTGTGCTGTTTCGAAGTCAAGGCTGGTGCCATATCAGTGGGTTTCTGCCTCAAGGAAATTGAGCACATCCTCCTTCATTTGCAGGACATTTAGGGCTCCAGACATGGTAAAAATTTCCCTTTTAAGTTATGAGGGAACCCAGTCGACGTGATGGGGATCTCACTGTGAATAGCACAGAAAAACAGGAATCTCGTTTTGAATAAAGAAAAGCATTATATAGTAAATTAGATTGTGGCCAAATTATATGCAGTGAAAATTTTGTAGAAGAGACACGAAATTCTAGATCTGGAAGAACTCTCAGTTCTTTGCAGCTAAAGGTCGCTGTTAGGGGTGAATTGTGTTCCCTCGAAATTCATATGTTGAAACCCTAATCCGCAGTACCTTGAATGTGATTGTGTTTATAGAGAGAAACTTTAAAGAAGTAATTAAGCTAAAATGAGGCCAATAGAATGGACCCTAATTCAATCTGACTGCTGCCCTTATAATAAGAAATTTGCACATGCAAAGGGATACCCAGGGCATGTATGCACAGAGGGACAGCCATGGGAGGACACAGCAAGAGGGCAGCCATCTGCAAGCCACTGAGAGGCGGTTGAAGAAGCCAACCCTTCCAGCCTTCAGAACCATGAGCAAATAGATTTCTGTTGTTGGAGCCACCTAGTCAGTGGCAGTTTGTTATGGCAGCCTTATAAACTAATACAGTCACTCAGTCCACTCTATAAATGCACGAATGGATTTAGAAATCTCTATTTTTCTAAATATTCTACCAAGAGTTTTCTATTTGAAAATTTTAAATAAAATGGGGGGAGGGGAGTCTTCTTTTTTTTAAACTTCATGTTTCTCTGAATTTCCCTCCTCTACTGAGGTTCTCCAGCCTTGTCTGTTTGGGATCCTTTTATAAAAGACAGTTATGAGTATATTCAAAGCATGCTATTACCACAATTCCCTAAGAAAAACACAAATATGGTTTAAGGGAAGTTTTCTTATGAAGTCAACCGAAAATTTAGGTATCATTTTGGTTATAATTTATCTTTAAAAAAATGAACAAAGTGCACTGGTAGGGCCAGAGCATTTGAGACTGGACTTAATACCAATGAAAGGCTTTTGTGCTCTTCTGTTATTTTAAACATATTGCTCTTTCTGCATAACGATGATGACACTATCACTCAATCATTATTTAAGAATAAGCTGGCAGGAGAAGCAACACTAACAGAACACCTTGGCTTCAATTAAAGAAGAAAGAAAATATATTAATAGTTTTTTTTAAAGTTGCAAGTATTTGTGTCTACTTGTGAAGCGTGTTGGTTAGTGTCTGCATATCTGTGTTAATATATATTAATTAGGTGAATAAATTAAGTCATTTATGAGCTGTGTCTCCTGGATACATTCCTTAATCTAAGCTATTGTTCCCATACCTATAAAATGGGGTTAAAATATCTCTACAGGATGTTGTTGGGGGTACCAAATAAGAAAACATGAGCAAAACTCTTGGTAGAGCGGCTGATACATGCAAGAGATCAATAAATTAAACTATATGCTTTTATTATCCTAAAGCTTAGACACTGAATTCCTCAAAGACCTTAGTTATCTTATGGCCAGCAGTATGCCTTAAAGAGTAGACTCTTTATGGGTATTATAGGTTGAATTAAATTATTGTAGGCTGGACTGAAGTAAAAGAGATAGTATATTACATTTACACAATGCTTTATATTTCTAATACTTTCTAGAAGTATTCTAATAACGCAAAAAAAAATTATCAAACATTATTTACTGGGGCAAAAGAAATTACATCAAGGAATTTAACTCAGTTTGGGCTTGACTCTTATAAACTCAATGCTTTTAAATGATATGTGATAAGTAATCATGTACTGTAAGCAGACATATTCCAAAGAAAATTAAATAATTTTGTTGATATTCCAATTTTCTTTGTTGGTCAAAATATTTTTTTCCTTAGCTATTTAAAGTCGATGAGTTTGATTTGTAATCTTTAAAACTTCAATATTTGCTTCTGAAAAATGGCAAAACATTTTGCTAATTTTCAACTTTCAAGGGTCTGAAATCAGGTCAAGGCTCAAAATTGAGAGTGGCACGAGTCCACTCAATTTAGCAAAAGTGTGTTCCCTCGGTTCTTCTCTAAACATTACAGAGAATTCATTATCTTTTCTTTTTTTTTCTTTTACATTTAAAAAACTGAAACAATAAGCCAAGGATATGGACACATCATGAGCTCATAAGAGGAAAGCCTATTTTAATTATTTTTGTCTTGCTCTTACAGTTTACCATAACAGGACTTCTACAAAGGTGTGCCACACCCACGGAACAGAGAGACCATAATGTAGCGAGGAGATCGCTAGGATGGAATTCAGGAATCCAGAATCCAAGCCTAACTTCCTACTTTAAGTCACATTGTCTCTAGTAAATACGGCTAAATTTCTCTGGATCTCAGCCTTCCTTTCTGGAAAATAGGGGGTATGATATATGTGTGTCCTTCTCTAGGAGGATATGATTATCCTTTGGGAAAAAGTGAAGAACCCAATTTAAATATGAGAAATTTTCATCTCATATGTCATCTACTATGGCATATATTTTTTTTCTATGAAAGAAAGTTTTGAGTAAGCCAACGCCACCTATAGATCTTGTATAAATTTAATAATGTTCTTTTTTTAATTTTTTTTAATGTTTATTTAGTTTTGAGAGAGAGAGAGCACAAGCAGGGGAGGAGCAGAGAGTGAGGGAGACACAGAATCTGAAGCAGGCTTCAGGCTCCGAGCTATCAGCATAGAGCCGGACATGGGGATAGAACTCATGAACTGCGAGATCATGACCTGAGCAGAATTCGGATATTTACCCAACTGAGCCACCCAGGCTCCCCTAATAATGTAGTTCTAATATTTACTGCATACCTATTATGTACCATTTATCACCCAGCTACCATAAACTAGGGATCTGAAATAAATTACTGTCTAATCTTTAAAATGCCACTATAGGTAGTCATTATTATTCTGGTTTGACAGAACAAAAGCCATCAAGAGCACCAGTCCTGTATGTTTCGTCCACATGTATGGGGAAAACTCTAGTGGAACCAGGGCGCATTATCGTTCCTGTTTTAAAGATGGAACTTCTGACACTCAGGAGGGTTACTAGCCCAAAGCCAAAAACAGAAGGTTAGTGCAAATACTGACTCCAACACTGCTGGGAGCCAGATGCTGGAAGCTCCATTTAACCTCTGGGGAAACTGAGGCTCACAGAGGCTCTAAACATCCCAGGTGGAAATGGTAGAGCCAGGCTTTAAACCCAGGTCTATTTACTGAAAAGTTAATGTTCTTTCCACTAAAAAATGAAGCATGTTTGGGGCACCTGAGTGGCTCAGTCAGCTAAGCATCCGACTTTGGCTCGGGTCCCGATCTCACAGTTTGTGGGTTCGAGCCTCACATTGGGGTTCTGTGCTGACAGCTCAGAGCCTGGAGCCTGCTTCAGATTCTGTGTTTCCCTCTCTCTCTACTCCTCCCCCACTCATGCTCTGTCTTTCTCTGCATCTCAAAAATAAATAAAAAGCTTAAAATTGTTTTTAAATAAATAAAAATTGAAGCATGTTAGATAAGTGATACATGCCTCTTTCTTTCATCTAATAAACAGCTGTAAATAAATCATTTTGTGTTTTACAGCTCCCTTGTTCACTTTCTTCTACTTCCTTGGCTACAAAGCCTCTCTCTGCTCTTCTATCTGATTTAGCTGGTCTCCAAAAGTCAAACCTGTTCTATTTTCTTTCCAGAGAGGAAAGCTTATGTAGCATTACACTCTTTTTTTCTTTTTCTTTTCTTCTTCTTCTTTTTTTTTCCTGCCAGCTCTGCTTATATTGCTAGGAGTTCTTAGGATTATCTTCCTTAATGATCCCAGATCTTTGATGCATTAGATTTAGGAGAACAGCTTCAACATAAGGATGAATTGACAAAAACTCCTGAACTATTGAAGTTCAGATAGGAAAACTTTGTACCATTGCAAATCAAGATTTTAGCCAACCCTCTTTGTTCACAATGTCCTATGGCACCAATATCCTTTAGTGAACCTTCTCCCTAGGAAGCCTTCCTTCTTCAAATACCTTCTTTAGATTCACTGTTAGGTGCTATAATACCTTGACTACTTTATTTCTACTCAATGTAAACTTTTTCGTTTCTCCTTTTCTAGTTAGCACCATTGGAAACCAGATGAAAGGCAGCTTCTCACTTTGCACTGATAGCTGATCAAGATAAACCGACAAACACAAAGGTTACAGAGATGATACTGTACAACCTATACTAAGGTCAGGTAACCAGAAACCCAGTAACAGGGATTAGGGTAAAAATCAGCACAGATAATCTTCAGTTTCCAATGTTTGCCCTGAAAAGACTCAATGCTAACCTAACTATTCCCTTTGGTCTACATAAAAGAACCTTGTTCAGCTTTCAGAGTCCTTCATTGTCATGAAATCAGTCATTTGAACCAGAGTCCTTAAGGACATTTTCCACGCTGAGAGTACTCCTTTGAAAGGTGTCTAATTATCCTATAGTCCTGACAGCTACCCAGCATGCCCTAGGACTTGACAAGTTGTTTTCTACCTTTTGACCACACCAGAAAACTCTCCAGTGTAAATACTGTAGCATCAAAAATATTTAACTTACTTCTTAGCTCATAAATTCTTCTTTTTAACAATGAAGAATCATTAACGGATGCAGCAAAACATCATGATTAGAAGGATGGGTTTTTAGAGTCACTCAAGCACAAATTAAATCCAAAATTGGTCACTTTCAAGCTCTATGACCTTGAGTAGTCACTTAACTCCCTGTGGCTTAATTTCCTTATCTGTAAAACAGGGTAATTGTACCCATCTTTAGCTGGATTTGATCATCTTGTGTCTCTTTCTCCAAATAATGGCAATGATTAGCAACACCCTATGCGTAGATGGTTTACCAAACAAAACCAACAATTGTATTAGGAATATTGTGAGGATTATTGTATAGATTACTGTAAAGATTAAATAATATATGCAAAGTACTTAGCATTTGGTAAGTGCTCCATAAACAATTATGAACTGACCTCTAGCCAATTTAATATGCACAACTTTTAGGTTCTTGGTGGCATATTATGTGGCCAGCAGGTCATACTGAAAGCAAATCACAAACCAAATTCTATAACACATATAGACCAATATATTGACAAATAGACACAACTCAGGTCATACAAAATATTCTTTAAAGTTTGATAAAGTCCTAGCTTTTTGTACAGTTAAGTGCTTTCATTAACATCTTGCATGAATTATTTACTCAAGACAAACACATCATTAGAAATCCTCTCACACCAGTGACTGGAATCAGTCTGTTTATGGCTCAAGTCTCACACATCATTTCTACTGCCAAAGGCCTCAGACTTCCTTGAATTCTTATACCCTATTCCTGTCTATGCCTCTAAAGCAATTTTATCCAAACCATGTATCCTGAAGGGCTTTAATTTTATCAATGAGCATTTCTTACATGAATGGTGTAAGTCAATAAGCAAACATTTCCCTGCCTACTTTGCCATATAGTATGTTATTAATGTGTGATATCTGACATTCTTACTTCTAACATATTTCCAAGATCTATGAATAAGATAAATTTGGATGGTATAGGTATGGATAATAGAAGTACTGGCATTGATATCTTCTAGAGCATGGAACTTCTAGTTAGAAAGCTAGCTGGCTAGCCCTGGACTGAAATTATTAAATAGAATACTTAACAGCACCTGGGGGAATGTACCTTCAATTATGTAACACACACATGCGCACCCACACACAATATCATCCTACATATTTTAAGGTAAATGAAAGGTATCAGAGGAATAATCAGTTCAATTTAAGCATACCTTCTTTATAAATTAAAAAGAAAGTACATATTTAAAAATCAATTCTTATGACAACAATCATCTTTTATTTACTGTTTCACACTGTCTCACCTGTAGTAGTCTTCAGAATAAGAAAGGTGGTACCTGGGATTTTCCATGGAAGCCTCCATAACATGGAGTGGCAGCTTTGAATGGAAGCAGAATAAAGAAAAGGAAGGTGGGTGAGGGTGGCTTGTATATGTGGCTAATGATGACAACGTCTAGGGCTTAGTAGCCATTTTAAGGTTGGATCTCTAAATTCTGAAAGCCCTCTCTTTCCTCAAGGCCTCTGAAGCATAGGTTGAAAACTGGTCAAGATCCCCATAACCTCTAAAGATGGGGTCATTGAAACAGTTTCTAGTTGAAGGAAAACACAGACAATGAGGTACATTGTGAACAAATGTCTTTTATCCAAACTTGATAAGTGGTCTGATGACGCTGAGAGAGACATGAAAAATCTGCTACACATCTAAGTAATTTGCATATTCACTAAAAAAAAAAAAGGGGAAAAATGTCTACAATGCTTATTTCAGACTGTGGAACCCACAATACTAAAGTTTTCTGTTGCCTAGCCACCTTAATGTCAAACACATTCTTTATCACCTACCACTCCTTCAAAAAAGAAAGAAAGAAAACAAAATTCAAATATGTGACAGTTTCTCCAATATTCCCTGTTTCTAGTTGTTGTGGAAAGAGATAACCAGGGGAGTTGAATTACATCTTGCCATAGAGCTTTACAAAGTAGTATACTTATCTATTTCCCTACACTCTTTATTAACTGTGCCATTCAAGAGTTGTACAGAAACACTTGTCAATTAGGAAATAAGCCATGCTCGAAACTTCTCATTTAAGTGATTTGTGAGAGAACACACATTTCAAAAGAAGAATATAAAAAAGAATTGCCACAATTGGAGCCATGAATCTCTTTTAAAATCAGATAACTGAAGAGGATAACGTCACTGCCAAAAACACAATATAAATTAATTAATTTTTCTAATACACATAAAAGTTATGAGATATATGAAAATCATAATCAGGAAAATTATGCAAAAATGTACAATTAGATATATTTTTTTTAATGTCATGGAGAAGAGGGATCTCTGGTGAAATATTTCAAATTGGTAACATCTCATGGTATTTAAGCATCTAAAAATGTATATATATATATATATTCAATAATCCTCTGTATACAAAGAATATACCGAATACACATATCATTGAGAAAATCAATTTCAACTTTTCTTCTCTAGAAATCCTTCTCTGAATAATCTTTAAATCATTTGCTTATTAATAATAAATCACTCTTCAAAATATAATAAATCACTTTCATATTTTAAAGATTATTTTGAGAGAGAGAGAGAGAGCAAAAGCAGGGGAGGGACACAGAGAAAGAGAGAGAGAGAGAGAGCGAGAGAGAACGAATCCCAAGTGCAGAGTCCACTAACAGTTTAGAGTCCAACACGGGGCTTGAACTCACAAACCATGAGATCATGACCTGAGCAGAAAACAAGAGTCAGATGCTCACTGACTGAGCCACCCAGGCAGCCTGATAATAAATCACTCTTTACTATAAACAAGGGTGTAATATTTACTCTTTGACCTTGATTCCTTAGAAGTTGTGCTTTTGGACTAGCCAATAGTGTGTCATAAGTCAGTTCTGCAGATATGGATTCTACCTCTCATTCAAATTAGCCCTTTGTGGCCTCAGTTCCTTCATCTATAGATTAACTGTATAAACTATATTTGTCAAAATTGTCTTATAGTTTTAAAAACTACATGTTCGTGAAATAACAGCTTCTGTAATCTCTAAGAATTAGAAAAAGACCAGCAAAATGTCTTTTTGTGACATTTTGTGAAATAAATTTCACATATAAGTGAAATAATTTTTTCCTCTTTTATTAAAAAATAAATTTTGAGTCAAAAAATATTTGTTAAACACTTAGTAGCCAATGTAATGACATGAAAACATTGTTAACTTTTATCAAGCCCTATTTTATATTCTCTCTCAAGAATGTTCCCATCAAATTCCCACAGCTCACTTTATTCTTTTACTCATCACATTGTGACCAATATCCTTTTCCCCTTCACTGGGTGAGGACTCATATATTACAAATTAATTTTTCCACTAATTGTAAACCTAATTAAGGTTGTAAAGAACGAACAGACATTCTGCTTCAAAGAGGAAGTGTTATTTGAACCAGGATTTGAATGACGGAAAGGAGATTTCAGGCAGAAAAGAGAAAAAAAGCTACTCCATGATCAAGGAATAATGTGAACACGAAAACAAAGATGTCGAAGAGAAATATTAAGTCCAACGTGACTAGTTGGACAGAAGTGGCTGGTACAATAGATGAGTCTAGGGAGCTATAAATATTGTGGCCAAATTGTGAGGAACTTTGGATTTCACTCTCTAGGTACTGAGAATCAAAATACATTTATAGACAGTGAGATGATGTGACCAGATTATTACAGATGCTCCTGAAATGTTGGCAGTGACTTTGAAATGGACTGGAATAAACAAAGAAAGGACCATTGGTGGATCTGCTGAAATAGTTTAAGACTCTAAAGTAGGGCAGTAGATAACAGAAATGGATAATATGTTTTAAAGAAAATTATTAGTTATTGGAGGTATTCAAAAATATTTGTCAAATTGATTAATGAATAATACACATTAATAAATGATATGAGTTATTTCTATAAAATTAAACTAATAATTTTAAATATGTCAGGAAATTCCTTCTCTAAGATCCACTGGATTTCTTTTCTTTTATATTCCTACCTGAATGTTTGAATAAGTTTATTCCTGTAGAATTTATTGGGGCGCCTGGGTGTCTTAGTTAAGCGTTGGACTCTTGATTCAGCTCAGGTCATGATCTCATGATTTGTGGGTTCAAGCCCCACACCAGGCTCTGTGCTGACAACACAGAGCCTTCTTGGGATTCTCTCTCTCCCTCTCTCTGTCCCTCCCCTGCTCGTGTTCTCTCTCTCTCAAAATAAAAAAAATAAATTATAAAAAAAAAGAATTTCTTGATAATCTCAAATTTTCCTTGGATTATAATGGTTATCATCTTCTTGATTACTTGAAGAATGTAGAGTATAATGATCTATCTTTATTATAATTATCTCCATGAAACACTAATTCTTTTATTTTGTCAATTTGAAACACCATTTGATATGTGATCAATTTTTATTGACATTAAACAGAACATTCCGAGTTAATGTTATGAACATGTCTAGAATTGCACAAGAATTTAAACATTTTTTAAGTGTTTTATTCATTGTTGAGAGACAGAGAGAAAGACAGAGTGCGAATGAGGGAGTAGCAGAGAGAGAGAGAGAGAGAGAGAGAGAGACATAGAATACAAAGCAGGCTACAGGCTCTGAGCTGTCAGCACAGAGCCTGACGCTGGGCCTGAACCCATGAACTACGAGATCATGATCTGAGCCGAAGTGGAATGTTTAACAAACTGAGCCACCCAGATGCCTCAAAAGTTTAAACATTTTTTTTTAAACATCCCTCTGATTTGGTTTTACCCAGGCTCAACTTTTTTTCAGAAATGTAATTATTTACTGTTAATTTTTAAATTGGACCTGTGATTCATTTTTAGGCATAGTATACAGGGAAAATGAAGGCCACCTACCAATAATTTAAGTATTTAGTATCTTTGGCAATATTTGCTTATCTTTTTTAATAACCAAGAAAACAAAATGAACTCAACAAATAGGTTGATGATATTCCCTGAATACTAAAAAATATGGGTTATGCAAAGAATATACCATAAACTGATGTTTTTCATCATTTTTAGGGCTGGTAAAATCACACACCTATAAGGATAAAGGAGGATTTACAGTTTTGTAGCTCGGCAACTCCACAGGAAAGAGGTGGTCTTTCCAATTAACTTTAGCAGGTAAGTCCCATGGTAGATTCTGATTGGTCCACCTTAGGTGATGTACCCCTACCTCACCAATATGGGGATTGGACAGGCCTGGATCCTAAACTCACCCCTAGAGTGGGGCTACAGATGAGGAAAACAGAGCCTTGTGAAATACAATCTGTCTTGAAAGACATGGAATCCATGTGAATTCTACAAAAGAAAGTAGGGTGCTGGTAGCAGAAGAAGAATAGCAAAGAGTGCTGAGCAGATAAAACATGCTTACCATAGTCCATATGCCTGGATTAGATCAGTGTTTTTTCTACTATACTGATTAAGGGATCTTTTTTTTTTTTTTTTTTTTTTAATTTACGGGAACATATAAGAGGCATGGCTTTTTTTTTTTTTTAAACTGCTTATTTATTTATTTTTGAGAGAGAGAGAGAGAGAATGAAAGTGGGGGAGAGGCAGAAAGAGAGAAAGAGAGACAGAATCTGAAGCAGGCTCCAGGGCCTGACATGGGACTTGAACTCACAACCCGTGAAATCATGACCTGAGCCAAAGTCGGTCACTTAACCAACTGAGCCACCTAGGCGCCTCTGGGAGGGACCTTTTAAGAAACTACCTTATCTTGTTGGTCCTCAGTTTCCTTATTTATCAAATAGAAAAATGATCTCCCTTAGATGATTGTTGTGAGAAGTTAGTGACATAAGCAAAGGCCCTGGCACAATCCCTGCCTTGTGCCTGGCATCAGTAACTTAATTAGATCAGTATTAAGAGATTCACTATGTTCTGCTCACTATATATGACATTGAAGATAAAATAATGAGTGAGGACATAGTCAGTGACTTTAATCAAATAATCACACAGATAAAGGGTTAAACTGCAGCTGCTTTGTAAGTGCTACAAAAGAGAAGAAATTCACACTTGAGTTTATAATAAAAGCAGAGTTGACTGAATCAGAAGTTAGGGAAAGCCTGCCTAAGGAAGAAATTGTAGAAAATATTGAGTTGAGATCTAATAAGAATTAGAAGTTATTTAGGCAAAGAGGAAAGGGTTCAGCAAAGCAATGCAAGTGGAGTCAAAAGGAAGGAGATACTGCAGAGGCTCTGAAATGGGAAGGAACTATGAGGTACAGAAAGAAGGCCTTTGCCTCTGGAGCAGGGGAGCACAAAATGAATGGACTTTGGAGAGGCAGCAAGGGGCCAAACCCTGGAGGCTATGAAGTCTTTGCTAAGGTATTTACTGCTTTATCCCAAGAGTAATGGCAAGCCACCAAAGAGTTTTCAGCAGAGGAAGTTGCATCATCAGAGCAGTTCTAATCCTTTTCCATTTCCACCTCCCCCAAAGATAGGAATGGATGGCAACCCTCTGGTCTGGCCTGGTCAGACAAAAACGGTTTTAGTTCAGGTGCCATTTTTTTAAAGAAAGGTTCTGAAAATAACATGTATGTCTAACACAGGGCAGTCACAAAATCGTGAATGAGCAAGAGATGTTTCACATGCATGAGACAAGACTTATAAGACTTATTTGCTGAATGAAACTTGTTTCTTAACAACAACAAATGTTAAGCTCAAAATCAAAAACTCTTTACAACAATTAATCAGAAACAGCATGATGGACAAAGTAGCACTGAAAGAGTGCAAGCAAAGATGCAATAATCATGGAGAGACTTTCTTCCCAATATACCAAACATTGAACTCCCTGAACCCTATAATGGGAGGCTACTATTTCTACAAGAAAATATTCCCCATGTCTCCTTATCCACTTGGGGCATAGCCCTGCCTCTTGTTCACTTTTACGTAGCTCCTGGTTTTCTTCTGCTAAGGGACTGGATACTGGCCTGTGTCTCCTCCAAAGGCTGACCTCAAAGGAAGACCTCAGTCTTTCTGGCCCGCTTTGGACTACCTCATGAGCCTGCTGGAGAATCTTCGAATTGCATATTAGCTCTTTCTAATCTCTTTGATATCTGCTTTTTTATTCTCTTGACCTGATTTCAGACAACATGATTTTACAGCAAAACTGTGGTGCAGCAATATGAAGGAAATAAATGATACAGTATGGATAAAAAAGTCAGTGGTGACATTAATGTAGCTTAGGGCCACTGATTGAACTGTGCAGGTGGGCAGAGGAGACAGAATGGAGAGGGAAAAGAAGGGAAGGAGGGAGGGAGAGAGCGGGTAAGAGTATACACTGTAGGAGATGAATATATTGAGTGCTGAGATGAATGACTTGGTTGAATAAAAAAAAAATTGACCTGAATTTCTGAGAGTTTTACCCCCTGGGCTCTTTAAACCTGGTCTAATTTATTGGCCTTTCCTTCCTATTGATTTCATAAAATTAGTATGGTTAGACTGATGTTTACTGAGCTTTTGTAATTCTACCAACTTCATGATTTTTGTCACATACACCTTCCTTTAGTACTAGGTATTATTTATTTAATATTATACATTAAACTGTCTTTAAATCGACCCTTCACATTTTTTTCTAAGAAACTACTTGGAATCATCTGTTTGATGTGATATATGTGTGTATTATATACGTATACATTTAAAATGTATACATTTTGATTCATACTCCTCTGATAAAATAAAAATACTAATCTGTGTACCATCCTGGGAACCTTTATAGTTATGCATGTCACATTGTTGTACCTATGATTTGAGGCAAGGACATAGAGCCTGCAGCAGAATCTGAAACAACCTTGCTCATACTCATTTCCATTAGGGTGTACTAGTACATTTCAGGATTGTAGATCCTTTAGGCATAATATATATGCAAGTATTTGGAAGATTTTTTGGCATAGCAGAAATACCCCGAAGGGCTGGTTGTTAAGATTGGGATTACCAGGGAGGAGTCAACAATTAAATGATTTTCTAATACCGTCATATTTGCTTCTGTTTTTAGGCTTCTTTCCACTTCTGCTTAAAATGATTTGCAGCACCGTTCTGATTGAAAGTGAAAACATTTAATACTGTGAACTTTTCTTGCAGTCTTCCTTTTTTCAAACATTTATTTTCATAACTACAGTGGGGTAAGTAGTCTTCTCAGTGGGCGCGCCAGCCATGTGGAGCAAAGCACTTGCTGAAGGCTGCATAATGACATACCAAGTTCACATTTTTCCAGTCCCCAGACTTGTTTGCTATTAAATGAATGCAGTAGTCAGAATAATGACCCCCCCCCCCAAAGATGTCAAATCCTAATCCCTGGAACTTGTGCATGTATTACATGGCAAAGGGGAATTAATTTCTTGCAAAATAATTTATTGCAAATTATTAATTTGCAATAAAATAAAATTGCAAATAGAATTAATGTTGTTAATCAGCTAACTTTAAAATAGGCAGATTTTCCTAGATTATCCAGGTGGACATAATGTAAACACAAGGTCTTTGGAAGTAGAAGAGGGAGTCCGAAGGGAAAGTCAGAGTGGTTTGATGTGAGAACTCAATTCACTTCATGAAGATGAAGGAGGCTATGGGCCAAAGGATGTGGACAGCTTCTAGAAGCCGAAAATAGCAAGACAAAGAATTCTCCCCTAGAGCTTCTATAAGGAATGCGACACTGCCAATACTTAGCCCAGTGAAATCCATCTTGGACTTCTGACCTTAAAACTGTAAGATAATAAATTTGTGTTGTTTCAAGCCATTAAACTTGTGGTTGTTACAGCATCGATAGAAAACTAACAGTGAGCCTCAATTTTTTAAAAAAAATTTGTTAATGTTTATTTATTTTTGAGAGTGAGAGAGAGACAGAGAGTGAGTGGGGGAGGGGCAGAGAGAGGGGGAGACAATCTGAAGCAGGCTCCAGGATCTGAGCTGTCAGCACAGAACCCTAGGCCTTGCTCCAGCTTACAAACTGGGAGATCATGACCTGAGCCATCAGTCAGCTTAATGGACTCAGCCACCCAGGTGCCCTGTGAGCTTCAACTTTACCTAGTTTCCTGATCTCTCATGGTTATAAGTTTGGCATATTCATTTTTTAAAGATACACTGAACGAATTAATGCAAATTTGGTGTCCTCTCATTAAAATACCTAATTCCTAAATTTATACATTATTCTTGTTCCCAAAAACTATTGATGTTATTGATGTTATGTCTGGTTACCATTTTCTTTTAAAAAATGAATAAAATTCTAAAAACAATAAAATTAAAGAACAAATATAGAAAGTTTTGGAGAGGCAATAAAATACTTGTGCTAAGTATTTTTTTTTAAGGGCTATATAGCCAGAGGGCTCTGGATTCCAATTAACCGGTACCATTTACTAGATGTGGTTTGGGAAAATTGACCTATCTAAGCCTCTGTTTCGTCATCCATAAAATGGAAATAAAAATGACAGGACCTACACAATAGTTTTGAGAAAAGATTTAACAAGATAATATACAAAAAGTCTTTAGCATGGCACCCGGTATGTAATTAAGTGCATTACATAATGATGTTAGCTATTATCACTGTTTTTGCATCATCTTTCCGATTTCAAAAATTTCTCTAACAGCTTTCAAAAAGTACAGCTTTTCAAACACGTGGTGTTAGCGATCTGCACATTTAATAATCTATCGCTTCTCTTTCAATGTTAATTTCTTTTTTAATGCTTATTCTTTGATTTCTAAAGAAACAGTAGCAAACCATCCTGAAAATAGCATCTGCCTTAACAATACTTAACCCTGAGTCAACAATTTTTTTTAATTATAAATATTCATTCATTCACGGAAGAAACTGTTAAACAAACAGAGGGGGTAAGACAATGACCTAACTTCAGACCCCAATTAAGCTTTTTTTTTTTTTTTAATTTCCCTAAGGCGGGGGGTGAATTCTTTGCTAGGCACCCAACGAACTCCTCGCGAACCGCCTCAGTTAAAAGGAGGAGCTCCCAGCTCTCGCCAGCGCGCGTCTATCCCCGGGCGGTGCCAGGTGAGCCCCGGCGTGGCTGAGAGGCCGAGCTGGGACTAGCTGCGCCCGGGCACGCGGCGCGAGCGGCGGCTGCAGGTCGTTAAGCGTGACAAGGGAAGCACCCTCGCGGCTTCCCTTCGGTGTGCGCCCGCGGCTGCCAGGCCAGGGGAAGCGCTTGGCCTGATTTGTTCAACTTCGAGCAGAATCCGCTGCGCTCCGGCCGCCCTCCCGGGTCTCCCCGCCGCGCCCCGGCCCCGTCTTGCTTCCCTGGGGCTCCGGAAGGGAAGGAGGCGTGTCCGGAGCAGGCGGGAGGGACCTGTATAAAAGTGCTGGCGGCGCGCGGGCCAGGGCTTCTTTCGCCGCCTTGCGCCGGGACCGGGAGTGTCGCGGGAAGCACGGGCCGTGGAGAGGGCGCTGCGCTCGGGCTACCCAATGCGTGGACTATCTGCAGCCGCTGCTCGTGCAATATGCTGGAGCTCCAGAACATCTAAACGGAGTCGCCACACCGCTGCCTGGACTGGATCACTGCGCTGCCTTTCCTTATGAAGAAGACACAAGTGAGTAGGGCGCGCCGGGAGCTCGCCGGCTCTCCCAGGATATCGCGCCCGGAGCCCGGGGGAGGCCGGCTCATCTCGGCACAGGCTGCCGGCGCTAGGGGGGATGTGCCCGCGGGGCGAGCCAGGAGGGTGCGAGGGAGGCGGGCGTGGCGTGCGCGTCCGAAACGCCGTGGCCGGGTGAGCCAGAAGAGGAGGGAGTGGGAGCGTTGAGAGAGAGCTGGTGTCAAGTTTGGAGCTGCAGCCGTTAAGTTTGGAGCTGTCAGGGAACCGCAGTCCCTGTATAATGGAAGGATCTTGCTCTTCGGCTGGAGGGTTGTTTTTTGTTTTGTTTTTAAGTTATCACGAGAAGGCATTTCTTTGCACGGGAGATGTTTTCCCGTGGACTCCGGGAGATTGTAAAACACCTCCCAGCGCACCACGCTCGTTCTCGAACCCAGGGTTTTGTGCAGCCCCCTAAGTGGGCGTGGGGCTCATGCGGACTCGGGTGCAGCCGCGGGAGCTAAGCCAACCCGAGCTCCTTAGCAGCTGCGCTCCGCGGGGCGGAGAACCTGCCCGGCCAGCCCGGGAAACTTAGCTCTGCGAGGCTTTTGCCAGGTTTGCGGCTCTGGATGAGTTTCCAGGGAGCCACAGATGGGGTAATACTACCACACTGCACCACCTTCTTCCATTACAGAAGAGAAGTTTTTTTGTTTTTGTTTTTTTGTTTTTTTGTTTTTTTTTTTTAAATAGGCACCTCTAATGATAGTTATTGAGGTAATTCCCAGTGCTGCTAAATTGTGCATTATACATAAACACTGTGGGTAAAGCACCGCCCAGGGGTACAATTAGACTGCCTTCCCCCCCCCCCCCCAGCAGCTATCTGACTTGTAGTTTGGAAAGGCTGCCACGACGCTCCCACCCACAGTTCTTTCTCCATTGCAGTTCTTACCTCTTCTCATTTCTCCCCCTTAGGAATCTATCTGTGTAACTGCCGCCGAGTTGGGTAAAACTGCCCTTTCACCCCCAAGAGGATCTCTCAGACTGCAGTATCTGAAATGTGTCCAAGGGGTGGAAGTAGTGGGGGGAAAAGGAAATTGAGAATTTGTCCAAATCGTCAGTTTAGAATGAAGGCATCCTTGAGCTGAAAATGCTTTCTTGAATGAGTTGCTTTGTATGCTACTTTAAATTGATATGTAGGCCTGGGAAATGTACACATTCAGAAGGAAGTAGGAAGAATCAAGCTCAGTGCACAGGTGTGGAAAGGTCGGGGGAAGGGACACTACGCTGCCTGGCAGAAAGGAGATGTGTGCAGTCTGAGGGCAGCCTCCCAAGACTAAGCGGAGCACAGGTCCTCTGGCAAGCAGGTTCATAGGCAAAGCATTGAACGCTGCCACCTGTGATGTTTAAATGCAAAGGTTAAAGACTGGCAACAAAATAAAAGTTTTAATGTAATTATTTGACTTGTACAAGCCTTCTGCTTCGTGGAATAATAAGGGCGGGGGAGGGGGGAACCAATTCCTTGTTATAGCAGCATCTCCTCAGGTGAATAGTAGTGCTAGCTAGGATGTGGTGCAGAAACCGCTACCTTCTAGTTCAGAAAGGGGGAAAAAAAAAAGCCTAAACTTTCTTATTTAAACAAGAACACTGGAGACAGATCAGGTTAATGACCAACACTCCAAAGGGAGACGATGTACTATCCTGTCACTTTGAGAGTCAGGATTCATGATCCTTGCACCCTTGCTTTGCAAAACAAACGTGAGCTCTGTAATCTCCTTTCTCACTTTGATTAAATGGCTGTGTAAATCGGATTACATGGAATAATTCCATTGAAAACTAGAAAGAGGTCGATCTAGCCTGAAATGCTGTGGCGTTAGTGACTCAGTGCTGCCGACCAGGGACATTTGAGACAGCTAAATATTTTAGAAATGTGACCTGCTCCAACCAAGTTAAAGTGCAAGCCCTCCGGGGATCTTGCTGATGTTAAAGGGTTTGCAGGCAGAGGAGGGCAGTGCCCTTTGTTGAATGAAGGCATTCATTGCCTGGGATCTAATGACCTTCAAGGTTTCCTTTAAGGATACTTCTAGCAATTCCACATTCTTGCCACTGAAAAAGAAGACACTTGGAAATAGTAGGAAATCGGTAAAATAATCTGTGGACATGGGGGAGGGGGATTAGATCCTCCATATTTTTAAATTTCCTAATCCAGAAGTTAGAAAGAAGTTTTCCTGTGCAACTGTATGTGGATGGAGAATAGCATAAGGAAATTAGACATTAATAAGTAAGGTCATTTGTTCTGCATTTAATGTTCTCCTTGCCAGGGAGGCATATCTATTAAAGCTCAACAGTTTAAATAATCATTTATAAAAGTGGCAGAGTTCTAAGGCAAATGGTTCTGTACGTTTCCATTACCCAAGATCTAAAATGAGATTTTATTAATTGTCATAATTTTAACTTGAATTACAAGCTCTCCAAGAATCCCAGGGACACCAGGCATTCTGGCTTTTCACTCAAGCCAAATAAGTGTGGAAATTCCATCACCAACCACTTGGGGTTTGATAAATGACTCATTTATTTAGCATGTGTGATAGACTTTAGTTTTGGAAAATAATTACATGGGCAATAGTCCTTAGGAGCAGTTGTAACAAATTCAGTCAGCCTATAGGAATGAATGCACTTTGCATTTTTCATATTTCTGATTGTATTTTATATTGTGTGGTTTTTGCAGTTTCTGAAGAGAATTGTGGCTCTGGCTTAGAAAGAACATCTATTTCCACGTGTAATCATTTTTTTCAATGTAATGCTCTGATATACTGGTATATTAAATAACAATTGTGCAGCATATTTGGCAAGACCTAGAAAAGTCCTGTCAGTTTTACGGGCCTGGTGCCATGTTTATCGATATTGTACTTACATTTTACTTTAGAAATGGTTTGTGAGAGTTTTCATGACTGCTGTCAGTTTTAGATATACTCAGATAGGAAAAATTCATTTTGCAGACAGTGTAAAAAGGCCGTTTTAGGCACACGTTAGTTCTCTGAAAATAAACAAATAGAATGCTTGTTAGCTTATGTTATTCCAAAGAAAATAATCCTCTTTTCTCTTTATGAAGTTTGTCATCTGGGTAATAATAGAAGTTTATAGAATATGACATTTATGAAAAGAGCATTTGTAAAATTTGTCCTTAAAATCACTCAGTTTGGATTGCGTGCTTTGAATAATTCTAATTTATATAGGTTTTAATTGATACATTCTGCTAAGACTTTAAAAGTGCTAAGTCAATTACATTTAATATAAAACAAGGAAAGTAACCATATGGAAATCTGAAGGCCTGAGCCAAACCAATTAAAATTGCCAAATTTTATGTCTTACTACTGATTTGAAGATAGCAATTGTGAGTCACATTTTTTCTTTAATGATAAGCGATTGAAATTCTTCCATCACCATAAATTGAAAAAAAAAATCCCTCCCCAAATAGCTAGTCTGAATATAGGAGGATAGTTTCTTGCATTGAACCCCACTGCATGTGCCTTCTCCATCCATGTCTGGGGAGTGCCTAAACTATAATGGAAAGATCCTAGGCTCTTGCTTTTGAAGACTTAAACTCTAATTTCTGTTTTACCACTGGTAAGACAAATGACTTCAGGCAAATAGTTAAACTTCTTAGGATTTCCGTTTCATAATAATCTGTATGATGATAAGCTGGTTATAAAGATTCTTCTCGTGATTGTAAAGGACTAAACAGAATTTTATATAGGTCTTTATCCCAGTACTGCAGCTTACTGTAGTTACAATCAGAATTTATTGTCCCCCAGAAGAGAGTTGCCTTGCTGGCAACTCACAAGCCAAAGAAAAACTGGCTATTGCAGCTAAATGATGCTTACCCAACAAAGCAAATTGACCGAATTTTTATATATCTGGATCTGTGGATTCAGTGCCTCCCATTGTAGGCGATTATCTTTTTACAGACTGTAATTAATACACCTCAAATAGGAATGTGTGAAAACAAAGGTTATATGTGGCATGAGAGATGTTAAATTCTTTAAGATTTTACTTTAGGGGCACCTGGGTGGCTCAGTTAAGGGTCTGACTTCGGCTCAGGGCATGATCTCCTAGTTCGTGAGTTTGAGCCCCAGCATTGTGCACTGTGCTGACCGTTCAGAGCCTGGTGCCTAGCCTGCTTTGGATTCTGTCTCTGTCTGTCTGTCTCTCTCTGTCCTCCCCCCCTCCCTCCATGCTTTTGCTCACTCTTCTCTCTCAAAAGTAAAGAAATAAACATTAAAAAAATTTTTTTTTCTTTAAAGGTAAAACTGAATGAGAGAATTAGAATTGAAAATAAAAATAGAAACTGGAAACATTATTACCATATCCGATTCATTTCCATATTTCCACACACTTTCTAAGTTTCCCTGGTATGATTCTGAGAATTTACTGTATACTAAAGATACTTGGTCAGCTTCCTATCTTTGGAGTTCTGCACTTGCTCTCCTAAGGGAGGCCATGGATTCATTTCTGCAGGGTGTCTTTACCAGACAACATGCAGTGAGGTTTTTTTGTTTTTTTTTTCTATTCAAGTTTGTGAGACTTTTTTCCCTCTTTTCTCGATTACCTTTATGTTCCCTTTTGTAAATTAGGGTGTAAAGCTTTTGGATATAAATCTGAGGAATGATCTTTTATCTTTGTTTTCTAGTACATGAATCATGAGCAGCTGCAGGAGACTCTTTTTGGTGTTTGTCACCTGCGTAGTCAGAACAATTTATGAAACAAATGGAGGGAACACCAGGATGCTTTTATATTAAATGCTGTTTTCAGTTATTTTGTGTAGACTTTGTCTCATAGAAACCATTGACTGTAGCCTTACTAATTTGTAGATGCGGCAAGATGTTTTTGCCTTTTCACTTAATTATGGGTATACTAAAAACTGTTTACAGGGGCCAGGAGTTTGAGAAAACTGTCGTTATTTCATCTCTACCGATTTCCTTCTGTCCAGAAAAAAAGGAGATGGGCGGGGGTGGTGATTTTCTTATAATTAGGCCTCGTGGTTCTTTTTTTAAAATCACAATGTGTGTCATCTAAAGAAAGACTGTTCTTTATGTAGCTCTCTTTCTCTTTTGGCTACATTTTACTATGTTTCTAGGCTGCCACATTGACTTGGATATTAGGGGATAGAGTTCTTTTATTAGCTCAGATAGAAGTTGTATGATTTTGGGAAGGTATTTTAATCTCTCTGAACCTTGGTTTCCTCAACTGAAGTGAGGAAGTAGGACTAGGTGATCTTTTTTAAGTTTAATTTTATTTTTATTTTGAGAGTGACAGCACGAACAGGGGAGAGGCAGAGAGAGGGAGAGACTGAGAATCCCAAGGAGGTTCCACACTGTCAGTGCAGAGCGGGATGTGGGGCTCAAACCCATGAACCACGAGATGATGACCTGAGCCGAAATCAAGAGTCAGAGGCTTAATCGACTGAGCCACCCAGGTGTCCAGGAGCAGGTGATTTCTAAGTGCCTTCTAGTTCTAAAATTCTCTTATTTCTAAGATACTAGTAAAATAAAAGTTTGAGCCACATGACATTCGAGCTTTGATTCTGAGATATATGTAGCCATTGCTTTGGTTTGGTGTGAATACAAATTATAACCATTGGTTTATGATTATGAACTAGCCAATGAGGAGAAATGAAGATTTAAATATAGACTGTTCTACTTTTAGCCATTTTACCTACTCTGTGCAATTTCTCTATAATAATGTATTGACACTTTTCCTGTTTTAACAATATCCAGGAAGATATTAGTTGAAGAGCTTCTTTCTTTCTTATAATCTTTCAATTCTCCCAAGTGAAGAAGAATCCTAAGGCAAGGTCAGACAGCCAGAGGAGGTCAACTAACAAAAGGTAACGAACGCCTCCCAGTATTTATTTGCTCCTTTTTGCCACCTCTGCAGCCTCCAGCATCTGTGTGCAGGGAGTGGAGTGGAAGGAGCATTAGTGGGCAGAATCAGAGGAATGGATCCAGTGCTCTGTGCTGGCTCCAGTGCCCTTCACTGTCTTAGTAGTCATAGGCAAGCCATGGGCAAGTCACGGACAAGTCACGGGCAAGTCTCTGAGTGGTAGTACTATCTGTGCATCGCACTCCCAAGTTAATCCTGAGAAGATCATGAAGAGGAGGGGTCTGTAGCCAGAGGCACAGAAGCTGGAAAAAAACAGGGAACAGCCCTTTTGCCTCAGGGAAGAGACCTTTCCTGCGGATGACACTTGCCACTTGTAGAGTCTCTCCTTGTCCTGGCTTTTTTGCAGCTCTCAGTCTCTGTCTCAGTCTCTTGCAACACCTCTCACCTGTCTCCTTTCCTTAGCTTTCCTCTAGGACTGATATTAAGTGAGAGTTTTGGGGCAAGCCCAGTAGCCAGCAGTAGATTTTCCTTAGCAATCCGAAACCATGACCGTCTTTTCTTACTGTTGACATGAATTCTCCTGTTCTTCTTGTTGACAGTATTCTCATTCAAAGATCAGTTGGACCTCTCCTCCAGCAAGACACCATAGATTCCTCAGAAAATAGAGCCTAGAGCCAGGACAATGACCATAATGCTCTTCTCTAAATGCCTGCAGAGTCAAGTGTGCTACCCACGAAAACAAAGTCAAAATTGAGGATTGATCCAGACAGTTAAACTAGCAGTTACCTGTATGCAGGAATTCATCACTTGACTTTGCAGGTTGCCTTAAGGCTTTGAATACTGCTGATTAGAATGTGGTCTTAATGGGAGCAGTTAGGGTGCCTTTTCTGTGTTTCTGGTGCCTAGACGGCAGCTCAAAAATCCTGCAGTTGCCTTGCAAAGAATGCCTTGCTCCCATGGAAAAGGGCGTAAAAGGCCAGAGCAAGAGCAAACCCACCGTCGGTGCTACCTTGAAAGAGCAAGCCTCAGTCTCTTTCACCTTTGATGAAGGACATCCCACTGCATAATGGGCCTCCCCTGCAGACCTGGGAGGAAAGAGCACAGCCCAGAGGGGAATGCGTTGTGTTTGTCTTGTATACACATATGCTGTTGCTCTTTCAGGAGCAGAAGTTTATCTTCTGAACAAAAGCCCTGTGGGTTCTGAGAAGTTTCGCCTCTTTTTCACCTTGATATGAAATCTCTGAAGCCAGTGACCTTTCCATTGAAGTGCCTTGACTAAACTCCAGGACCGAAACTCTTTTAATTGGCTTGTTGCTCCTTAATGCTTGTGTTTGAATGATAGTACACCAGGGCACTGATAGAAATGACAATTTAATAGTAGCTATCTATTGTGAGGGTCCCTCTTGTGCTGAGTTTTCCACTGTTTCTTTGCGGTCCTTTTCTCAGTGCCTTCCTAAGCAACTGCCATGTGAAAACACACAGATTCCTTGATTTCCAAGAAGAGTGTTGTAGAGAAAGCGGGTCGTGTTATAAAGGTCTTGACGCCCTCCTGGTATGTGTTGTCCATACAGCTGGCTATCAAAATTTATCTTCGCTGCAGAACTTCAGATGGGGGGCAGGGAGGAGAGGTTTCGTATGAAATGGTTTCTAATGTGATCTCAAAAACCTAAGGATTGCAAAACAAACCTTGGCAGTCACACATCATTGTTTATGGTTCTGTGTAAACCTACAATTTAATGCTTCAGAAATAGTCCACACATTAGGGACTTACATTTTTGATGACCAACTAAAACCTGCTGTGATTGCTTTAGGTGGAATCTTCGGGTGATTTTAGAAAACTGCTCTATTTATCTGGCCCTGCCCAGACATTTCTGATGTGTTCCATTATGCAGAGGACTAACACATGTTATTCTACTGCTTGTTAGATAAATTATCAGAGTACAGGGGAGTGGCTAGTGCTTTCAGCCTCCAGGTGGTCCAAAGTGGGCACCAAAATGCCAGGGATAAAAGGGGAGCTAAAAACATTCATGAAAAATGAATAGGAGGTTATTAGCATAATGTGTTTAATATTAGATGAAATTCTGTGTAGAAAAGCACAGAGCTATAAACTAGGGTTTTTATAATCCATGTTTTCACAACAATTGTAACAGGTTTGTGTTTTTCATTTTTTAAAGTTTTTATTTCTTAACCCCTGCTCAGGAAAATAGTTTTTAAATGTAAGTACGTGTTTGTTTATAATGTTCCTTGGCCATAGTGCTATGTCTTAACAACATTTAGAAAGTAGACTTTTCTTCCCCCATTTGAAACTTGGATCTTTTTTTCACTCCTGAACAATTCAATACACTTTTAAATCCTAAACTGATTTGACCACTCTTTGTACTTCTGTACAAATGTCACACATAAATGATTCAGCTTGAAAAAAAAAAAAAAAAACCGAAGTGTCAAATGCTTGACATTTAAATGTGTAGCCATTTTAAATAGCTTCCATCATTGTTTTATAAAAATCAAATCAGCCTGATACTAAGATCATGCCAAAATGGCACTTAGTAGAACACTGATCCAAGATTAATTAATTCACAGAATTTTTCTTCTGGGAGGTAGGTACTGTTTTCTTTTTTTCCAAATCCCATTTCACAGATGAGGAAATTAAGATAAGGTCTTTTCTCTGCCAACTCCCAAGTGTTGATTGCCAACACTAACACCCAAAGAGATTTAGCTGGCACAGTCACAGTGCATTCATGAGACTAATTCAGTACCTCAAAGATGCACATTCTGTAATAGGAACATTGAATCCAAAAACAATTGCAATTCGGGTGTTAAAACAGCTGCCAGTGATATTAATTTGGACAACAAAAAATTTTGTGATTCTAGTTGGCCTAGCTGAGTGGCTTAAACTAGATGCTTGATAAATACATATCAAATGTTGTGGAATGAATAGATACCTGATTCAGGTTGTTAGGTGCTGATCTATTTTTAAGAAGCTTTTTTTCCCCTTTTTTAAACAGTAGGCAAATTTTAACTAGACTGTGTCTGTTATACAAACACATGTGTTTGGTTGATGATTGGAAGGGTTACTCTGTTCACCATTTACAGCATTAATTTTCAGTATATATGCAATATCATTTACTGGAGATAAACCCAAACTGGAGACCATGCAAGAAAATAGAAAATGTTGGATTGAGTTATAGCTCAGATGTATTATTGGTTCTGCCACTCATTATTTATATGACTTTTAGTGTTTCTCTCTGAACTCTACTTCGCTGATCTTTAAAATGGCTGCATAAATAACTATTATACTAATGTAATAATTGAGATAATAATGTCTAAGGGCACAGTGACTTGCACTTACTAAATAATCTTCATTCTCTGCTGGAATAGTGAATCACAGAACATTACAACAAATCCCCAAGCTATAAGAAATAAATTCATTATTAGCAATACGTGGTTTTGGCTCTAAGGCTTGCATGAATAAATAAATTACAAAAATCCGTAGAGATTAATGCCTTAACCACCTTATTTATATATTATCTACCTTCTTTAACATTCAAATACTCTTAGCAAAGTCAACAAAATTTCCCCTCAATTTTATCTCTTTTGCCTTTTTCCACTTTCTGAGAAAGGAAACACCTAGGCCAAAAGACAAGGTGGTTAAGAAGAGAGAGCAGCTAAATGAATAAGGAAATAAGACTAGTTAATAAGTTAATAGTGTTGATTACGCACCATGGATGAGGCACTGAGCCACAAACTGCACAGGTAGATCTCATTGGATTCTGGGGGAAAAAAATTTTTTAAAAAGGAGATACTGACTTTTTGAAGAAAAAAAAACAAATAAGGAAACTAAAGTTCAGAGAGATTAAGAAAATTTGCCCAAGATTAAAAGGAAAAAAATGCAAGTAAGTGGAAAGCTTGGTTTTCAAGCCAAGCCTGTTTAATTCCAAAGACTAGATTCCTCCTAACCACTGCAGTAGAATGAACCCATATGTTAAGTATATATATATATAATTATATATAAAATATATATAATTTTATATATAATATATATATAATATAATATATATATATAATATATATATATATGTCTACATGTGGTCCAGAGGACTTGGGCATGCATGTGTGTGTTTATGGGTAGGTGATGGCTTTTAATCTAACATGGGCAAGACTGAGAGCAGGCAGGGCTGAGTTTTTGCGTGAGTGACCTGCTGTTTTTGAGCCAGCTCCTCAGTACCACCACCCAGGAGTGTAAATAGTTGTGATGAGCAACAGAACTCCCACAAGTCAGGGAGCATCGGCCTGGCCACCAGCCTTTCCCACTTCTGTCTCCTTAGCCATCAGATACATCCCTCATCTGTTATAAGGGAGGCCCCTTAGAAACTAAAAATGTCTTTTACTTTACAGATTTAAAAAGTACTGCCAAATCGTTGGCGTCTTTTAAAGAAAATGGTATTTTCTTTTTGGCAGAGGGCAGATTTTAAAATATTTTAAAATTGTGTTTCAAAAAAACTTCTTGAGGGAACAGTGATGCTTCAGGGATTACGTTAATCAATTTGCTCTGACCTTCTTTCATGCTATTTTTGAAGACAATTTTAAGTGGCTGTGATGATATTAGAAAATTATTTAATAATCCTTTATGCTTGTGTCTGGCATTTAAAACTACCAGCCACTTAAGTTGTGACCTTTGCTTTGTCATTCTTTGTCCAAGTGCAGGAATAGTAAAAATTCATTTTCTGCATTGATGTTAGGATCGTTAAAACAAATGAAAGTCACAACACCCTTATTGGCAGCATCACTGTATAACTTAGCAACACTTTATTGGAATTGAAAGTGTTAACTAGAAGGAATCCTTTGAGTACAGGTGAAGGAAACAGCAGAACAGAGGTGTGGTGAACCAGACACCAAAGAGATGGCCTGCTTTGGTTGGCTAAGCACATCACCTTGAGCCTCAGTTTCCCCATCTGCCAAACAGGGGGACCAATAGTAAATTTACCAAAGGTGGGAATGAAGATTAAATGAAATCCAGAAAAAGCCCTTAATCCAGTGCCTGGCACATTGGAAATAATAAATGTTTGCTATTATCGTGAGAATTAAACAAATGGTAAGTTTATCAATGCCATCTACTTCTCTCTTAAAGTGACTCTAATTGCCAAGTATTGACTGTCAGAATGAAAGGGAGAGTTGAAGCAGTCCATCCAGGTAACTCTGGCTTTAGACTCACTTTAGTCCTGAATAATTTGATTGTTTCCTCTCTACTCTAACAAAAACTGAAAAAGAGCTAAATGTGCATAATTATAATCGCAAGATAGTTTACCTAGGAGCAGTTACTTCTTTCTATCGTGTGCGCAAGGCCACAGACCTAATCCGAGGTAGAGCTGCTTCATGAACCAGCCAGTCCGGAACCAGAGTCTGTGTTCCTAAAGTCTGCTTGGAACTAGAGGGAGAGAATATGAGTCCTTCCCCTGAATTGGTGAGTGATTTCCTACTTTTCCCTGTCTGGAAGGAGAAGTCATTTTCAGCATCAGCAGAAATCTAGCCACTTGTCCAGGGAGAATGCAAAGAGTGTTTGTGTTGGAAGACCTAGGCCTTCCCTCCGGCTCTTGACTCTAGGTTGCCAAGAGATCCTAGGCAAGTTATTTAACTCTGCTTAACCTTTTACCTGGAATTCCTCTCCATAAAATAAAGTCAGAATAGTTAGCAGCTTTCTTCCTTTCTGCCTCCTCCCTTTTCCTCTCTCCATCCCCTATCTTCTCCTTGTTTTCCCCCTTTTTTAACCAAGAGATAGTATGTTGCGTACCTGCTTTGTGATTGTCACTTACGGAATTACACTACATTATAAAAAATAATTTTCAGGCTGAACACATATTTTCCTGCTCTACGGTTAAGCACAAAATGATGTTTGTGGAAAGTGCTTGATTCATTAGCCTCAAAGACACTTGAAGGGGCACGGACTTTGGGGTTAGAAAGACGCCCGAGTCCTAGCTGTGTTATTCACCGAGACTATGTGCATGTTGTTAACATTCTTTTTCTAGGCCTTGATGTTCTCAAGTGTATAATGGGTTAATATAGGTAATAGTACACAATTGGGAGAATACAAAGATTAAATAAGATAATCTATGGAAGGAAGTTGGCTGATCCAGAACTGATGTTTGATAAGTGGTATATCTAATCTTTGGGGCTGTATTTTACCAGCAAAGATCCCATATACTCCAGACTGTGTAGTCTGTGGGTCTGTTCCATTTGTGTGATGGCTGTAAAAATTTACAATCTGTTGTTAAAAAGCAGAGGTTATGGGTGATTATGGGAAATGGGATTGTGTAATGGTAAATGGAGATTAATAAGAAGCCTGGTTTAGGGTCCACATTCTCCTTTATAACTAAGGATGCTGACATACGTCTTGGCTACTTAACAGGCTGTGTGTGTGTGTGTGTGTGTGTGTGTGTGTGTATAAGAGAAGAAAAGAGAGAGGTAATCAGGCAGTGCTCTGTAGACCATGCTGTTCCACTCAGGGGTCTAAGGTCATGTTATTCTAAGCCTCGAGTGATTAAAAAATTCAAACTTTCTAAAAATATATAAAACCTTGTATTTATTAATGTCTTCCAAAGTGAGCCTCAAACAACCTTCTGTATAGTATGTATTGATAGCTTTGGAGATTCCTAGATCTGGAGTCCCCTCTTTAGAAGGATGACTTCAGGTTACTTAATACTCTGATTTTCTGATTTGTAAAATGAGGTTTATAGTAGTGTCTAATTCCTCAGGTGGTTGTGAAGATTAAATGAGCCAGTACCTGCAATAAATGCTAGCTGCTTTTAAGCAAAGTGTATTTTTGCTTTTGCTTTCAAAGCATTTTTTTTTTTTTTTTGCATGTACGAAATTTAATAAGTGTGTAGGGATCAGCAACTTGGGAGTGTTTTCCTTGTGAATTCAGGTTCTGTTTTCTTGAAGGTAATTGTGTTTAGAGTGTGAGGGCTTGATTGTCCAGGTTAATCTTCAAGTTAAGTTTGTATCAATCAAGCAAGTTACTTTTATCAGGCTGTTACTTCAGGTAAACAAGCATTCCATTCTTTGACGGAACATTAAACTGTTGTGTTCCTTTTGATGGAGTGCTGACTTGTTCACAGCACTCGTGAAAGAAAACAGCTCCTGTTTTCTGACATTGTATAATCTAAAGAGCATTTTTAGAGGTTTCTTGACTGAGTCTTTTACCATCGCTTCCTCAGTAATTAAATTACCAACCTAGAAATGTATGATGTGATTTTAGTTTCAGTTCATAGTAGATCTAACAACAAACAAACAAACAAACCTTGAACCAAGACTGTGAAACGAAGAAGGGAAATTTCTTTTAAATGTTAAGAAAAAGAAAAGTACAAGTCCATTATTTTCAGACCCAAAGGAGAATGGGATAGAACATTGTAACATACTGTTTTTGTTATTGGTTTAGGAGGAGAGCTGGATGGAGTACAGGGAGCTTAGTTTTGCATCTCTACCTGAAAATTTGTGTCTTGGCATTTGAGGGGTTCTGCAGGAACGTCATAGGAAGAATTTGCTCACCCACGAGATACATGTCCTGAATACAGTTATGTGGTCTTGGTGTTTTAGTCTTTCCAAGGGTGCCCATTTCATGATCCAACAAAACAAATGGTGATTTCTGTAGTTTTAAAGGTTCTAATGCATACCATCTGGAGTGATTAGAGTGAATCTCACTGTGTAACTACCCTGGGTTAAAATCCTCTCCTGCCTTTTCTTCGTTACCTGCAGGATAAAGTCCAAACCCTCGACACACTAAACAGGGTTCTCTGTCATTTGGCTGTTGCTTATTTCCTCCGCTCCCTGAGTGGTAAATTTTATTATAGTGTCATCTGACAATGTATGGTGGTGCAGTGATGTACCGAGCGTACCGGACTTGGTCTTGAAGGCCCTGTCAGCTCTTCTTCATCCTTTGTCTAGCTGAGTTATTTCCTCTTCCCAGAAGCCCTCTGTGATGTGTGTTTGCCCTTAGTCTTTACCCCTACTCTCCCTGTGTTTACCCTGTGCTTCCATAGCATTAACAGAAAAAAATCACATAGGAACACTCTAGGGTCTCCGTCATTTAAACGTCTGACTCTTGATTTCAGTGCAGGTCATGATCTCACAGTTCGTGAGTTCGAGCCCCACATTGGGCTCTGTGCTGACAGTGCAGAGCCTGCTTGGGATTCTCTCTCTCTCCCTCTCTTTCTGCCCCTCCTGCACTCATGCTCACTCACTCACTCTCAACAAACACACAAACACAGGGGGAAAAAATCATATAGTATGAAAACAGTGCGCTGAAATTATCTTCTTATTTACTGGTCTACCTGTCTAAATTATCTCATGTCGGTATCTCCAGTTAGTGACTCAGCACCACAATCTTGGTAAAGATTTTCTGACCCAAATCCTGATCAGATGTAGCATTCTGAGCATGGATCTGGTTATTTATCATTTTTTATGCCTGCTGACCTCAGTTGATATTTGGGTTGGCACTAAGGGAGAGTGATTTAAGAGGTAAGAAGAATACTTTAGAACACTAGTATTATGCATTGGTGTCAATAAGAATACCTATAACCATGCATACAATACCCATACAGACATACATTGTGCAAACATAATTCCGTTTGGAGAGAGAAATGGACCGCTTGGCCTTGTAGAAGAGAATGGGGACCATGGATTAAAACAGAGAGGAGCTGGGGCGCCTGGGTGGCTCAGTCGGTTGAGCATCCGACTTTGGCTCAGGTCATGATCTCACCGTTCATGGGTTCGAGCCCCACATCGGGTTCTGTGCTGACAGCTAGCTCAGAGCCTGGAGCCTGTCTTTGGATTCTGTCTCTCCCTCTCTCTCTCTGTCCCTCCCCTGCTCACTCGCTCGCGCTCTCTCTCTCTCTCTCTCTCTCTCAAAAAATAAATAAAACATAGAAAATTTTAAAACAGGGTGGGCAAATTGCTGGCCATCCTTTTTTTTTTTTCTTAAGTTTATTTTGGGAGAGAAAGAGCGTGCACACACGAGAAAGCTTGTGTGCAAACAGGGAAGGGGCAGACAGAGAATCCCAAGCAGTCTCTGCACCACTGGCAGAGAGCTTGAACTCATGAACTGAATGGAAATCAAGAGTCAAATGCTTAACTGACTGAGCCACCCAGGCACCCCAAGTTACTAGGCATCCTTAAGGAAATAATACAGTAGGTTGAATATCAGGTGCCAGCAGTGTCTGCTAACTCAAGATGTATAGAAGGTTTAAGAGCCAGAAAAGATTGGAGACATAATATTGTTGCTGATGAAAAAAATACACGCTTTACCTCCTCTGACTGTCTCCATCTATGAGAGTGGTACTGTGGATGTTCCTTTTGACAGAAGAGGAATGAATGTAGGCTTGGGGAGGTTGAGCAAGTAATTCCACATCTTCTATCTAGTCAGTCTTCAGATCTGGTCTGTTTGCTCCTAAGCCTTTGCTTCATACTGGTATTTGTCATCTTCTTGTATTGTCTAGATAAGGTGTTTTTCTTGATCCATAATAATGAATAAGACTGGGGTGCCCGGGTGGCTCAGTTAAGCATCTGACTTCAGCTCAGGTCATCATTTCACCGTTAGTGAGTTCAAGCCCCGCGTCAGGCTCAGTGCTGACAACGTGGAGCCTGGAGCCAGCTTCTGGTTCTTTCTCTCTCTCTTTCTCTCTCTTTCTCCCTCCCTCCCTCCCTCTCAAAAATAAATAAACATTTAAAAAAATGAGTAGAGTAAGTAGGTTTTTCCTCCACAGCTTACCTGCATTCAAGATGCTTCCTTTTAGATTTTCTTTTCATAGTTTGTGCTACTTAATAGTTAGCTGGTGCAGTAGACAGAGACAGAATGTTCTATACATTCTGATACTGGTGTGTCTAATCCCTGTCTGGAAAGTGATAGGAGACAGAAATATGACCATATGAGAAGTATTAGATAGTTCAATATTTGAGTGATATTTAAGACTGATGTGGTTAAGGAATTTAGCAAAAAATGATGTTTCAGTACTTAAGATCAAAGATCTATTTACGTGTGGAGGAAGCCAGTTAGAGGAGGATTAATAAGAAGTAATGTTTTCAAGTTTCATCTGTGATTAGAATACACCATGTTAGCGACCCAGGGTGGTAATACTGCTGCTTTACCATACAGTGCTACAGTAACAATGTAGTATAAGTTTCATATACTTTAAAAAATTCATGGAACTCTTTTGATGCCAAGTTTTCAAAGTTCTGAATTTTTTTTTCCAAAGTTTACTTATTTTGAGAGAGTGTGCAGGAGTGTGCTAAGGGCAGAGAGAGAGAATCCCAAGCAGGCTCTGCACTGTCAGCATGGAGCCGGATGTGGGGCTCAAACTCAGAAACCATGAGATGATGAACTGAGCAGAAATCAAGAGTCAGACTCTTAATCAACTGAGGCACCCAGGTGTCCCAAAGTTCTGAAATTTTAAAGTTAGGCAACCTTATAGCATGGCCTGTTTTCTTTTTTTCTTAATCAGGTAAGTTCCGTTTGGGGTGTAGAACTAAAATGTTAACGTTTTTGGAACCCATAAAACTTCTCAGGTATTAAATAACTATTAAATCAAAAAGAGCAAAGTCTACCTCCTGCTCTAATTGGCAAACGGAAGCTCCAAAAAGCACTATAAATAAGAAGAGGAGATAACATATGAAAATGAAACAGTGCAGTAAATGTGCATAATTATCTGTGCAGATTTGGCACCTAAATCAGAGACCACTGAAGCATATCTTTTAAATTTCATTTAACTGGATGTGCTGCCCACACAGGCCTCTCTCCACTTCCTGAGGAAGTAGATTCCCATTCTCCCAGCTATGGTGAGAGAGCCCTTGCTACCCAGGCAGTCCCCCTGTTGACATGTATTCCCCTAGCTTCCTTTGATTACTCAGCAAAGCAGCTGCTTTGAAAAGAAGTGCCCCCCACCCCCAAGGATTATCATGTGTGACTACTCTACTCACCCTCTTTCCTGACCCAAGAAGAAAGTTCCTTTTTTTTTCCCCTCCCAGAATTAGAGTAAGAACTTGAGGGTTTTAAAGTACATTTTTCATCTTCTTTTGTTTTTTTAAACCAAGGAATATTCTCAAGTAAGCTTCCAACTCCCAACTTCAGAAAGAATTTCAGAACACAAAATAGTTTACATTTACTTTGAAGACTGTTAACTGAGAACCTTTTTAAAAATTTTAAAAACCTGTGATGCCAGCACTTGTATCCTGATACATTGTAAAAGGTCATCCTATTAATTTCTGTTGTAAGTCTTCCTTCCCTACTGAATTTGGAATCTCCTCCTACAGAAGTGATATCATGGAGAATGCTAAGTATAATTTCATTAATATGGTGAAAAATTGGAATAAAAGGGCTGGCCACTTATTGCATTTTCATACTATTAGACATGACTAAAGCCTATGGGCGGGGGAGGGGAGGCAGTGGAGAGTGTCTTTGAGTCAGAGCATGAGTCTTCCAGCAAGCAGTTTTGTTTCTTGCATACAAGTCAAGGGAGAGGAGAGCGGTTAAAGTATGCCTGTGTTACTCTCTTAAAGAAGAGGGAACTTTTTTATTCTTTAGTCATACTAGGAATAGGTCTGGATGACAAAAAAAAAATAATAGTTCTAAGAGCTTGTGTTTACCTGCTGTACTAGGGATGACCTAGAGATAAGTCAACCAATGCTTTGGGAAGAGATAAGATTAGCATTTAAAAGCTTTAACCTGTGTCATCACTTCTGAACACGTCAGCTCCCAAGTGAAATCCTAGTCCCTGAAAGTGTTCCTCGTGCAGAATCATGATGAATAATTTTTTTTTATTATTGGCTGCTTGAGAAATTTTGATGGATTGCAGCTCACTGGGGAGACAAGGAGAAATTTACAGTTGCTGTGTTCTGAATTCTAAATGAAGTAGAGTTGTAGGATTCTCAGAGACATCCGTTGAACTTACTATAGGAAAGTGTCTACATTCTAGATCTGTGGGGTTTTTGTTGTTGTTTTTGTTTTAATATGCTCCTGTTGGGTCAATAAAGGAAAGTAACTCCAAAATTATACTTAATCTCGTTTCTTTAGAAAGGGAATTCTGAGGGAGGCACCCGGGTGGCTCATTTGGTTGGGCGTCCAACTCTTGATTTCAGGTTGGGTCTTGATCTCCTGGTTTGTGGGATCAAGCCCTGCGTCAGGCTCCATGTGCTGATGTGCAAAGCCTGCTTAGAATTCTCTTTCTCCCTCTCTCTGCCCCTCCCTTGCTTATGCTGTACATGCATGCATGCTTTCCGTCTCTCAAATAAACTTAAAAGGAATTCTGGGGATTTTACAGGCAGGTCAGCACCTTGGCTTATTATCATACTTTGGCCACATCTGACAGGAAAGGCATTTTCTGGTAATTGCTTATTCATTAATTGTTTATGTAGCATTTACTATAAGGCATTGTGCTAGAGGCTAGAAATACAATAGTGAACAAAAGTCACCTCGTGGCTGCGCTTCTTGGAGCTTACAGTCTACCCCTGGTTTTATATCCCAATTTACTGATTTCATGGAGCTAGAAAAGTATTTAAAGGTACAGAGATAATGATTAGAAGTTCAAATCAAAAAGCATTTAGCTAATGTCACACTTCGAATAATAAAGAGAATGTTGAATATTACTTACACTTCTTGTTAGGATTTAGCAGTTATTGGACCCTAGAGTGAGAAGTAGGACAATGGTTTATGGCCAACTGATGACCAAAACTCTTCTGTTTATCCTGTGTTCATTCATTTAAAAAATATTCATGAGAGGCTTCCCACTGCTCAGCATGGTTCTACCCATTCTGGACAAAATGGTGAGACACTGAAAGTACCTGCCTCTGGTGCTTAGTCTCCAGTGCAAGATATAAGCAAAACTGGTGGATAATGTTGCAATTCAGTTGTGTGATTCTGGACACTATCAGCTGAGAACTGAAGCCTACGTTATCCAGACTTCATCTGTACCCCGGTTTGTAAACCCACGTTTCTACTATAACTATCATGGTCTGTTCTATGTAAGAGAAGCTTTGCATTTTGTGGATCCTTCAGTAGCAGGTTGCACCGTGTGCAATGCACACATGAGAAGGAGCCTATACTGTGAGCGAGGAGCAATTCAAGGTGCTGGAGGTAAGAGGGAAGGACAAGAACAATAGAATTCTCATCCTCACACTGTCGACATGCTTGTCAGTAGGGACAGGTGATAAAAGAGTAACCTAATTGGGTAATCAAGAAAATTTCTGATGAAAAATGCTTCTGCAGAAATAAAACAGAGATATGAGAAGGTTTAGAGCTACTGAAGACAGGTCACCTTGAGAAGGTTTCTCTGAGCAGCAGGTATTTGAACTGAATCCTGAGTGACGAGAAGGACTTGCCTTTGCAGAGCCCAAGAGGAGAAAGCTCATGGCAGCTAGTGCAGAGGGCTTCTGGCAGGAATACATTTTGGGTGTTTCCAGAACAAAAAGGAGGCTGGTGGGGTTGTAGTGAGTATGGTGGGGAGAGAGGGTGTGCTGAGGTAGGAACGTGGAGGTAGGCAAGTTTACATTAAATAGGGTCTTTTAGGCCTTCGTCAGCAGTTCGCATGTTGTTCTAAATGGGATGGAAAGGTATTCAGAGATTTGAAGCAGGCAGTGAGTGCTGTCATATATTCCCAGAGGACCACACTGTTTTAAGTAGCAAGAATGAAAGCCGAGAAGGCTATTTAGAGGCCCTTGAAGACTTCCAGGCAAGTGTGGAGCCTGTACTGTAGCAGTACAAGATGAGACGGAGAGAAGTGAATGTTGCAAGATTTATTCTGCTGGTAGAACGAACAGGACATAAGAGACTGGATATGGAAATAAGGGAACAGGAAGAATCAAGGATGATGCCCAGAGTTTGGAAATGACATTATTCAGGATGCTTGTTCTAAGTGTGGTTGGAAAGACAGCAGTACTAATAAAAATGGTAACATTTGTAGAGGTGTGCCTCTTTGTCCGGTACTATACCAAGTGCTTTACATATTAGTCCTCAACAAGCCTGGAAAGTAGGTTATATTATTAGGCCCATGTTGCAGGTAAGGAGACTAAAGCACAGAAAGATAAACTTTCCAAAGGCCACAAGGCGGGTCACTGGCAAACTAGAGATTCCAAGTTGGGCAGTCTGATTTTAAACTGTTTGTTTATTTAGAGCAGGGAAGGGTCAGAGAGAGAGGGGGAGAGAGAGCAATCAAGCTCCACGCTCAGTGGAGAGCCCAATGCGGGGCTTGGCCCCATGACATCAGATTATGACCTGAGACGAAATCAAGAGTCAGACGCCCAACTAATGGAGCCACACAAGTGCCCCTGGTCAGTCTGAATCACTGCCTCCCCTCCCCTTCTCTGTGCATGAGTAAACACATTCTGTTTTCTGAAGTTGTCTCGAATTATTGCTGAAGCTCAAGCTGACTTTTGAAACTCTGCTGTTTCGGTTAACATTGACCCATTGCCCAAACAGTTCAGCCTCACTTTTTACACCAGGTCAGATGGCCTGCCTGCTTGGGAGAGCTGATTCAAATCCAAACCCAGGGCAGTTTCACAAACCCTTTATCGTCTTCCTGTGCCGATCTTTAATCTACAGGGAAGCAGAATATAAATGGAATGTGACATTCTCTGTTAGTACAACTGTTAGTTTTGAATTCAACATCTATAGGAGTAGTAATAATGGTAAAATACCTATAGCCTTGGCAATCATGTCATGATCTGTCCTGTTCCAGGCCTCTTGTCGGTGCTTTACATAATACAGTCTTAATTAATCTTTTCAAAAATCCAAAGAAATGCTATCCCCATGAAAAAACTGAGGCTCAGAGAAGTTACAGAATTGGTTCAAGGTTCTAGCATGTCAATGACAGAATCAGGATTTGAATCCATATCTTACTTTGCTGATGTTCTTCTGTTCTAAACATTATCTCCGGCATCAACAATGAACTTGCTGTTGAAGTGCACTGTCACCAAAGGAACATGTCCTGGGCATGTCAGAGATCAATGCTTTGCTGTGCTTTTGGTGGTAGAATTACATTAACATTCTCAGGTATTGACCATCAAAAATCAAAAAAATCTTTTTTTCATTAAATTTTAAAATGACCCCTATCTTACATTTTGAATTTTTTAAACACTATAATGGATTTCTAGGGAAAGCTTAGATTAACCTTTATGAGCAAGAAGTGCTTAATAACTTGGGTTCTTTTCTCCAAGTATTGCCTAGGGTTTAGGTGCAGATGGGATAATCCATCCCAGCTAAACAGACTGGGGGATATAATGAAATATATTTGGTGGCTTACAAAGCCACCGGAAAGGCTAGAAGAGGAGTCTGAGCTTCCATAATACTCTGGTTGCCTAGAACCCAGTTAAATCCACTGCTCTCTGTAAAACTGTTAGAGCTACCTCAGGAAGCTCTTACTGCTACTGACTGCAGGGACTTTCTGCCTGCACTACCACCCAAGGGAGCAAAATGCATGCCCAACACCCAGCTTCTTTTCTCAAATTTCCTTCCCACATCAGTGTTGGAGAGTTATGCCTGATTGCCAGAACCTAGGTCACATCTGCAATCGTATCTGACTACAAAGGAGTAGAAGTTTTGCAGCTACCACAGTGGAGGAGAATATGCTAGGAGAGAGCTGGAGTAGGAATTGAAAGAGCCCATCCACAGTATCCTCTATGCTCACTACTCCTACACTGTTCATTACATTTAGCTTTTCTTTTTTCAAGTTGCTCTAAATCCGGAGCATCTAATATGTAGCTCTTGAACCAAATGCAACCTCATTTACCTTTTTAGACCTTTTCGTTTTCTGTAATGATATAGCACCCATGAGCTAGTATAGCCTAAAATAGCATGGCTCAGATTTTAGAGAATACCTAAAAATCATATGGAGGTCTTGCTAAAAGTGCACATCTCTGCGATGCACCCTCAGAAATTTTGATTCTGTATGGTGGTCAGGAATCTACAATCTTCGTAAACACCCCAGATGATTACACTTTCTTCTGAGGTAAGACAGCCGAACTCCCTTTGTTTCCGGTTAGGGCACCTTCAGTGAAAGGGGGGAACATTTGAACAGTTTATTTAACACAACCAAAGGCAGTTGGTGTGTCTAGCACACGTTGCGTAATCAGGAATGTTTATGCCCTGACCTTTGCAAATCGGGCTTATCATCAAATGTGATGGAGAATATGATCAAGATTGTGTTCTTTGAGTTTATGCCTTTAACCCCCACTGGTTTTGATGCTTTTGGAAGCAGTTAAAGTAGAGTATAAATATTTAATTTATTTTAATATGATAAAAAAAAAAGCCCAGGTGAGGAAAAGACCTTCAGAGATTTCCTGAGCTGCTTCCTCAGATTAAGTTCTTAAAAATTAAAAGTCCCTTAGAGACCCAACTTGTCAGACTTCTGGTAGCTGATCTGACAAGACATCTGAGCACATTTAATTGCAACCATAGGAGAAAACAACACAAAACAAACACAAAAAAAAAACAGTAAGTTCTAGGGCAGTCATTCAGTCCAAATTCAGCACATGGGATCAGACAGGAGCTAGAATCTACATTCATTTTCCATCTCTCAGTTGTTGGGAGTGCAAAAGATTTTACAGGTTTTCAAAAATTGCAGAGTTATTGATTTACACTTTCAGCAGTCACAGTTGAAAGAGTATAAATTACAATTTACGTTTTTGTAGCTGTTTTTGGAAAGCTATGACATTCAGAGTGCATATTGTGATTTAATTTTAAGAGCCACTAATTGACACAACACTGAATAATGCCTTGGAGTGTTTGAAGGTAAATATGTGAATTTCAAAACTGCCCTAATTTTTTTTTCTTTGTTCCTATACTTTTGCCAATTTGGGGGCCTGTCTCCTATTTCTTTGAAAATGTATATTATAAAAAAAATGTATATTATAGCCAAAAAAAAAAAAAACCTGGCAACAAATATGTACATGTAGGTTCAACATTAAACTAGCACCTAGAAATTTGCTGGCATAGTTTGGTTTGTTACATATCATCCTCATAAAATTGATTAGAATTAGTTGTCAGCAGGAATCTCTGTAAAATACAGCGGATTATACTGCTTAGGAAAATTCTTTCCTTCTGTTTTTATATAGCTGCTATATTTATGAATAGCTAATGACATCCATTACCATTGTTTCTAGTGACATAATGTCTACTGCTGGCCCAAATATTTCTGCCATGTACGTGTCTGTTACAAAATAGTAATACAGAGCTTGAACACCTAGGCCCTAGATTCTAGCCTGAGGTAGAAGTTCTTTGCAGGGATTTCCACAGTGGCAGAGCCTCGGAGCTTACCTGGCTGTCATTAACCACACGTGAGTTGTTTCCAGGCACAGACCCTTTAAGAAAGAGGAAGGTTTAGTTTATCATTACAGCTCCACTCTTTCCGAGCTTTCCTTCTACCCAGCCTAAAGCAGACTCTAGCCTTTCCAGATTACCTGCTCTCCTTCCTTTTCAAGCTGTTGTAGTACATCCCCTTGAAATTTCCCCCGGCTCATTTACCACTGTGGTTTGATTCCTAGTTCTGTTGCTCCATGGAAACTCTCCTTAGCAGCGTCAACCCCATTAGGTATTTTTCAGCAACCATCAGGTTGACCTCTTTCAGTGCTCATTTTATTGCTCACACTTGCCCTCCTGTGCTTTCTTTTTACAGTGATTGCAGATCTCACAATCAACAGATTTGCCTCTTGTCCTTGGCTTCTCATTCTCTCCTCTCCATGCAGACAGTTCTTCTCCTCCTTAGAGGGGGTATCCCTCAAAGTGTTTGGTGATAACTTCCAATAATCTCCAGCTACCACTTCTACATATCCTGGGTCAGTGAATAGCACTACTTTTTACCCAGTCCCCTAAACTGAAACTGGAGGTCATTTGTGACTCCTCCCTTTTACCCTACACAGTCTCTGCTGGTCACCCAAGTCTCATTGGACTTCATATCCTCTTGAACTTGTCCATTTCTCTTCACTCCCACTGCCTCTGCCCTAGTTGATGACTTAAGTGACCTCCACACCCCCCAGTCTATCCTTCATTCCGATACCTGATAAGCCTTTCTAAAATCAGATCTTGATACTCTCCTGCTTAAAGTTCTTCAGAACTCCCCATGTCTCTAATATAAAATCCACATCAGTGGATTGGGAGGACCTCTGCCTATCTCTCTAGCTTTCCCTGTTTTATTATTTATTCCTTGAAACTCATTTTCCAGTCATATCATCAATGTGAAGTTCCATGAAAATGCTCTGTTTTCTTGATTCTCCAGGCATTTCCTACTTCTTCTGCCAGGTAGGTGTCTTCACCCCTGCTCTTTTTGATCCAGCTACCTGCTCTTCACCTTTGAAGAAGGGGTCATCTCCCAGGAGCTGTCTTTCAGTCCCTCCTTTAGTTCCCCCAAAGTCAGGTTTAGCTGTCCCTCCTCAGCTCCTCCCCTCTCGGCCTGTTCCCTAGTAGTGTGAGCTTCCAGCAGCCAAAGAAGACATCTGTTGTGTCTTTATCTTACATACTTATCAGGTACTCCATACATTTTTTTTTAATGTTATTTATTTTTGAAAGGGAGAGCATAAGCAGGGGAAGGACAGAGAAAGAGGGAGACGCAGAATCTGAAGCAGACTCCAGGCTCCAAGCTGTCAGCACAGAGCCCGACACGGGGCTTGAACTCAAGAACCGCAAGATCATGACCTGAGCCAAAGTCAGACGCTTAACTGACTGAGCCACCCAGGCACTCCCATACATGTTTGTTAAATGAATAGGTAGCTCTTAGAAGTCTGAAAGCACTGAATTTTTTATCAGAAGGAACAACTTATCACTGTATTGTTTTTTTTTCCTTCCCTCTAGCTATGCAATTTTTTAAAAAGCTACAGTGAAGTATAACTTGATTTACCTGTACTACTTGTTTACCCAGGCTACTAATAATTTGACATGGTGGCTTCAATCAAAAACTAATTCAACTAAATGGACCTATATGCCATCCACAGCATAGGTATTTTAGATAAAATTGAATGGCCCATTAAATATAAATGAAATCAGTTTTACTATGTGACTAACCCAGTATTTTTCTTCCTAGTATAGTATAGATACTGGTTTAAACCCAGCTCTGGGATTTACTAGCAGAGTGTCCATAAGCAAGTTACATAATCTCACTGAAGCATGTTTTACTCACCTGTAAAATCTGGTTGGTGGCAAGGTTATATGTAATATCTGCAGACTATTCTTCGTGTGTGTGGCCCTTAGAAGAAGTCTATGTATGTGAGTCATTTTCCCTTTAAATAGCATTTATATTTAGAGTAAGGACTGTCCATAGTGATTTTTCTCAATTTTTCCCATATATTGAATACACTGAAATCTTTAAATTCCCTGTTTATATTAAAGCCATTGTTTGTATTTTCATATTAAATAATTCATTTCTAGGTTCAATTTTTGTTAGTAGAGCATATTCACATGTTTTAGTGAACATCAATATTTTAGGATACTTTTTAATGTTTTTTATTTTATTTTTGAGAGAGTGCAGGTGGGAAGGGGGTAGAGAGAGGGGAACAGAAAATCGGAAGTGGGCTCTGTGCTTGACAGCAGATAGTCCATGTGGGGCTTAAACTCCCGGAACTATGAGATCAGGACCTGAGCCGAAGTCAGACACTCAACCACATGAGCCACCAGGTGTCCCTAGAATATTTTTATTTCACTTCTTCACAAAAGAGCCTACATGGAGAGATGTGGAAGTAGATCTTAACAAGATTTTAGTGCACCAATCTGGACTTGAAGCTGGCTTGAGTTTCACTAAGCTACCCTGTTAACGTCTCCTTTCCTGAAAGCAGATTTATTTTTTCTAAACTTTACTGCTAAGTGTTTCCTTTGCCCTTGAGCTTACTGGATGCTCACTAGAGAATTTGTGTAGTATGATTAGGCATTTTCTCTAGAATGTTTAATGGTATATTTCTTAAAAATTAGAAATCAAGGGGCGCCTGACTGAAAACCGATTCAGTCGGTTAAGTGTCCGACTTCAGCTCAGGTCTTGATCTCGCAGTTCTTGAGTTTGAGCCCCACGTCGGGCTCTGTGCTGACAGCTTGGAGCCTGGAGCCTGTTTCAGATTCTGTGCGTCCCTCTCTCTCTGCCCCTCCCCTACTCATGCTCTATATCTCTCTCAAAAGTAAATAAACATTAAAAAAACTTAAATAAAAATCTGAAGAAGTTATATAGAATTAAATGGTTATTCACTGAACCAGAATCTGTTGTTGGTTTGCGTTATGATTATTTTTGAAGGATATGGTTCATATGACCTCAAAAGACCTGAATCAGGACTAATTACTATACCTGTATCTTGGTAACTTGCTTTCCTGGCTCTGGGTAGCTAAGCCAGTTGGCTTGCTTCCAGAGCACATTTGGACTACAAGGGAACTGCCTGCTTCGCTAGCTGGCATTCGAGATTAAAGAGAAGATGAATGTTGTTTTTGGCAGCAGCTGCTGTTTTGTTCGGGGCAGACCCAATACCATTTTGTAAGGCTGTGCATAAAGAAGACGAGCTACACAGACACTCCACTACCTTTTTGACTTTGGGAAGTCTGTAACGTGGGCCCTGGCAACGCATATTTTAAAGTTGCTTCTCAAGTTCATAGAAAAGTTTGGGGTTTTTGGTTTTTTTGTTTTGTGTTTTATTTTAAATTTAGAAGCTTGGAATCTTCTGGTTTCTCAAACAGCATATGTTCCCCTGATGTTCTTGGGCTGCAGTCATGTTAGTTTCTACTAAAGGAAAGAAGTCTGTAAAGCGACTTCTGTGTCATAACACATGTTCAGATCAAGTAAATAGTTTGCTTTAGGGGGATTTTGCAGCTCCTTTTCCTGCCATGTGGCTTTTCATTGTAAGAAAGGTTCTTATGTTCAGGAAGAATTGATGAGCGGATGAGTGTCCCACTGGGATCTGCTGAGACCGGTTCTCAACAAAAATGAGACGTAGGTCCCAGGTCTTCAGGGTCTCCAGTCTCTCCCTGTAATTTTCCCCCTCTTCTTTAAAGTATCTTTTCAGTATTATCTGCCACTATTAAAACCCCCCATAAAAATATCTGCTTTTCTGTCATTCACAATTAAGTATGAATGTTAATGCACTGTTCTTCCCTCTGCCAGGACTACTGCTATTGTATGGCTTAGTTCGAACAGTGCATATGGATTTCTCATTTTTTTAATCATGTAAATAATTTCAAGGCAACTGTTAGCAATGAAAGGGTTATTGGAATTCTGTGTGATGTGGGGAGTATGTGGGGGACACTTTTGACGCATGCCTCCAAATAAAAAATCTAGAACTGCTGACAGTAAGATTAGTTTAATGTGTCTGTGCAATAAAAGGTTATCATGAAATGAGAGGTTATCACACAATGAGCGTGACCTAGAGAGAAAAGTTGTAGGATGCTAAAACAAAGTAGCCAAAGAAAAATGTTATACGCAGAAGCAGAGAATGTTACAGGAAAAACAATAAAACAAAACAAAACAAAAAACCAGTGAGATGATTGCCCAAAGTGAAAAGATACATTTTAGAGCAGAAGTCACAAACACAGGGACATCTTGCTTCAGCATTCTATCTCCAATAGGGTGTGTGCACACACACCCCCCCCCCCCATTTAGGTGCCCGTATACCCTTGTTGGAGTTTCCAGAAATTAGGAAGAGTGTAAAAGCAAAGATGGGGAAATTCCTCACTTAATTGGGAAGTCCAGCATTAACTGAAGATACTCTAAACACAGTTGAGAACTAAGAAATACATTGAAAAAGGCATGTGAATCCAAAATTGGTGTCAAAATACTCCATGTACCAAAGGTCCTACTCTTTGTTCATGGAAGATTGACTCTGTAAAGTCCTTTCCCTGACTGTTCAGTTTGAAGCCCTTGTTTCCCTGGTTTCCTTGACTATCTAAATCCTGTAAACTGCACAATAAATAATTGCACAGCACCTTTAGTTGGAAAAGTTTTTATTTGATCCCCTCACCATCACTCCAGGAAGTGCGTAAGGCAAGACTTATTCTCTTATACACTGATAAACAGATGCTTAGAAGGATTAACTGGCTTGCTTGAGGTCACATGCGGTAAAGGGGCTCAGAGGTTTTCTGGATCCATATTCTGTTCTCTGCCATCACACCACCAGTTTTCAAAAGCATGGGGGTTTTTTTTGTTTTGTTTTGTTTTTTTCTTTCTTGCCCTTGGAAACCTTTGTTTAAACAAAATCTTACCCAGAAGCATGAACAAATAAAGCAGGAAAAAAGCTGAGCTGCTTTGCTTAAAGCAGGATTGGGGGCCCAGAATATGGACAGAGGCAGTTAATTTTCCTTACCAGGAAAGCTTGGGCATCACAACACTACACCATTCATGCATTCATTCATTCAAAAAGTCAGTTGCTTAAGCTCTGAATTTTTTCTGTTGCTGCTATAACAAATTATCATAAACTTAGTGACTTAATACAAATTTATTATGTCACAGTTCTGCAGATTCAGAAATCCAAACTTGGTGGGCTTACTGAGCTAAAATCAAAGTGTCAGGGCCACTACTACATTCCTTCCTGAAAGCTCTAAGGTCGGCTTTGTTCCTTGCTCTTTTTCAGCTTCTAGAAGCCATTGGCATTCCTTGACTCCTGGCCCCTTGGCAAGTAAAGTCTTTACCATGTCACATCTTACCCTTCTTCCTTTATTGCGGCTCCCTCACCAGAGCTGGAAAACATTCTTGGTTTGTGAGGAGCTATAGGACTCTTTTGGACCCAGAATATCCAGGGTAGTCTCTCCATCTCAAGGTCCCTAGCTTAATCACATCTGTAAAGTCCATTCTGCCATACAAAGCAAAAATTCACAAGTTCCAAGAATTAAGGCATGGCCGTCTTTTTGCCAGAATTCTGACGACCATAGGCACCCTCTATGGGCCATGTGTTGTGTTTTGCCATTGAGACTACAGGAGGCTAGAAATAGGCATACTAGCAGTAAAATATGTTGCAAGTAATGACCTGATAGTTTGGGAGAAACCAGTAAACTGAGAAGCCAACCAACAAAAACTAAAGAAACATTTTGAAAACAGTCATTCAATCAAGTATAGTAATTTGGGGCTACTTAGGCAAAGGTGGTCACAGCTGCATAACTGAAATGTTTTCCCCTCACCTTTATGGAGGTATGACTGACAAATAAAAATTGTATATATTTAAGGTATACAATGTGATGTTTTGATATAAGCATACGTCATGAAATGACTGCAAACTATCACCTCACAGTTACCCTTTATAATATGGTATTAACAACTACAGTCCCCTTGTACATTAGGTCCACAGAATTTACTCATTTTATACCTGGAATGTTTTTATCCTTTGATCTAGATTTCCCCCAGTCTCTGGTAACCACCACTCCATTCTACTCTCTGTTACCATGATTTTTTTTTTTTTGATTCTGCATGTAACTGAGATCATATAATATTTGTCTGTGTCTGACTTATTTCACTTAGTCTCCCTTTTATTTGATGAGCTTGAAGCATCAAAAAAAAGTAAAGCTTAATACTTCTGCCCACTGTTTAAGAAATCAAGGAAGTGTGTATACTCTATGTTAGAGAAATGTCTGTATTCTCTATAGAATAATACTGAAAAATTATTTTCCATATAAAGAAGTAAGCCCTCTCACAAGAATACTGATGAGGGACATTTCTCTGTGATTTCTCCTCTATTCTAATGTCTAGTTTTGCCAGAGCGAATTGTTGAATTTTACTAAATGTGATGATTCCTTACTACTAGCTAAGTATATACAAAGTTAAATTATAACATGAGTTTATTTAACAGCTTTAAAGTGTTTCAAGAAATTCAAGTTTGTTAGAGATGTGTGAATGTGTTAACAGATTTAATTTTAGCCCTGACCGAATAGATTCCTATAAAATGAGCAAAAGCCTAGCTTTACTGGTATTTGTATGTAACTGATGCAAAAAAAAAAAAAATTTTGATTCTGCCTTGGTGACATTATTTTGCAATTTTTATAGAAGTCTGTTATCAGTATATGTTTAAACCCTATGATAGAACATATTAAAAATCGTGGTAATCTGAAAAACATAGAATACTCAGCTGTGGCACGGATTATGGAACATACTTGTCTGGATATGCTTGATATTTGAGCAATTATGACCATTTTAGAGCTATCTATTTGGACCCCTCACCAATGATGTGACAGCTTTGTGGGAGCGCTGTGACAGTACTGGGTGGTGAAGAGCACAGGATTTAGAATTGTGGACAGACCTGGGATTTTACCACTTAGAAGTAGCCAAATCTCTCTGTAGCTCAATTTCTCCATCATTAGAATTAGAATATAAGAAACTTAAAGTTTGATTATGATCAGATATACAAAACGTTTGGTACATAGTAAATGTTCAGTAAAGGGTAGCTGTCATTCACCTGTATTGTTGAAAAATCACCCACATCTGAACTCACATTTCCAGACATTCTGTCTGATAGTACTGATGAACCGTACATACTCTTATGTAAAGCCAAGCCCTGTACTTAAGAGCTAGATCACACTGCTTCTTGCCTTCTCAAGAACATTGCTCCAGCAGTTGCCTCTCTTCTGACCTACATTGCCCAGTGGCACCTTCCTGCTAGATCATCCACAGGGGCAGACAGACTTCCCAGTGCTTCTACCATCTTACAGAGAAAACTCTCCTCTCCCACAAGTCCTTGCCAACTACTACCCCACTTGTTTTTATTTATTCATGTGTTTGTTTGCTCCCCTTTGAAGGACAGCTCTTTCAAAGAGCTGTCTACATTCACTGTTTCTGATTACTCTCTAATGTTCTCTTAAACCAACGCCAGACTGGGTTTTCCACCTACCTGCTTCAGTAAAACTTCTTGAAAATGTCACCAGTGACCTCAACTCTGCCAGTCAGTGTGGTCAGTCCTCGGTTCTCCTCTTACTTGACCTATTACAAGTATCTGACGTAGTTTGACCTCATTCTTCTTTAATGTAACTTTTCTTTTTTTAAACTTGGCTTCCTCCTACTCCTTTGGCTTCTCTCTCAGGTTCTTTTGTGAGTTCTAAATCTTCTGCCAGACCTTTTACAGTTAGGGCACCGTAGGACTCAGTCCTTTGTTCTTTTTTCTATTTGTACTTATTCCCTTGATGGGCTCATCCACTCTTTGCTTAAAATTCCATTTATACTTCAAAGGCTGTCATTTATATATCTAGCCCAAACTTGCCTTCTAAACCCAGGTTCAAATATCATGACCTAGTATCATCATCACTAAGATATCTCAAAGACATTTCAGACTTCACACACTGAAAACTCAACTCCTGATCTGAGCTCCAGACCTTCCCCACCATCAGCCTTCCCCGTACGGCAGCACCATCCTTTCATTTGCTCAAGCCAGAATCCTTGGAGTCACCTTTGACTCACCTTTGACTCTTAAAAATCACACTCCCAACTGTCAGGAAATCTTATTGACTGAGCCTTCAGGAGACCTCCGGAATCTTACCACTTCTGCTCAGTGCATTGCTACAACCCTTTCTTGCTCGGATGATAACGATAGCCTTTAACTGGTTTGTTTCTACCTACTGCTACCCTAAAGTTCTCACCACAGCAATCAAAGTGATTTTTTAATGGCTTTTTTCTTTCTTTGAACAATTTTAGGTTCACAGCAAAATTGAGAGGAAAGTACAGAGATTTCCCATATGTTCCCTGCCCCTACATGTGCACAGAGTGGTAATGTTTGTTACAATTGTTGAACCTGCCTTGACACCTCCTAATCATTCAGAGTCCATAGTTCATGTTAGGGTTCACCCTTAATGTTACATTCTATGAGTTTGAACAAATGTATAATGACCAGTATACCATTATAGTATCATATGGAGTATTTTCACTATCCTAAAAATCCTGTGTTCCACCTGTTCATCCCTCCCCGCTACAGCCTCTGGCAACCACTGATCTTTTTACTGTTTCCATAGTTTTGCCTTTTCCAGAACGTCCTTATAGTTGGAATCATTCGGTATGTAGCCTTTTTGGATTGGCTTCCTTCATTTAATAATACACGTTTTAAGTTTCCTCCATGTTTTTACATGGCTGCATAGCTCATTTCTTTTTGATGCTGAAAAATAATCCCATTTTCTGATATGCCACAGTTTATCCACCAACTGAAGAACATCCTGGTTGCTTTCAAGAAATCATTTGCACAATTTAGTCTTCATTTCAATCCAAGGGAGACAGTGCTATGAACAGCGTGATCCCTCAGTGTTCAAAGTAGCCTTAACCAAACTTAAACAGGATTACTGCTAAAATAAGTCATGATGGTAAAACAACAAAAAGGCTTAAGTTTTGTTTACAAGCCACTTTTATCTATGTAGGTAGCATTGTACTCAGAAATTTCCGTAAGTAATAATCATCACTTGGTCCAGTGTAACACATAGTTAGCTTGCAGGTATTAGTTGAAGATAATCCAGTGTTTTTAAAAAGTACCTGGCTAGTTATGTGAATAAGGAAAGGTTTCTAGCCGTATGCAATGGACTTTGTGTAATTTCAAGATGCCCTACACAAATGTTAACTCATAAAAGAACTCTGATATTTTAAAATATCTTCACATCTCCATGCCTTTGCTCATGCTGTTTATTTTTCCTCGAATGCTCATCCCTTCCTTGTCCACTCTTGCAAACTCCTCCTTGTCCTCCAGAAACCAGCCAGAGTCCCATTTTTGTTTTTTTCTGGATTTTCTTGGCACTCTCTTCCTGACAAGGGGTTCTCCTCCTTAAAGTTGATTGATGAATTGCTTCCTTCTTTGTGTTCCCAAAGCATTTATCACGGAGTGCGCGTGCTATTTATGCACCTGCCTGAGTTTCAAGGGCACCTTCATCACCTTTATTTCTCTAGTGACTGGCACAGTCACTGTCTCATAATATGTGCTCAATAAATTGGATTTGAATTTGAAGAATTAGACAGTTTTTACTTTGGTCACTGATTCATCCCACCATTATTTACATAAAAAGCTCTTAATATGCAAGGTGCTGTGTTGTGTGTTATAAGGATAATTAAAAAATAAAAGAGAATCGGGTGCCCCGTTTCTTAAAAACCTAAAATCTATTGTAGTAAGAAAAATTAAGTCCTGCATAAAAGTAACTACAAAACATGGTGGGATTTTCAAGGAGAGGTATGTGTGAGCTCAAATATGGTGTGTGTGTGTGTGAGTGAGTGTGTGTGTGAGAGAGAGAGATAAATTCATGCTAGGGTTCAAGACTCCTCGGGGCACCTGGGTGGCTCAGTCGGTTAAGCGGCCGACTTCAGCTCCAGTCATGATCTCACAGTTCGTGGGTTCAAGCCCTGCATCAGGCTCTGTGCTGACAGTTCGGAGCCTGGAGGCTGCTTCAGATTCTGTGTCTCCCTCTCTCTCTGACCATCCCCTGCTTACACTCTGTGTGTGTGTCTCTCTCTCAAAAATAGACATTAAAAAAAAAAAAAGGATGTCTTCCTCTTCACAAAGGAAATGTTTTTCCTTATTAAGTGGTTAAAAAGCTGTGATTAAAAACAATGATTCTTTTGATGTCTCCTAAATGAGGTTAAATTCTGTCCCAGATCTAAAAATATCTCTCTCCCCCTCACTTTGGAGCACTATCCTACACTATCCGATTTAAAGCACTATTCAGGGTTTGCTGCTACTTGCCAAACAGTCTACACTTAAAGTATAGAAAGCCTCTTTTGGTGCCTTAAGGTATGAATTTTATACATTCCTGGTTTAAAAAAAAAGACACCTTTAGTGGTAGATCCTTTATAAGTTGCTACATGTTCATTCCTAATTGCCATTAGGAAATTGGCCTCAGAAAGCTTTTGACAAAAGTTAAAAATAATGTCATTGAAATGTAAAATCCAAACCACATTTTAATGGACACTTTTTTTTAAAATTTGGTCAGCATATTTTGAATACTCAGCACAATTATATTTAAGCCAGTAGCCTTTTTTTTTTTTAATATAGATTGTCTTTTCCACCTTAAAGTATAAGATGCAATCCTTTGAGTGATTACAGGCTTTAACTGGTCATCACCAGCAATTTTTCTGTTTTCATCTAGACTTGGATTGTCACTTGCATTTATCTTCAGCTGCTCCTATTTAATCCTCTGGTCAAAACTAAAGGGCTCTGCAGGAACCGTGTGACTGATGATGTGAAAGACGTTACAAAATTGGTAAGTAACAAATGCTTTCGATAGCTATGATTGTTTCTTGTGGTTTTTGAAAAAGACTTCATTTTTTTTCTTGTCCCAAGTTAGTATTTTTCTAAGACAAGGAGAGAAATTGTGAAGTTACTCTGAATGGTTTATAGAGAGCAGGTAGGGAGATATTTAAGGTCATGGAGAATCTGTGGGTAAAATTGGTACATCACCGCAGTGACTTTGTTTCTTTGCCCATTTTTTCCTCTCCATCACAGGCAGTGAAGGACACTGGAGAGTTCTCTTTGTGCTGATGTGGCAGCACTAGCTTGTTCCCCATTATCGCTCTTGTGGGTTCCTCTATGTGTCCTATTTCCCTTCCACATGCCTTCCTACTCTTCTCTAACAAGCCTAACAAAAAAGATCTGAGATGGCCATTCTCCCCTTTCCAACAACATGAAGACCCTGTCACATGTGGTTGTGTGTGTGCCCCCTCTGAGAACATAGCTGGAGGAGTGGTTTGTTACCCAAATGTTGAACGACTTCTCTCCCACATTTGTCACATTAGAACTCTTCTCTCAGCAAAAGCCATTTTATACCAGTGCCCCTTGGCCACTGCCAGCTTCATGCCAAGATTCTCTTAAAATGCATACCACGGAGAGGGAGATGTTACAGCATCTGGAATGTACTCTTCCCAACTCTCCTGATCTAGGGGAGATTTTATGTGCCCACTTGAGCAGCAGTGTGTGATTTCAGGATGAACAAACTTTGAGAAGTGTTTTTGTAAGTTCCTGGTTCAAAAGAGCTAAGGGGCATTCTGTTATTTGAAAACTGTCTAGAGGACAGAGATTAGATGAGAATAGGGAAGAAATAAAGATTGTGATATGGAGAAAAGAAAGAAAATTATATTTGTTGAGATAATCCCTACTCTTGATATACATTTCCTGGTTTATGTTTTATTGGGTTCATAGCCAAACTTCAAAACAAAAGTTTAATACTAGGGTCAGAGTTTCTCTGGCTTAGGCTCAATGCAGAAATAGTAACACACACACACACACACACACACACACACAGATTCCTCAGAAGGATGCCCAGGGGGTCCGGGGTTAAAAAGTATTCTCTGATGCAATACCTGAAGATGTATCAACACACTTAATTCAAGGGGCTGGTGATCAAAGCAATGCACCATTTATTTGCCTGCTATATATGCCTTGCTAGGTATTGGCCATAGGGATGTGGTGAGGAAAGTTGATTTTGTTTTTTAAAGAATGTAGAGCATGGACTTCGTCCTCAAGTTACTTGTTAATTTGTGATCCAAGAAACTAAAAAGAAAATATATGTGTATATTCTAAATTTTATATTAATAGAAGGCACTCATTAAATGTTTGTTCAGTGAATGAAGACTTGATGTGTTTTGCTGTGATAAGCATCGTGATCACCTGTGGTGCTTATTAAAATTACAGGTGTCTGGGCAGCACTCCAAAAAACTGATACAATGATCAGTCTGAGGATGGGCTCCAGGCATCTACATTTTAAAGAAATTTCTGAAAGATTTAAGAACTCCTGCTCTAGATGATCTATTTAGTCAGCATTTGGAGACCGAAGTGTCTTGATCCTAATATGTTCCAATTCTTATTATGCCTAGCTTTATCCATGTTACCTGAATTTATATGGATGTCAGATTAACATGAGTCTCAAAAGTATGCTTAAAGTAGCTCATGGCTGGGAAATTACAGTTCTCCTGGGGATGCTGGTATGACTGTGGAGCTGAGGCTGAGCAGTGGAGACCTGCAGTAGTCTTAAGGGGCAAATGTCGAGTATATTGGCAATGAATCATAGTTGGAAGATGATTGTATATTTGACCATAGGCCAAACATGTCAAAGATTAACATGGTATTTAAGAAAAAGTACTTAGCATTATTACTTGCTAAGCATTTAAGGAATACTACTTAATAAGCATTACATCCTGTGAATTGTCAAACTAGTATTTTGAAGTGGCATAAGTAGGTGTTACAAGCACCTTCCAAGATTTTCCATCCTTGTCTTTAAACATCTGCTTATTCTCAGTCTGTTACCTGTCAGGTGATACAATGAAAAATGGCAAGAAGCATTACTGAGAAAATAGTACCTGGAAAAGGGATAACTTTTTAATATGGACACTAAAATATAGTTCTTCGCCCCAAGGGCAAATGTGAAACCTAAGATTGAAAAAAGGTGGTTTTTTTTTTCCCTGCCTTCCAGCAACTGACTTAGGAAATTTTTTCATTTCAAGAGTTGACTTAGTGAAATTAGTGTGTTTACTTTGGATTATTGGGAAAAAAATCAAGTTAATAAAAAATTGGACTCTGATTACTTCTAACTAAATAAAGATTGACATAATTCACAGCCCGTATTTCATAGTGCAGGAAGTAGAAAAATAATCCCTGACCTCAAAATGTTCATAATCTAGTTTGGGAGATAAATAATTTCCATAAAAATATGAATATATATCATTAATACCACAATAACAAGGATGCCATTTAAAAGATTTTGTTGTAGGAGTGCCTGGCTGACTCAGTCAGTAGAGCATGAGACTCTTGATCTCGGGGATGTGAGTTCAAGCCCCATGTCGCATATAGAGATTACCTAAAAATCGGGGCTCCTGGGTGGCTCAGTCAGTTGAGCATCCAACTTCGGCTCAGGTCATGATCTCACAGTTTGTGGGTTTGAGCTCCGCGTTGGGCTCTGTGCTGACAGCTCAGAGCCTGGAGCCTGTCTTCAGATTCTGTGTCTCCCTCTCTCTGACCCTCCCCTGCTCACGCTGTCTTTCTCTCTCAAAAAAATAAATAGAACATTAAAAAAAATATTACCTAAAAATAAAATCTAAATAGATATAATTTATTTTGTGATGTAATATAGGACCACCCTGTACTGATACATTGGTTAAGGAATGGAGTTTGGAATTTGTGGTAGACCTGAATTTTTAAAAATATGTTTGTTTTGTTTGTTTGTTTAGAGTGTGTGTGTGTGTGTGTGTGTGTGTGTGTGTGAAAGCAAGCAGGGGAGGGGCAGAGAGAGAGAGCATCCCTAGCAGACACCATGCTGTCAGTGTGGAGCCTGATGCAGGGCTCGATCTCAGGAATCGTGATACCGTAACCTGAGCCAAAATCAAGAGTCAGCCCCTTAACCGACAGAGCCACCCAGATGCCCTGGTAGACCTGAATTTAAATCCCAGCTTTTTGACCTTAGCTGCTAAGTAACTAGCTTTCTAAATCTCAGTTTCTACTTCCCAATTTTGTCTTACAGATTAAATAAGAGAGAATGTATATACAGATTTTTAAATATAGTTATTGTCATATAACTTCTTTGGGCCTCAGTTTCCTCATCAGTATTAACATTAATAGTACTTCATAGAATGATTTTAAGGATTGAATCAGTTGTTAGAACAGTGTTAGGAACACATCAAATACCTGCTGTATATTAGCTATTAATGGTGGTAGTGGTGTTGTGGGATCATAGGATACTGTAGCTGAAAGAGAATTTAAGAGATAATCTAAATAAACTGTTTTATAAATAAGGAAACTGATATCCAGGAGTGGGGAAGCCCAGCTCCGGCCCCATTTACCAGTGATGTGCCTTCTACAACATTAGTTTTCAAACTGACTCCTAGAGCCCACACAGCTGCTCTACCTTTGTGTATCTGGATTTCCAAGTAAGACTTGATTTGGAAAAAAGAATCAAGCTTCTGAAAAAATGTTGGAAAGTCACTGCTATAAACCAGCATTTGTAGGATATCATCTGAGAATCATTCAATCATACTCTTTTAGGGTACTTATTGAAAATACAACTATCAGGGCTCTACTGCAGAAATACTGAGTCTCAGTGTGTGGAGATGGGGTGTAGGAACTGTAATGTTTCCAAGTAGCATCCTAGGTGACAGGGATTTGCACAGAAGTGCAAGGACTGCTGAGGCCATAAAGCTTCTAAGGTTGGGGTTTCTTCATCTTTGGCTGGGGGCGGGGGAGGGAGGAGTGTTCTTATCCTTAGCCTAAAACTCATTAATTTCACTAATTCAGATAGCAACATGAGTGACTTCGGAGTTGTATGGATACAGATAATCACAGCCTCTCTCTAAAGTACAGTGGGGCAGAGCATCTTGAAGTCAGGCATACTGGCTTGTTTGAGCATCAGCTCTGCTATTACTTTGCTGTGTGACCTTGGACAAATAAATCCGAGATTCAATTTCTGGATTTTAAAATGAGGAACAAAGACATCAATAGTTCTGAATCTAGGATTTATAAACTTCGAACTCTTGCAAGTGGAGCTCCAGATTGTGCCTGTGTACGCTTTACGTGCATTTCTGGAAAGAGGGTGTATAGTTTTTATTTCCCAGGGAAGCCTGTGATACCCCTACCCCCAAAGGGAAGCACTACTAAAATCTTCTTGGAAGCCTTTTTCAGCTCTGAAATTCTTTCATTCCATAACAATACTTTGTGAGGTTGCACCTTTTAGAATAAGTCAGTAAAGCCTGGGCCCCAGGAGGTTACATAGAACAAGAAGTATTTGCTTTTCAGGCATAACCTTGGCATATTCTATTTGAGAGAAATAAAGTAGGTTGACCGTACCATTTTACCTTTGCTCACAGTAATTTCTTTGAACTCATTTATTCACAGTCTCTACCAATTTTGCCTCTGCATTATGTGGCAACTTGCACTGTGCCCACCAACCTGAAGTCTGTTTGCTTGGCGTGATTCTCATGTCACAGAAGCACATGATTTACAACCTTACTGTCATTTTTTGTTTTTTAATTTCTTCTTCTCTTTTGTGCTGCCTCTACAGTCCCTATGGTTTTCATTTGAAATCCTTCTGGCATGTTTGCTCAGCATAATAGTTCATCTATTTACAGAACATTTTGCTTTGTTTCTAAAAAATGTTGCAAGACTTGTTTTAAGTGGCAACTTCAGACCTACCTAAAGAAAGGGTCAAGTATCTGGGAAGAAGATGAATCAAACTTTAAAAATGCGTATCTATGTGATAATTAAGCTGCAACTTTTAACTGTTGTAAGTGTTAATATGAGGAGGCATCCAAATATTGAAATAGTTCAAATTAGTTTCTCCTTTTGTTCTTCCTACTGTTCCCTTCATTTGTGATCATGGTTTTCTTCCATTTGGGGGCATTTGATTAAATGTGACTATGTGTTATTTTTAAAATCCTTTTTATTTTTAAATATCTATTGAGTAATGTTTAAGGCAGGCTGCAGTCCCAACCATGTCTTATAAAGGTGAAATTACTCTTTCAAGGTCTACAAATCAGTAGGATAGAATTAAAACACAGGAATTTATGGTTTTCCTGGTCTTGTGATAGGCACTTATTTTAACGTAATGGGAGTTCAACATAATGGGAAATCATAAAATATCTCAGATAAAGTTCACTTCAGACAGTTTTGAATAATTCTGATTTTCTTCAAATAAAGTGTTCTTCAAATAGAATTACAACCACATAAGGGTTTTATTTTTGTTTTTTGTTTTTTTTTTTTGGAGCCTTGAAGAACAGTGGTTTGACAGCAGGATAGTTTTTAAAGTTTATTAGTTTGCTATATTTAGCATTTTAATTCCTTCTCCTGTGGTCAGTAGAAATTTCTTTTTCTATTTAAAACTAAATTTTGGACGTTCAGTATTCAAAGAAAGGACAGAAGTATATTTGAAATATTTGTAAAACAAGTATATGGCCTGTTATATTACCAAGCATGTCCAACTTAGCATGAAGAAAAAAATAATTTTTCCTTTATAGGATGACCCATGTAGGTACTATGTCTCCTACTCCTTGACTTTTTAAAGCAGTAGTACTGCATGGGTATCCAGGCCCCTTGCAAAGCACTTTCTCCTCTTTAGTCATTACAACCCTAGGAAGTAATTATTTTTACCCCCTGTTTATTATTTAGGAAGCTGAGACCTAGTGATAAGTGACCTGATCATCCTTATCTGGAAATAGGAAGCTGAGTGGAGAGGTTTGAACCTGTAATTATCCGTTTCTGGAACACAAGAACCTAGTTCATAATGTATGATGTCTTAATTTAAGATGTAAATGTCAACTGCAGTTTTAAGAACTATGCTGTAGGGGCACCTGGGTGGCTCAGTCAGTTAAGTGTCCGACTTCGGCTCAGGTCATGCTCTCATGGTTCCAAGGGTTTGAGCCCGCTGTGCTAACAGCTCCGGAGCCTGGAGCCTGCTTCAGATTCTGTCTCCCTCTCTCTCTGCCTCTCCTCCGTTCTCATTCTCGTTCTCTCTCTCTCTCTCTCAAAAAATAAATAAACATTTAAAAAAAATTTTTTTAAAGAACTATCATTGTAACTCATGAATTTTACTTCATAAGTAGTAGTCACTTTATGATAAGGAAGTGATTATAATGTAGATGTTCTTTTACTCTGTCTCTTTCTCTCTGTTTTTTGTTTTTGTTTTCGGAGGGAGACAAGTCCTCTTTCAGGTGTTCTTCACTGAGAAAAGATGACTCCCAAAAGTCTTGAAAAATTGTCATCTTAATTTTTTTAGTTGCTAATGGAGTTATTATCAAAAAACAAATACCTTTGAAAACCAAAGACAGTTCTGGTGAGTTATATTAACAAGAGAGGACTTATAAGGAAAAATTTAAAAAGCAAAAAGCTCTCCCTGTGTTATTTCTGAAAAGCAGCATTATACTAAGCTGTACATGAGTAGGTTGTGATATTTAAATGTAAGCATAGATTTTTTTCCCCCCTCTACAGCAGTGACTCTTAAACTTCTCTGGGTCTGAAACTCTGGAAACTGTGGACTCTTTTCCCAGAGACATTCACTTATGTGCAACATTTTATGTACAGTGTCGAGGGAATCATGAGTTACCACTCCTGTATTTTGATTGTTACCTTGAACTTGGGAAAAACAACTGAGACAAGTGTGTGTCTCAGCAAAGACGTTCAAGAAGCCACTATTTCACAAGATTTAGAGACCTCAGTGACATTTGAATTATGAGTTCACAAGATCTAGAGAGGGCATTAAATGTTCTAACCTTGAGTTCTTTTTCTCCTGAGTCTAAATACCTTTAGGGCCTGCCATGCAGCCAGTGCCAATTTGGCATAAAAATACTTTTTCTTGGCTGACTTTTTAGCATTTCCGCATGCTGTCCCTTATGCATTTTGTTTGTTTTTCCCAGTGTTGTGGAGTATGGTCAGTCCTCAAGACATCCAAAAAAGATAGTCAAGGGGGCCCATCTAGTAGAGTGCGCCCATCCATCATAAAGTGACTTGTTTTGCTGTTTTATGCATTTTATAGTGTGGCATAGTGTTGACATCCTCATACTCCAAACCACAAAGCTCGTTGGGATAATTTGGCGTTCGGTAAAATGTTCCATCTGTTAAGTTTCATTTCATTATTTTATATTTTGCCCTGAACTTATTTAAAAAAAAAAAAAAAACGAGAATAGAATTGTTTTCAAAATCTATACTTTTGATTACTTGTCCATTTAAACTCTGCCAACAGGCTACTTCCCTGGATTCTAAACCTTGTTCCTGGGATTGTTGTTGTTGTTTTCCCAGTTTCCAGTCGCTATAGAAATATTTAATACATGTTGAGGACTTTTCTAGTGGTCTTCTGAACTGTTCCTGGTCTCCTGTCCTTGCTTCAATCCATCCTTCCAGAATAATCTTACTGACTTTACTATCCTGTTCCCTCCCTACTTAGACATTTAGTGTAGCACCACTTCTTCTGTGAAAAAGTTAAGTCAGACTTATTTTTAGTGATTATCTAGTTTGCTCCCTTTATTTTACAGACAAATAGTAGAAGTGCTATAGAGAAGAAATGATGTATCTAAGGAAGAAGTGACTTGCTGTAGAGTTCTGGTGGTAAAACATACCCTACCGAACTTCACTGTCTCCCACTGGGCCTCCTTTGCCCAACACTAAAGTCCTTCTCTTATGTGGCTTTCCTGGCATATTTCCTACCTCTTACCTGCTGGAGCTTGATTTATCTGTCCACAGTTTCCCAAATACACCTTGTGTTTTCCCATTTCTTTGTCTTTGCATATGACCCCTCCTCTATGTAGAAAAAAGTTTAGTAGGCTAAAGTAGATTAAGGATCTTGCCCAAAATCTCTGAGTTACCATGCAGAGGCCTGGATCCAACCTGAACAGTGTATTCCCAGCACCTGTGCAGTGACTTCTACATCAAACTAACTCAAAGGAACGTCTAAATTCCAGGCCCATGGCTCCCTCTATACCGTCAATCTTTCTATATTGATCCATGTATATCGAGCGGAATTTATCACAAGGTTATCTGTGCTGAGTGTGCATTAACACACCCTTCAGTGCTTAGAAAGTAATACAGTAATTCATGAAGCAGCCGTAAGAATCTACAACTTGACTCCCTAAATTCTCTTCCAAATGTAATTGGAAAGGAGCCAATGTAAGCTGAGAAAATAATAAAGGGAGGCTGCCTTGTAGATGACTCGCTGAGCCCAGCATGCAGGGCCAGGTTTGTATCCTTCCTGCGTCTGGAACTCTTGATGTCTGCTACCTTGAGATACCAATTAACCCCTCTGAGCCTCCATATCTTCATCTATAAAATAGACTTAATAATCTATGTCTCGGGAGGTTGTGGCAGACTACATATGAAAATTTGTTATGAATTATAAAGCAGTTTTCAAAAGTACTATTACTTTTCATCCTATCAGAAATTAAATATCAGTAAATCAGTTTAATGCAGAAATTATTATATATCCCCCCCCCAAGTAGTAAGGTATAGAGATTTCAGTATGTTGGTCAGAGAACTTCTTACAAGGTTTCTTTGACTTCTTTGAACGAATTTTTATATATAAATGAATAATAAAATGAATTGGCCATATCCCTTATATTTCTTCTGCTCATTAGGTGTGTGTGTATATACATATATACACACGTCCTAAGTTTGCTGAATACAAATTCTTCCAATTGTCAATTTTATATAGATGTATAGATATAATGTAAATTATCCTGAAGAAGGGGCTAGGTTGTCAAGCAGATTGTGTTCAGAACACCTACCACTTCTTGTCCAGTGTTTCCATCTGGAATGACTTTAATTTACAAGGTTAGTTCATAACATAATAGAATGTTGCTGCTCAGTCTAATTCCAGTGTTTACATCTGCAGAAGTGTCACTGTTTCTTTGCCAGCAGGGCTTACATAAAATGACTGGGTCATTTTGCTTTTCAAAGATGGGGATGAAGATCCAAAAGACAAAAGAAATTATGGAAGCATGGGGAGAAATTTGAGCGGAAGATAGTACCCGGAACAAATGTGCAGAGAGTAGGTGAAAGGTGTAGTAGAACGAAGAGGCATGGGAGGCACTGCTGTCCAAGATCTGAGTCCTAGTTCTAGTCCATACCTATCATGTGGCTGTGTGACCTCTTTGAGCCTCAAGTTCTCCATCTTTTAAATAGAGATAATATGTCACAGGGATGGGAAGATTGGATGTGATCATGCAACATAAGCCCCTCATGAGCACATTCCCTGGCCCGTACTAAATACTTGGAAAACGTCAGGCTCCAGACTTAAGATGAGTAAGCTTGTACCACTGGAGGTAGAATGGTGGTAAACGCTAAGGGAGCAATTACTTCTTTGGCTCCTTTCCGACTACTTATGCCTGTGCCTAGATTCTTTTCTCACCAAATTTTTATCAGATTCTAGAAGCTATTGGTATGGCCAAGAAGAAACATACAGATTATGTTATGGGAGACTTGTCAGGGGTGACCCAGTGTAGCAAACACGAGCAGGGTCCTAGCTTTATATGGGGAACAGCAAAGTTTTGGGATTTATTGTAGATGGAATAGTGCAAAAGCATGCTTTTACCGCATATGTTGTCTTAAGATTCCATGGTCTAAATCAGTTAGTTGTTGGCTGTATTCAGCTGGCAGTTGTATTAGTGACAGCATGACTGAGCTAGTGCTGTATGTAGGAAAGGAGATAAGGAAATCTAGAACTCTGTAAGACACCAGGATATATACTCTGGAAGTCAGTTGCCAATATCTCTTTCCATAAAGAATCAGGATTGACTGTTTATGATTTGTTTGTCACATTCAGTTAGTTTGTACATTGACCATTTGACATGAGTACGTTTATCTCCATTTTATAGATGAGAGAAAGAAACCAAAGGACAGAATGTAGATTGGGTTCCAAATCAGGTGTTTGGTCAACATATGCCACAATGACTGATGGAAATGTGTTAGATATTTTGTAAAAGGCTTTAAAAGAAGCTAGGTAAACATTGGAGACTTTTGTTAAGGCCTGGTGAAGCAAATTAAGCTCTCTCATAGAACTGAATCTTTACAAATTAAGTTAGAAGGCACTTGGATCTCATAAGTAGTTCTTTTGAAGTTTCACTGGCTTTTTTCCCCCTAGGATCAACAAATTCTTGACTTGCATCAAAGTCATCTAAAGAATTTGTTAAGATTCAGTAGGTCTAATGTGGCCTGAGAAGTTGCATTTCTAGCAGGTTCCCTGGTGATGTTGACACATCACTTTGAGAACCACTGAAAAAAAGAATCCAATGCAAACAAAACACATCATATTACTGATTCTTTGGTGAAACAGTAGGAAACTAGTCCTGGAAGGGAATTCCAAGACCACAGATAAAAATTGAAATTTAGATGTTTCCAAAATTCACTGGATTATACTTAGCCACTCATTACTGAATTTGGAGTCCAAAAGACTTGTATTGTCGCTTCCTTTTTTTTTTTTTTTTTTTTGAAGAGTGCCTGTGATTACAAAGGGAAATCAAGAAAGGAAAATCACTATGTAAATATTGAAATTCAGTGGTAACTTAACAACAATATAACGGGTGTGTATGTGTTTTTCTCCAAACCATTAAAAACAATATGATTAATTGATCTGTATGAGTTTTCTCATGGATTTATTTTCCTTTCTTTGTTTTTTTTCTTCTGGTCTCTGTAGGTGGCAAATCTTCCAAAAGACTATAAGATAGCCCTCAAATATGTCCCCGGGATGGATGTTTTGGTACGTAAACTGTACATTTCTGCGTTTCTTTTTCATAGCTGACAAAAGTGATGGGATCATTCTGTTGAGACAGGAGATTACCTGCCATTTAGGAGTTTACTGATTTTCAGTATTTGAAGAATATTTTTGGAGTTTGACTTGAATAGTTTAGTTTTTTGGCTTTTTTTTTTAAGAAAGCAAGCACAAGCCGGGGAAGGCCAAAGAAAGAGAATCCCAAGCAGGCTCTGTGCTTTCAGCCAAGAGCCCAATGTTGGGCTCAAACCCATGAACCGTAAGATCATGTCCTGAGCCAAAATCAAGAGTTGGACACTCAGCCGACTGAGCCATCCAGGCACCCCACAAATATATTTTTTAACGAAACATTATGAATACTACTATGCCTCTTTCCTATCTCCAGTAGTCCCCACTTTGTCTCTTACAGACAATTTGACTCTTAGGAACAAATATCCTAGCTGGAATCTCATTCCACCGTGTATTTTCAAGGCTTGGCATGAGGAGTTGTGTTGAGTGCAACAGTGCATCGTAACTTTGCCTGCTCTCTCACATTTACAGCAAGCTCTGTACCCATTCAGAAGATACTGTATTTTTTGCATTTCATATTTATGTTAATTGCATTGTACTACATATATACCACTTTGAAACTTGCTTTATATTTTGCAGTATGCCTTTGACATGTGATGTGCCGATGATCCATGTTGATTCATTTTAACTACTGGATTGTGTTCTTTGAGTTAATTTAACATCATTTGGGTTACTCTGCAAGTAAACATCTTTACACACATTGCTAAGTGCTTGTGCTTAAAGTCATTCAAAGACTAAAGTTATCATTTCAAGAGAATGTGAAAGGCCTATTTTCATTTAGAAAGTAAACATGTTAGCACAAACGATCTAAAGTTCCTTAGAACTCCTTAGAATGTGTTTCATGTCAAACCAGATATCCTCAAGTCTAGATCATTGTCCCATTGAATTAGGGAAGAGTTCTCTGGAAATAGGTATGTAAAATCATGGCAGCTTGAAAGTTAATAAATCTACTCAGTCGATCACTCAGGCAGCAGGTACAGTATTTGTTAGGAAAAACTGTGGAGCCAGCATTTTACCAGACATTTTAAGAAGCAAACACATCAATTAGCTTTATGTTCAAAAACTTTAATGATGAAGGGGGACTATCTGGCCTTCTCATGATGCTTTTTTTTTTTTAATTTTCAAAATGATTTCACATATTTATTTCTTTGGATGATTAGAAAAACCCTTCGAGGAAGGCAAGACGGTTACTGTGATTTGTATGGGCTCTGTTTTTACAAATAACACACTGAGGTTTATAAGCATTTTGCCCAGGGTTATCCAGCTAAAAAGTGACAGTCTTAAAAAGAAACCTCAGGTCATCCTACATTTAACCTTGGTTACAGAGTGTGAGTATCTAAATAATTACAATTGCAAGAGAAGGTGTTCTAAGTGAAACATGTAAGTAATAAGGGTGCACCCTGCTCCTGACAGTAGAAGCATTTAGGTCTGTGATTGCCAGATGCAAAGAAATCCTGCAGTTTTTCATGTTAAATTGAAAATAACAAAATCATTACTTTGTGCCGACATAATCCTAGGTGTCCTCCAATCACAGACTTTAGCATGGGCTGGTGGTAGCAAGAACCAAACTTGTAAAAATAATCCTGATTCATTGCCAATTTTTTTTCTTGTTTCTGTAATTGAGAAAAGTCCACTATTATTTGATCTTGGCACACTGTCCTGGCACAACTGGAGAAACTTTGTTCTTGGCTACCACAGTTGGCAAGAAAAATAAGCTTGTGCATAAGGCTTTGGGTAGAAACGGGGTCTTACACTTTGTTTTACCTTTATTTTAAAATGTTAGTTTCTGCCAAGACCCGAGGAGTTTCCCAGTGGAGAGGCCAGTGATTATTTGTCAGTGGTCAGAGACCCAGCTGCCTTATCTTTTGTCTTTAAACAATAAAGGGTGGAGTAGGAATTGGAATGAGCATCAGAAAGATTCCCTGGGGCCAAAGCAATAAAATTCTGCCTTGAGGCACTGGGCAGAAGGTGACTCTAGAATAGAATACGCTTTATTGTTGTATTTTTGCTTTAAAAATTTGCTAAGAACTCCTGAAAATGGCTGGGGGTGGGGGGTGGTACTTTTCTAAGGAACCTCTTAGAAAATGACCTAGCAGATTCCCTCTCACAAATAGCAGGGTGCTACCAACCAGTTGGTATTTAAATCCAATGATAATTACCAATTCTGTTTTAAGCTCTTGAAACTGTAATATTGCCAGACTGTTAGGATTTTAAGTCACTAACCTTAAAAATTCTAAACATTTTTGGTCCTTTCATTTACCAGTGATGTTTTTGCAGAAAGACCAAAAATTGAGTTGCAGAATTTGTGACACACATCTCCTGTTCTAATGTTTATAAAATGATATATATTATGACTTGCTTATGGTATTTGAGTAAAAAAAAAATCAGTTTTTAGTTATAGATTTATCAGTTTTAACTTTTTATTTGGAAATAATTCCAAACAGAGAAAAATTGTGAGAATATTCTGAAAACACTCAAGCTCTTTAATGCATATTCATCTACTTTTAATTTTGCCTATTTACTAAAGTAAATGTGCAAGCACATGTGTTATTATTTTTCTGAACTCATTGAGTCACTTGTACATATAAGGGCTGTTTACCCTTATGTATACCTAAATACTTCAGTGTGTTGATTTCCTAAATAGAGGATTTTCTCTTTTGTAACAACAGTATGGTTGTCAATAAATTTAGCAATAACTAAAATACTTAACTCTATTGGCTGTGTCTTTTTAGTATTTTCCTTTAGTACAAGATCCAGTCTAGGATAATGGCTTGCATTTTGACATCAGGTGTGAGATGGCCGAATGGTTTCCAAAGATGTCCCATGCTGTGACTATATGACCTTACTTGTAAAAAGGGATTTTGTAACTTCCCATCTCCAATTCCTTAACCTATCTGAAATTATCCAGATTGTCCTAGTCTAATCACATGAATCTTTATATGAGGAAGGCAGAAGTATCAGAGCCAGAGAGAGTGATTAGAAGATGTTACGCTGTTGGCTCTGAAGATGGGGAAGGGTCCACAAGCCAAGGGATGCAGGTGGTGGCCTCTAAAAGCTGGAAAAGGCAAGGAAAAGAATTCTCCTGAAGAGCCCCTTTGAAGAAACCCAGCCCACTTGCATACTTTGATTTGAGCCTAGTAAGACCAGTATTAGATCTGACCTCAAAAATTGTAAATTAATAAATAGGTACTGTTTTAAGCCCACTAGTCTGCTTTAAGAGTTACTCAGCCTTTCTTTTTGTCTTTATGACATTGAAATTTTTGAGTAACACAGCCCTCTTCTTTAAGAAAAACATGTATCTTTGAGACATTTGATTGATTTTCTTAATGATTATTATATTTAGACTATGTATTCCAAGCTGTGATGCTACATAAGTGATGAAACGTCCTCAGGTTATCATACCCAGAGGCACACAGTATCCATCTTCCCTTCATGGTGCTGTTTTGATCCCCTGGTTAAGGTGTTCCATTGTTTCTATGTATTCACTCATTAGCAACTCAGAAATAATATTTGGGGGAGACATGTTAAGACCATGTATGGTTCCTGATCAAAGTTTCTCCCGTAAATTGAGTATCTATTGGCGATTCTTGCCTAAACCAGTCTTTGTCATATCAGTTTCTATTTTCAAGAGGCAGGGTTAAACAAAGAAGTCCTTGACAATATGTAACCACAAGCCTGCAGGCCACTTTCGCTCTAGCACCTTTACCTTGGTGTCCAGGATTCCAATTCTTAACTCTCCCCACCTTTTTCTGTCTGGCCCTGTTGCCTCTGGGCTGTTCCCATCTCCCTTGCCATTCCAGGACTTCTCATTTGAGGTTTTGACTCTTCTTGAGTAGACAGAGTAATTAAAAAAATAAACACACCTGATTATTTTACTCCTCCTTCTTCATACACTTTGATGTCTGTATGCCTGTTGCTCTTAGGAAACAGAAAAAGGAGCTCCTTAAATAACACCTCTGAGACTCTCGTGATCTGGCACCTCTCCAAGTCCTCTTTTAGTCACACATCCTCACGTGTTCCCTGTTGCTGCTGTTCTCTGCACACAGCTTTCTCTATACCTGAGCGGTCCTTTGATTCTGGCAACTCCTGACTCTTGCTTTCAATTTCATTTCTTTAAGGGAGCCTTCCCCTCCTTCCTCAATGAAGCCAAATCCTCCTGTTGGAAACTTTTTGTAACATCTGTCAAAGTAGCAGTTTTCCATTTATCTATGGATTTATTTAACTGATAACCTTCTACCTATGCTTATAAACGTCTGTAAGGTAGGGATTTGTCGATGTTTGCTCTTATGTCTTAAGTGCATGATGCACAATAGGAACTTAATAAATCTCTGCTTGAAAGAAAGTGAAAAAGGAAGGAAAAAAGTTCCCACGTAATCTCATGTAATTTCTCTAAGGCACAAATTTGACCTGAATAGAGTCCATGAGATTATTGTGTTGAGATGAGTGCCTATAACTTTATACAATACCTGCACCTCAATATTATTGCTATCTTTTTTAAAAGATATATGTACATGTTATTAAAAATCATAAGTATAAGGTATTTTGCAATTTTTAGGAATCATGGTTTTCTTGAGGCTTCTGTTCAGCTACTTTCATTGAGTCATTTCCATATTTGAGAACTTTCTCATCATTCCAAGTGATTAAATGCTGAAAGCCAAATTCCTGAATCTGATGTTCATAATCTTCATAATCTTGCCGCCTTCTAACCACCTCATCTTAATACTTATTATTCCTCAACACAAACTAGCCACCGCAGCTAGATGTGTCCCTGCCTTCTAAAATTACCATGCTTATTCTCAACTCTGACTTTGCTCAGTGCTACTTCCCTTGGCCAGGGATGCCCTTTCCCCTTCCATCGAGCCATCCCAATTCTACCTGCAGAATCCTGCAATGTCTTGCAGCTAAAAGCATCTTCATGACCCCTTGTCCAAGATCAGGGTGAGATCTGCCTTTCTCCCCAGGGCTAGTTCCTATTGTTCCATGCTCTCTTCCCCCTATCATCCAGTAAAGCTGGCTTCGCCCCTACTCTGCTTGACTCAGGGGACACAGTGGTCAGGAACACCAAGGTGGTGTCTGATCTGTGGACTTTGCCTTTTAGCTCATCATCCCTGAGTTTTTATAGAACTTGTCCAGAAACTACTCATTTTGGGTACCTGATCATATGTTTCTCCCATAGCTATTTAAAATTGTATGTGTTATATATCTGTCTCAAAGTGTTGAGATATAATTAAGATAGGAAAAGCCCAAGATACAAGATATATACATTGTCAGATGCTATCATTATTTTCTTATGTTTTCTCTTTTTCCTGTATTTTATTTATCTAATGATTAGGGATCCAATCTTTCACTCCTTTGTATTTCCTCACCATTTAAGCAGATGATAGTTATCAGAAACTGCTTACCAGTAAGCATTTAACTATTGGCAAAAAAGTCTTGATTTCCAAATCTAGAAGGGTCCGTCTTAATTTGTTTAGAGTTTTTTGGTTCTCACTAACAGTAATGAATTCAAACTTAATTCTAAAGAGGAAAGAAAGAAAGAAAAGTTCCAGTTATAAAGGTACTGAAGAATAGCATTTCAAGCAAAAGGACAAGGATATAGCCAGGCTTCATGAAGGGACTCCAGCCAGGATTGGAAAGTCTACTGGATTTTCCTCTTCTTATCTCTGCATCTCTGCCTTATTCTGTTCTATCTGTGCAGGACCTTTTTGTGTTCCAGTCACCTGGTGAAATGTAGCTGCCCTGGACTCCCAATTTTACATATTACAGTTGCTCAGAGACTGTTCTTATTATCAAACAGTTTGGGGGAGAGACTTTCTGAATGGCCCAAATGGCTCAGGGATCTACCATTGTCCAATCAGTTATGGCCACAGAGCAAGCTCACCAGTTCTAAGTATGGGTCCTGAGGGGCAGCCCTATGATTAGAAGTACTTCCTATAGAAATAGATTAAATCAGCCAAGTGGACACTGGAGTTATCTACTTCTATCTCCCATATAATAATTATTTATTTAAAAGGAATAAGTGTAGGGGCAACTTGGGTGGCTCAGTCGGTTAAGTGTCCAGCTTTGGCTCAGGTCATGATCTCATGGTTTGTGGGTTCGAGCCCTGTATCAGGCTCTGTGCTGACAGCTCAGAGCCTGGACCCTGCTTCAGATTCTGTGTCTCCCTCTCTCTCTGCCCCTCCCCTGCTTGTGCTCTGTCTCTAAAATAAATAAACGTTAAAAAGATTTTTTTAAATAAATAAAAAATGTAAAATGTTAGTCAAATGAATAAAATATAACATTAAATATTTTTAAGAAGGTTGTCTTTCTTTTTAAAATTTATTTTTATTTATGTTTAGAGAGAGCACACAAGTGAGGGAGAGGGGGAGGGAGAAAGAATCTAATTAAGCAGGCTTAACTGACCTTGAGTCCCCCAAGGCATCCCAATACTATTTTTAAGTGGCTCTTTTGTGTACTCAAACTACAGTGTCCATCTTAAGTGATTATATTAAGATGCTGTTCAGAATATCTAGACCACTGCTGTCTAGTAGAAACATAATGAAAGCCATATATATAATCTTAAAAATTGTTCAGTAGCCACATTAAAATAAAAAGGGTACACCTGAGTGACTCAGTCGAGTGACTCAGTCGAGTGACTGACTTGATTTCAGCTCAGGTCAGGATCCCAAGGTCATGGGATAGACCCCCTCATGGGCCTCTGTGCTGAGCATGGAGCCTGCTTGGCCTTCTCTCTCTCGCTCTCTCTCTCTCTCTCTTTCTCTCTCTCTCTCTCTCTGTCTCTCTCCCTCTCCCTCCCCTCCCTCCCTCCCTCCCACCTTCTCTCACTCTCTCTCATGCTCTCTCCAAAAAAAAAAAAACAGTAAGTAAAATAAGTAATAAACAAGTAAATAATAAAATAAGTAAAAAAAAAAAGTAAAAATAAGTTAAATAGTCTTTCAATAATTAATGGAATTTTACATGTTTTCATATTATTCAAAATCCAGTGTATTTCATACTTACAGCACATTTCAGTGCAGACATTAAATTTTTATCAGAAGTATTTACTCCATGTTTAGATTTTCATAAAATTTGCAGTTGAAAGTACAGATTCACATACCTAAGATTTTCTAAATATACTCAAAAGTTTTCCAGTCATTGAATAAAATATTGATTTTTAAATTTAAACAAATTAAATGTAAATAAAATGTTAGTGCTTCATACTAGCCACATTATGAGTGATCAGTAGCCACAGGTGGCTAATAGCCCCCATATTTTATAACCCCTTTATTTTCTGGAGAAATTGAAGCCCTGAATAGATGAAGTGACTAGACTGAAATCACAAAGTGTGTTAACAGTTAAGACTAGACACCAAACTCTAGTTCATTGTTTTTGCCCTCACCTCCTTATGCTGGTCCTTCCTCATTGGGCTGTTTTGTGTTTGGCTCAGGGACCATTTATAGGCCCTGGGAAACAACACATATTTATAGTATGTGGGCTGATTACCATCTTAATCAGATTAAAGTTTCTACATCACTTTAATTCAAGCAAGAAAATGTGAAGTTAGACACCTAAAGTGAATACCAAAGACCCAAATTGTTTAGGGAGAAGACCCAAAAAAAAAAAATCCTGACAAAACTCCAAAAGGGAGTTAAGATTTTAGAGATTCCATGTTACTAATATGAGCACACACTGTTTTTGCACAGTGCTTTTATAGAAATGTTTGAAATTTGCCTCCTGTGGAATGTTTGTGAGTAGCAGGGGAGTGTCAGTTCTCTAGCCTTAAGAGTAAATACCAGAAGGAAGATAAAGAAAGTCTACTAAAGGCAGTTGGCATTTACTGTTTGGTTGTGACAGTTGGAGACATGTATTTTCATCAGTAGACTCTGAATTCATTGAAATGAAACAGAACCATTCCATTCCCCAGAGATCTCTTAATTGAGTCCAAAGGCCAGTATGCCTGGTCTAGATGTGTGACCATAAGACTCATAGGCAACCTGGCAGAAATACAAAGCTGTATGTGCTTTGTGCCACTGACAGAAGAACTAAGTGAGTGCTTGGGAGTCTTGGTTTTGTAATGTTTCTGTTTTAAATTTATTGTACAACCTTGGACAAATCACTTCATTGCTCTAGGTCTTGGCATTCTCATTTATGAAATTATGGGACTGGACCAGGGGGTCTTCAGTATTCCTTCCAGATCTAAATTATTGTGATTCTAATGGCATAGCTCTAGGTTCTTTTGATTTTTCAGCCAGGAGGGAAATGCTGGAAACACAAGAGGAAACAAAGGAATGCTTTGTGCCCTGGGCATTCATACCTCTAATACTAACAAGAGTGAGGTTTGACACACATTGAAGAAAACAAAAACAATCTAACTGGGTGGAAATGCTAGTAATTAGATTAGTTGGACTAGAAGACTGAGGGCATGCTTCTTGTGAATATTCCTCAGAGGGCTCATGATTATGAGCCAGTGCTTTTCTCTGTAAGAATTTCTAATAGATACATTACCCCAACTCCTTTGTTGGTAACTCTCACAATGTAGATACCTACCTTAGACCCAGTAAAGAAGCACACAGGTATCTCTCAACGAATAGCTACCAAATGGAAAGTAGCACCAAGTGCATGCATGAAGAAATGTTACAGTACATTTTGTCCACTTTCACCTTCTGATTCCATAAAGCTAATGGCGGCTGTTCTTAGAGATGTCCTCTGCATCCAAGATTGATGCAGAATGATGTGTCAAATTCTTTCAGCTAATAAAGCAGAACAATTTCTTGAGTGAAGCAGAGGATGGAAGAGAAAGTATGGCAGACTGAGCAAGTGCTCAGGATGTTTATTTTTTTAATTATTAGTTTTTTAATGTTTATTTTTGAGTGAGAGAACACACACACGCAAGTGGGGGAGGGGCAGAGGAGGGGACAGGATCTGAAGCAGGCTCTTTGCTGACAGCAGAAAGCCCTATGTGGGGCTCAGACTCGTGAAAGGTGAGATCATGACCTCAGCCAAAGTCAACCCTCAACCTACTTACTGAGCCACCCAGGCATGCCGTAGGATGTTTTTAAAGCACACAATTTCAGCCAGGGTCTCAAATGTATCAGTTCTGGGATTGCAGACGTGTTATATCACATATCATGTATTATCTATTCTATATATTCATATATTACATATTTTAAATATGTGTGGTTTTAGAATGTGCATGGATATTTTCATTATTGGTCTTTAGAAGCAGCAGTATTCCTAGTTATGTTTAGAATGCTTTTAAGTATAGTAGTTTTTATATCTTTCATTTAATCATTTAGTTAAATCATTAACTTGGTCGTGATGCTTTAAAATCCCTTAGGGGCTCCTGGATGGCTCAGTTGGTTGAGCACTCCACTCTTGATTCAGTTAGTGTTGTGATCCCAGGGTTGTGGGATGGAATCCCACATCTGGCTCCATGCTGAGCATGGAGTCTGCTTAGGATTTCTCTCTCTCTCTCTCTCTCTCTCTCTCTCTCTCTCTCTCTCTCTTTCTTTCTCTCTCTTTCTTTCTCTCTCTCTCTCTCTTTCCCCCCATCCCTGTCCCTGCTCACACACTTGAAACTTAAAAACAAAAAACAGGAGGTTTATAGTTTTTAAGCAAATCTTCAATGGTAGTGGCATGGTAGCTGGTTGAGGGCATTGATGCATTATCATTGATTTATTTAGCATTCTAGAATGATACATGTTATATAGGAACTGAAAGCATATTTTTCCAGTGGTCTTAGCCAGAGTTGCTCTAATTAACCCAGAAAATGTAAGATGGAAGCTACCAAGAAAGAAGATTAGAAATTGAGACTATGGAGTTAAGGAAAACCCAGATAGATTTTCCCTTCCATTTTTTAAAAATTTTATATATTATTATTACTATTTTTTAATGTTTATTTTTGAGAGAGAGAGGCAGACTGCGAGTGGGGGAGGAGCAGAGAGAGAGGGAGACACAGAATCTGAAGCAGGCTCCAGGCTCTGAGCTGTCAGCACAGAGCCTGACATGGGGGCTCAAACCCAGGAACTGTGAGATCATGATCTGAGCCAAAGTCAGTCACTTAACCAACTGGTGCCACCCAGGCGCCCCTAGATTTTCCCTTTCAAAGCAAGGACTATATTTCTTTTTGTATGTATATAGGTGAATGGAACATTAAGGTATATATATGTACTTCAGTAATTTGAAAGGTACTTTTTTTTACTTCACTTCATTGACCTCCTGTGTGGTTTTTATCAGCTTTCCAAATTCTTCACATTCTTCTGCTAGTAAAACAGAGAACATTATTTATATCTTAAATTCTTCTGATGCATGTTGTGAGTTAATATTTATATAGAACTATTTGAACTTAAAATTGTCTCTGAAAGCTAAGAAATAGTGACGATAATGCCTGTTATTAAGGCAAAGGAAAAAATTACATTTGGGAACCCCATAGCCTTAAATCATCCATTTCCTAATCACAATCTTGGAAGAGTCAAAAAAAAAAGATCTCTCATTTCAACAAATGAAGTGTTTAGTTTACCGTATTTAGTTCTCTTTGCAAATCATTGACTATATTTAATTAAAAAGAAAATATGAAGCTGCCTGATGATCTAGTCAGAACTGGTTTTCTCTTTTGCAGGCTGACAGATCAAAACTGGCCAATATTTGATATATAAATGTTTTAACCTCATATCTGCTTTAATAAGTCCAGGAATCCTAATATCCTAACATGTAACTCTTTAAAACAAATTAATGAAGGGGCCCCTGGATGGCTTAGTTGACTTCAGCTCAGGTCACGATCTCGTAGTTTGAGAATTCGAGCCCCATGTCAGTCTTTGTGCTGACAGCTCAGAGCCTGGAGGCTGCTTCGGATTCTGTGTCTCCCTCTCTCTCTGCCCCTCCCCTGTTCACGCTCTGTCTCTCTCTCTCTCTCAAAATGAAATAAACATTAAAAAAATTTTTTTAAATAAAACAAATTAATGAAAATATAGAAGTCTGAATTAATTGTACAGTTTTTTCCCCAAGGAAATTATTGCAAGAATGAATAATGAATGATAAAGTACAACTTACAAGATGTTTAGAAATGTGTTTTTCAGCAGTGTAGTACACAAGTTCATATTAGCTATTGATGAATTATTCGTAACTTTAAAGGGGCAGATTTGGGGCTAAGATTAGATTGTGGGGATTCCATGATTTCACTGTAAGAAATTATAAGTTTAGGCCTGAGGATTTTCCTGGAAAAAGTTGCCTCAGCTGTTGATTAGGCATGTGGACGGAACGTGGGTGGCCTGGAGGGAGTCGTTATCATGAGAACGTGAATACAGAATGCAAACCTAGAGTTCAGCTGAAAATAGAGATAAACAGAAGTGGTAGCAATAAGCCACCCCAGAGTTCCCTGGTTTAAAAATAAGAAACGTATAAACAAATTTTTTTTCTACTTTAACCACAAAAGAAAAAAAAAACCTGGTCACTTAAGGCCAAGATTGCAGAAACTAAACGAATACCTTATTTCAGGTAAAGGGAAATTGATTTTGGTTCTTTCACATCAGAAGATCTGAGGGGAAGGATAGGAAAGCATATTTATAAAGTGGAATAACAACAGAGTTTGAAGAGACCCAACACTTAGAATCTTCTTGCTGCAATAAAATTTGCACAATTACAACAGAATGAACTAATTGGGGAAGGCTGTCCTGCCATATAAATACCCTTCAAACAGTATTTCCAGTATATGCTGTGTCCTATATCCTAGGAAATCTGCCCGTTGCTGATAGGGCTGACTATCTAAAAGGGAATTATCACTGCCTAAATGGTGGGAGACTTGGAGAGTAATTAAGCCCCATAGGAAAGACTGACATCTTGGAAAGAAACCTGTGAATGATGTGAATGTGAACTTGCATGTGCTTGGGATAAGCACTGAGTAAACAAAACAAAGAATCCATTCTGAACATACTTTGGAAACACATAGTCTTTGAGAACTTGGTTGATGAGTGAAATGGCCTAATTGAACTAATTCCCATTTGGGGGTTTGTTTATTCTACTTTTCTGAAGCCAGAGCCAACACTCCTGAAAGTTTTGAATGACATTTAGTGCTTCCAGGAATTGGGGCTTACCATTCTGTAGATAAACCAGTTTCCTTTTTGGCTGTGTTCTATTAATTAAAACTGTTCTGTTAAATGAATAGATGGCCCCCAAATGTCCTAATTTAGGGTAAATTACTTGGCCTTCCCTTAGAGATATTCTGCTGGTAGAAATCCGGTTTAGTGGCTTGATTTCATTTTACATGGCACCAGTTACTCCCTACGATTATAATATTTTTATTATGGCAGAAGTTATTTTAAATTATTTAGGATATTATAAGCTGTGGAAATTATAACCATCCCCAATCTTTTTTCCTTCATTTGTTACATTTTAGAGTTTAAAAAAAATCAGAGCTTCTACTTAAAGGATCTTTATGTGAGAAAACATAACATTAAAATATACAAAGTATGTGAACTTAAGTAATTAAGTAATGCCACACTAATTTAAAAAAATCTTAAAATACATTTCCGTATATCGAGGAAGGTCTTCTTAATAATCGAAACCTTTATTGTTCCAGAACCATTTATGGCAGAGATTGGGAAACTACGCCCTGTAGGTCAGATCCAGTCTGCACCTGGTTTTATATGGCCAGCTACTGAGATTGGTTTTTACAGTTGGGTATTTGTGGTCTCTTTGATAATAGAGAATGCTATGAAGTCCAACCATACCAAATGTTGACCCAAAATAAAGAATTCCATTTTTTTTTGGTAGGCCTGTACTATAAAATATTAAATTCAGTTATTATATGAAAGAAATTATTTAAAAACTTAAATACATTTTAATTTTGTAATAAAAGTTTTGTAGAAATTTGCTTTCTCTGTATACATGTACCTACATAATATCCTTTATTTTTGCCTCTTAGTATGCAAAGTCTAAATTATGTACATTATCTCCCCCACAACTACCTTGCTCCATTATACCCATTCTACAGAGAGGTTCAGAGAATTTATGTGGCTTGCCTGGAGTTTCTCAGCCCGAGAAACAAACCCAGTTGTACCTGACTCTTACGATTTGAGCTTTTAACCAATGAGCAGGGCTAGCTTCATGGGCGGGCCTCTGTGCTTGGTTTAATGCTTTACTGTCACCATCCTGTAATTAGTTATCTTTGAACAAGTTTTTGAACAGTAATTGTATTTCCATTTTGCCCTTGGACCCACAAATTATGTAGCTGGTCCTGCTGCTAAGGCAAAAATGCTTCTCTCTCAGACCACATTTCTGCCACAGTTGTTTGTTTTTCAAAGACCCACATGAATTTCTGAACTTATCTATGGAGAAGCCTTGAAATCTATCAAGCACTTTGGAAAAACAGGCTCTTTTTAATCCATTGTTTCATATTTCAATTCACCAAAAGACTGCAAGTTCCTTGAGGTCTAGGACTCTCTCCTACAGTAATGTTTTTGTGTAACTTCCTCTGTGCTAAAGCTTTTCTAAGAACAGTGAGTAGACCTTGTCAAAGGTAAGACTTGGTTCTGTCTTAATTTACTTCCATGGAAGAGCAATATTCTTTATCATCAATATTTGGCTCTGATCTTTATTAATTTGCAAATTTTGAAACAGATGTTAAATCTGAGGTAAACAAAACATAAGACCTGACCCCATTCTGAATAAGGAAATTCTTTGTCCAGCAGTGACTGAAACACTGATGTCTTTGAAGGGTGACTGACAATAGAGATTTTATCTTCCTTTCTTTCAATTTCTTGCAGCCTAGTCATTGTTGGATAAGTGAGATGGTGGAACAATTGTCAGTCAGCTTGACTGATCTTCTGGACAAGTTTTCAAATATTTCTGAAGGCTTGAGTAATTATTCTATCATAGATAAACTTGTGAAAATAGTGGATGACCTTGTGGAGTGTGTGGAAGGACACCCATTTGAGGTAACTTTGTATTCCTTGGGATTGCTTTTTTACTGCTCTTCTCCAAAACCTATGCCAATTGGTGGTGGCAAGAGTGGGGTTGTCTCTATTTGTGAAGTTTTTAATTTATAAACTTTTCTTTTAAGGTGAGCACAGAAAATAAGTGTTTGTAGTTATACTGCAGTGCTGAAATATATTAAGGCTTAAATGTTGTTACTTAATATAAAAATAAAATTTATTCACCCTACAATGTAAAAAAAAAACTTTTATTTTAGAAGTGAGTGAAGTCCTCCTAACCTACCTATTAGGTTATAAATGTTCATTTATCTTTAAATGGAAAATTATCTATAATGAACACTCCTACTTAACCTTTTATCCACAGTAATCCTGTCACAACAATGAAGTGCATTTTAACATCTCCAGGGCATTTGATGATTAGTTGTCACCATTCTCAGAATGTGGGCATGGTAGTGTTTTCAGATCTAAGTATATTGAAGAGGCAGAGTATAGAGATTAAAAATGAAGTGTTAGGGTTCAAATCCTGACTCTGTCACTAATTAGCTTTGTGAACTTAACCCTTCTGTGTGCACTTTCTTTATGCCTAAAATGAGGACAATGACAGGATGCATCTCATGGAGTTGACATTGGATAATTTGTGATTAGTGCTTTAGTACCATGTCTGACAAAATAAATCCTAATAAATATTTTTTTATTATTATTTTAGAACACCACATCTATAATAAGATAGGTCTTGGGAGACCTGCTTTGGCATGGAGTTCACAATTCAGGGTTTATCCTACAGGCCTTCTAGACACTTAAATCTAAGGTTTTAAACATGATTCTGTACTATAAAAACTCAAATACTCCCTTCTCATCCATATTCCAGTCACTCTTCAAGACCCAATGTTAGTCCCATTTGTGTTTCAAACTCGAGTTCTGACCATGCTGATACCTTCCTCACTGTATTCCATTACTTCTGTTCTTTACTTTCTAATTTCTGAATAGTGGATCTTAAAATCTATGACATCTTAGAGTTAACATGTCTCTTTATATTGTATTAGTACAAATAGTGTTCTGATGGCAATGATACAAGGTCAAGGACCTTAAAAGTAGGGCATATCAGGAACAGTGTCATGAAGGAAATAATACACCTGTTGGAGCTTGAAAGATAAGTTAGGTCCTAGGTGAATGGTGATGTCGAGAAGAGCACCCCAAATACTGGAGAATGTACATTTACTAATCATGGCACTTTGGCTAGAACCCAGGTGGTATTTCTCAGTTGTTTCGGAGATTAAGCTAATCTGTATAAAGCACTTTGAGTGGTATATAGCAAGTGCTACATGGGTGTTATCATTACCTACTTTTGTTTATAGGTAATCATGCATTTACAAATTTCAAAACTATAATGTTGGTTTGCTTTCTTGGGGAATTTCTAGAAATTAATCATACTCTTTATTCTTTCATAACTTGGTTCTTTCACTTAGCATTGTTTATAACTTCTATCCACTTTGATGCATATAGCTGAAACTAAGTTTTCTCCTGTTTATAGAGTTGATTCAATATACCAATATTTCACTCTTCTGTCGTTTCATGTAAGGATTATATAATACTGCTGCTAAGAACTTTCTTATATGTCTCCTGGTGCATATGTGCAAGAACTTCACTAGAGTATTCACCTGGGAGTGGAATTTCTGGGTTACAAAATGGGCACATGGCCTACTTTACCAGAGGATATTCAATGTGCCAATTTACATCATTCCACCAGTATATGAGTCCCCTTTGTTCCATATTCTTGGCAATATTTAGTATCATCAGAATTGTCCATTTTGGGCTATTTGGAGCATGTGTTATGAAAGGGTATTTTTTTATGAGGAATAATTATTTTAATCAGCATCTCTAGTCACCTTGCTCATCCCCACCAGCACCCCATTCCTTTTATCTGGAGTTGAGCCCCAGACCTAACTGGATGGGATCACAATCTTAGGGTACCAGTTTGAATTATGTGTGTTAAAACAGTTGTTTAAAAGTGTGAATTTTACTTGGGTCTTTGGAGGACATATTTATAATCTATTACCTTGACATCAGTTAAATCTGTAAGCTATCTGAAAAATACAATCCTATTTTTTTTCTTCTAGAATGTAAAAAAATCATCTAAGAGCCCAGAACTCAGGCTTTTTACTCCCGAAGAATTCTTTAGAATTTTTAATAGATCCATTGATGCCTTCAAGGACTTGGAGATGGTGGCATCTAAAACTAGTGAATGTGTGGTTTCTTCAACATTAAGTCCTGAAAAAGGTAAGACATGTAAGCATTTCTAATTTAAATGTCAAAAGCAAGCTTGAATCTTGTATGTTTGGGTAAGAATCTACTTCTGATTCAAATACCTGTGTAGCTAGAGATGTGTGTGTATATGTGTCATACAAAGACATATATCAATGGCATAAAAGAAACGATCAGTTAATTTGTCAGTTTTCAAGCCAAAGCAACACTCCTCATTTTCAAATATAAGAATTGTATGTGAGTAAACAATATAGGAAATAGTCACTCATATTTTTTATCTGATCTTTGCTAGTATTATGCCAAGTGTATTATTCTTCATCTCCACTCTTCTTAATGTCCCCTTTTCAAATCTTTTCCTTAAGGTCTACCTCTGGGTCATGAATTCTGATCTTCACTAGTTACTCTGGATTGAGACTTTTCCCACTGGGTCCCAGTATTCCAAAATCTAATTTCATTGCTTTTGTTTTGTTTTTAAGACCAATTATCAACAATTTGTGTTACTGATATTTATTAAGCTATGTAGGCAATGAATCCTTGTTCTATAAGGTGATGGCGGTGCATTTAATAAAAATAGAACAGGGACTCAGTATGAAATAAATAGGATCTGAATCAGCAAGATTTGGGAGGCACACCTAGAAAGTATTCTGGTATTGCACGTCAGCCTTTTGCGGACTCTGTAATTTATTAAATTGCCATGCAACACTGACACATTATTGCTTTCTATTTAGATTCCAGGGTCAGTGTCACAAAACCATTTATGTTACCCCCTGTTGCAGCCAGCTCCCTTAGGAATGACAGCAGTAGCAGTAATAGTAAGTACATATATCTGATTTAATGCATGCATGACTCCAGTTAGCAGCTATAGGAGTATTGCATGGGCTTTAAAGGAAATTTCTGCGATTACTACTATTAATACTGTTCTGTAACTGTTCTTCCTGATATGGTCTTCCTGAGAATTAAATATTAGGTTTGTGTAAGTGGGTTTCCCCACAACTTGAGATAATTTTTAGAGAATTGGGCTAAAGTCTTGTAAAATTATTTTACATAAGGCATGTAATTACTTTTAGATATATGATTTAAGCTTTACTCATTGTCAGCTTAATATATATTTTATATGAAATTTGCCTGACAAAAATGGAATTTAAAAATTGAAAATATAAATGTTGGTTATATAGAATTCCAAGGACATTTTCAGTTTTATTTATATTTACTATTCACAGTATTTACTATTGTGTTTGTACGTTTGATGATTTTATTTTACTATAAAATTATTTTAGAGGAGATTATGCTTGTTTTGCCTGAAATTTCTTTCCTTTTGACCAAGAACCTAGTTTTGCAGAAGTCTAATGTCCTCTTTTCAAATACAGGCAAGGTCATTATAAAGGTCATTGGATTTGACTAAATATTCTGATCCTCTAGTTTCATGGAAGTTGTAGGAGGAAGGACTTTACCCTGTGATCCTAGCTAAGAAATCATTCCTTAAAACTTAGTAATGGGGCACTGTCATATGTTCAGGGACATAGAAGAACTACCTGTAAAAAAGAGTAATCAATTAGTACCAATCCACCATAACAAATCTGCAGTTCAGAAATTTTTTTAAAAACCTCTAAAATCCATTTGTTTAGGAATTTTGGCCAACAAAAACGGACCTGAACCATGATAAGGCTATTTATATATGGTATTTTTTCCTTCTGAAAGTGAATATTTGTAGATTTCACTACAGAAATACTGTGTTTGATTACAGTGGGTTACCCAGACCTCACCAAGGATATTATATACAGTATTTGTAAGACAGAACTTTGTAAAATCTGAAATTCTGAATTACAAACATGTCAGATCTGAAAAGTATTAAAAAGGGACTGTATGTGTGTTAGTTAAGATCTTTCTTACTACCAATTTTATTAATCTTTCTAAAGATGGAACTTTTAGCTTCTTAGTTTATATTTCATCGATTTCTAATGTTTGTTATTTCCTTTACTTAGGGTTTAGCTTGCCCAGTTAAGTTCTAGTTTTCTTAAAGTAGGAAAATTTAATCATTGATTTTAAACCATTCTGATTTTCTAATATAAGCACTTAAAGGTATAAATTTCCTTGTAAACAGCTTTAGTTCCATTCTATACACTTTGATATATTGTTTCCATCATCATTTCTTTAAAAATATTTTTTTAATTTTCCATGTGATTTGTTCTTTGATTAATGGGTAATATTAAAATGGGTTGCTTGATGTCTAAACGTTTTTCTGGGTACCTTATTGGTTTCTAAATTCTGTTGTCAGAAAACATACATTGTAATCTTTCAAAATTTATTGAGACTTATTTTATGTGTATCCTTCAGCTATGGAGTGTAGCATTCTCAAATTGGATCAAAATAGTTATAGTGTTCAGATCTTCAGTATTACATTTTTTGTCTAATTTTTTTTATCAATTATGGGGCATTAAAAATCTTTAGATTGTGGATTTGGCCATTTCTCCTTTTGGTTATGAGTTTTTCACTTCATATATTTTGAAGCTGTATTATTGGGTGATTATACATTGATTTTATTGTTATGGGTTCCCTGATTAACAGACCTTTATATTGTTATTGAAATATTCCTCATTACCTCTGGCAGTATTCTGTCTTAAAGTGTATTTTATCTACATTAGTAGAGCCAGTTTTTCTTATCCTTACTGTTTTCATGGTATACTTTTTTCTTTCCAATCTATTGTCTCTATTTTTAAAGTATATCTCTGGTAGACAGTGTACAGTTGGGCCTTGCTATTTTAGCAAGTCTGTCTTTGACTTTTAATTAGAATGTTTAATCCATTTATATTTAATACAGTTATTATCATCTCAACGTGTTTGGATTTGGGTCTACCATTTTGTTCCTATTTGCCTCATTTGTTTATTTCTCCTTTCCAAGTCGACTTTGGGTTAATTATTTTTTTTTCAATAAAGTTGAAAATTTATTTTGTGGTTGTTTTAGGAATTACAATATATATCTTAACTGGCAATGTTCTACTTAGTTAATATTGTAGCACCAAGAAAAAATAGGAGAAATATTTTTTGTGCTGCATAGTATATTTAATCACACACATGCCAATCACACATATATTAGGTAGTTTAATATTGTCTCAGATCATAGAGGTTTTGTTCAGTTTTTTCCCTCACCCAATCTCTCTTCTATTTATCAAAATGCATAATTTCTACTTACCTGTTTTCAAGTTCCCAGGCTCTTCTTCCATTCATAAGCTGCTTAACTTTTCATCCAGTACATTTTTATTTTTTGCTATTTTTAATTTTTTTACAGCAGTTTATGGTTCTCAGCAAAATTGAGGGGAAGGTGCAGAGATTTCCCACACACTCCCTGCCCCCAAACATGTGCAGCCTCTCCTATTCTCCACATCCCCCACCAGAGAGGTACCTTTGTTGGAATTGATGAACTTACATGGACACATCATAATCATTCAAAGTGCTTATCTTACATAGGGTTCACTCTTGGTGCTACACATTCATTCTCTGGGTTTGGATCTAGTGTACTTTTTCATTTCTAAGTTTGTACTTTGAATTCTAGAATTTCCATTTGATTGTTTTTATATTTTCCTGCTGAGATTTGCCATCTGTATATTCATTATAACATTTTCATTTTTGGCCCCTGAATATGCAGTTGACCTTGGAACAACATGGGTTTGAACCACATGGGTCCACTTATACACAGATTTTTTACAGTACTATCGATGTGTTTTCTCTTATGATTTTCTTAATATTTTTTCTCTGGCTTTATTGTGGAAATACAATATAAATATACAAAATACGTGTTAATTGATTACTATTGGTAAGGTTTCCTGTCAACAGTAGCCTATTAGTAATTGGGTTTTGAGGGAGTCAAAAGTTACATAATAGATTTCCACTGTGCAAGGGGTTTGCACCCCTACCCCCACATTGTTCAAGTGACAACTGTAGTTAATAAAGCTCTAAAAGTTCTTGTCTCCTAATCTCAACATGTAGGTCATCTCAGGGTTAGTGTATTGACTGCTTTTTTCTCCTGATTATGGGTCACATTTCCTTTTAAATGACTTATAATTTTTGAATATATGCTGGATATTATAGATACTATGTTTTTGAGAAAGCAGATTTTGTTTCATTCCTTTAGAGACTTTTGAGTTTTCAGGTAGGCAGTTCAATTACTGGCAGACTATTTTCCTTCCCAGTCTTGTTTTTAAGCTTTCTTGGAGGAAAGAAGGAGAGTCACCTTATTTCTAAGGCATGAAATTTCTGAGATATTCTTGAGTGCTTAGAAAATCTCCCCATTCTTTCTTGTCAGGGCTCCTCTGTCTCTGAATGACTGCCAGGGTCATAGCTTCCCAAGTGTTGTTTATTGCCAGGTTTGTGAAGTCTCTTTCTGTGCATGTACAGCTTATTTCTTAACCAGTGACTTGAGATTCCTCCAGAGATTTCTGTTGCTCCTTTTTGGCCCCACTCCTTTCCCACAGATAAACCTGCCCCACAAACTCCAGCCACATCTGCATCCCTGAACCTCAGTCTCTGATTCCCTATCTCAGTGAGACCACTGAGCTTTCCTTGGGCTCTATCCTTCATACCGCCTAGCTAGAAAATGAAGACAATCATGGGCCTCACCATGTGTGTTTTTACTCTCTTAGGGATTATATTCTTGTGCTATCTGTTGGCTAATGTATGAAAATATCTTCCACATATAATTTGTCTACAATAATAATTTAGTTTGGGAAGGCTAATCTGCTATTATCATGGTTGGAAACAAAAGTCTTTTCTACTTACCTCAAAAGACAACTGAATATAAAACACCTATTCAGTCCTGTGCCTCTGAACCTGAAGGTATTTTTTAAATTACAAAATGAATGATCAGCCTTCTTTTTCCTTTGTTTTGCTTTCTCTCTTTTTTTTTTGTAAAAGATATGGATCTTGCATGATTCGCTGCTGTCCAGAGATGTCACTCATCAATATAGCACCTAGATAGCCATGCACAAAGACTAGCTCTTGTAGAACTTGCATTTTTCCAAGAGACACAGACATGAATGAAATACTCATAGTATTTTATCATATATATCATGTATGTATTATAATATGTATAATAATAGAAATATGTAAATGTTCTTAGTTGTAGCATATAGCAGGTAAGACTTTTGGGGGGAATATGGCCAGGAAAATTTGAAGTGATCATGCTAGTTTTCAGGATAAGAATCAAAAAGTGGCCATGCTCGCTGGAAGACCAAAGTCTGTGAAGGAGTCCTGAGATGTGAGTGTCCTCTCATGTCTTATATTAGCCCATGATTCTCCATTATAAAAGCGGTCAAGTTATCCAAAAGGAATTGGTTTTTCATAGTAATAGTAATTAACTTTGTACCAAGCTAAAATGATGTTTAAGATCCTTGCAGACAGTATTTAAGAAGAATACTGGAAGAAATTCTTACTTTGACATTACCTTATCTTCTAAAAAGACAGTCTTTGAGTCAGACCTCCTAGACTTATATCCCAGCATTAGCCCTTGGATAACTGTGTGTCCTTGGGCAAGTTACTTAATTTTTCTGGACTTGCCAGTCAAATGAAGGATAATACCTCCTTCAGAAGGTTTCTGTGAGTTTTAAATGTGTTAACACACATGAACTTGGAGCCATCCTTGTGAGAAGTAAGGGAGGTATTTTCAGAAATACCAAATAAAAGCTGTGCTGTCTAGTTGTATTGGAAATGAGTACGAACTTCCCCGCCCCAACACACAGTTGAATCCCATACTCTTAGACACTTCATTTACTGGTTCTTCTTACCTTTTCTGTTTTGCGGGCTTATTTTCACAGGTTTTGCACTGAGCATGTGCCAAAGAGCAAAAGGAGGAGGGACTGAAAGTCTCTGTGTCACCTCAGGGAATGTACATTTTGTTCCCCTCAACCTTTTGCTTTTCATGGGCATAGGCATTGTCTGGGTCCAAGGTGGTAAACTCTATTACTCAGCCAATGAGGAACCAGAAGAGGAACTTGCATGCTAGGAAATAAATTGTCTGCTGTAACTGCCTTGAGTGTGGCTGTCCGTCAGACACCCGCTCTTGCAAGAACGTTAAAACCTTACTTCACTGTACTCCGAGTCTCCATGTCTCTCCTTTGATTGGGTCGGTAGGCTTATTTCTCACAATGCCTTATATATGTGTTCATCATTAATTATTAGAATAATTAGGTACACCAAGGCTGTAGGTCAGTAAATGTGGCAAGTCTACAATGAGCTTTGAATCTGAATCAAGGAAAATACTGAGTCGCAGGTTTTCTAAGCACCAAGAGATCCGTGTTGATAGACCTGGTGATGCCCACAAGCAGAATCATTTAAATAGTTTAGCAAAATTGTAGCACAGTTTTTTGTGTCCTGTGTTTGAACAGATGTTGTATATTATTAATCAAACCAAACCAATCAGTTCCCATGAATTTTGGACAGTAGACCCTTTTCATAATAATGAGATACAAATATAACAACCCAGGCATTTGGGATTACTCAAATCCTGTCCAGATGAGCTCCCTTACTCCACAAGTTTTCTGGGGCAATCTTTACTAAAAGCAAAGCCTTGTTACTAGCTTGGGCTTTGACCCCAAACACCCACCACATGGGCCTTGAGGCACATAGTTCAAATCTCATTGATCCCACATAGATAGCGGCAGTAGAAATTCTTCAGAGCTATGCCCTGGAGGTGTGAACAAGCCTTTTCTTACAATATCCTATTTCTTCCTCTGTAAAAGAGATGGCAGTATCATTGGAGAGAACCCAAGGCTGGCTATTAAGCTCTTTGTATTAATGAGAAATAACAAAAGTAAGGTAATATTGATCTCTTAAGGAGGCAAAGCTCAGTTTCTCTGATCCTTTCCCCTCCCCTCCCCTCCCCTCCTAGTCTTTACCAGGCCCCTCCCTCCCTCCCCCACTTTCTCCGTCAGGAGGATTGCTTCTGTATGTTAGTCAGATGCTAGGACTTTGGGGCCATAGTCCTGAAGTGGGGAGGGGAAGAACTTTTAAAATGGTTAAAAAGTCACAGTTCTCTGGAAGAGTGAGGTGAGTTCTCTTTAATTAGATCTCTCCTCCAGCATGGCTTTGTTTGGAACACCTTCTTTAGGGGCTGTCCTCCCTGAGAAAGATTGTGAATGGGGAGTCCCAGAATACCTCTTTCTCTAGTAGTCTGCTTCTGCTTGTTGCTAGTGGTCCTGGTCTTTCTTGTGGTCTGGAATGGCTCAATTCAAGATTTGGCTTTTGGAAAGAGCAGGAAGAATAGGGTGTTTGGCTGCCTTGATTCCAGCGCATCTGACTACCCAAACATATGTAATGGAATTTTCCATAGCTCCATCCTAGCCCATAAGTTTTCCATTGGAGTCTGGGGACAAAAATATCAGAAGCTTCCTCTGTTCTCTCTGTATACCTTTATTAGGGGATCCCTCCAGGTCACCTGGTCAAATCTATCATAACTGCACAGCAGTCCCAATAGACACTGTGGGCCATAGCAGAGTGGCCATCTAGGAGAATTCAAACTTGTTACTGAAATGCAACCGCAAAGTGCCAAATTATTTACAGATAGTGATATTAAAATTCATAAAATGGGAAAAATGGTTTATAACTCTGAATCCATTTTCTGAGAAAAAACTTCTATAAATGGTAGTCAAACCCCAGACTAGTCCACATAATCTTCTATAACCCTTAAAATAGCTATATTATCATAATAATAGTAGTACCACCTCAATTCTGCCAAATCTCATTTTGTAACTCTGGCTTACTTTGATGAAACAATTCATGTTGAACTCCACCTTACAATGCCTAAAACTTTCCCATGGGGCTGTAGGATGGGGGGGTGGGCAGAAGATTATGCTAGTTTAGTCTTAAAGAAGTGATTCAGGATGGATGACCCCACTTCCCTATCCTGTCTCCCTGTTCCTTAAGTGTAAGGGGCAGTCATGACTCACTAACCCTTCCCTTAACACACACATACAAACTTTCTATTAGAGCCTTTTGGAAACAGGAATCCTAGAGTTATTGAACTTCCTGCTCCCAGTTTACAAATGGTGGGGAAATGGGCAATTCCTGTAGTAGAGAACATTTGTTTCTTGCCTCTCAGGTTAAATCTGTAAGTTCCCTTTCTCCTTAAAATTATTTATACATGTAACAGTGGTTTGGCTCTTTTACATTATATACTTTAGGTACTTAATATGTTAAACAGGTGACTGTAGGCTGACACAGAACCCACATCTTGCAAAATATTATAGCCCCAAATGGTCATTTTACTTTGGATTAGTTTACATTGTGTTCTATAATTGCTGAAAATGTATAAAAGCGAAGGTTTGACTCTCACCAGTTGGCACGAGTGTCAGTGTGCTCTAACAACTAAGCTGTTCCTTGTAAGGAGACACAGGAGAAGAGACCCTGGTGGGAGATGTGTTTTGTTTAATTCATGAATCATGCTGCTTCTCATGGAAGAGCCAAGCAGGATCAAAGCCGAGCAGGACCAATTTAATCTCACCCGTTTTCTCTTGCTCGCTGTTACTTTATTTAGAGTAAGCAGTGAGAAGACACTGGTTCTTTCAACCATTCTTAGTGTTTGGTACTCTGGGGCTTTCCAACATAGGTCTGAAAAATTAAACCTTTAGTCCTTAGCACAGTGCTGGGCATTCTCTGGGTATCCAATAAATGTATGCTGGAGACGTGGTGAGGCAATGCCATGACTCTGAGCGTGAGGTACCTAAAAGTACCCTAACCACAAAGTAATATATGCGGCAGGCCAAACAGCTTAACAGATACCAACCTTGATCCGGGATGCAAAACGTGCTATAAAATTTCTTGGCAAGATGTCAAGAGTGAGAAGGTGAACAGGTTCTGGATTTGCTTGGTAGTATGAATACTTTTTAGGAAAATGTCGTCTGTGTCCTATATGTGTCAACATTAACCAAGTCAGATATCCTTCTGTGGGTTTTCTTTTCTTTTTCCTCATTTTGGAGACGACATGGACTTGTATTGCTGTCCCAAAACAATGCTCAGCAGAAAAACCAGTTTTTCAAATATTTTAAACAGAGATAGGGCAAGAGTACGTTACAAAAACAGGTGGGGCCAGCCACACACAGCATGAGAGCAGACTTCTAGCGTGGGTGTGCCATGTTCACCCCGTACTGCTTTCCTTGTAGGGAAGGCCACAAATCCCATTGGAGACTCCAGCGTACAGTGGGCAGTCATGGCATTGCCAGCATGCTTTTCTCTGGTAATTGGGTTTGCTTTTGGAGCCTTCTACTGGAAGGTAAGGGTTGCTATTCTTTTTATTTCTTGATCAAAACTTCCCAAACTTCAGCTATTTATTTGCTCATACTACATTTACATAAATGATTAACAAACCACCCCTTTTCTGAGAAAAGATCCTACCTTAATTTAGTCTCAACAAAATCTAAATCTTAAGGTTTTTCCCTTATTCCTTACCATGCTTGGAGAAAAACCCTCTAATTGAAAATGTATACCTAAGGGGCGCCTGCGTGGCTCAGTCGGTTAAACGTCTGACTTCAGCTCAGGTCATGATCTCACGGCTTGTGAGTCATCGAGCCCTGCATTGGGCCCTGCACTGATAGCTCCAGATCCTGGAGGCTGCTTCAGATTCTTGTGTCCCTCTCTTGCTCTGTCCCTCCCCCATTCATGCTTGTTCTCGCATGTGCGTGCTCTCTCTCTCTCTCTCTCTCTAAGAATAAATAAACCTTAAAAAAAATTTTTTTAATGTATGCCTAAGAAATGGTAACTGGTATTAATAGCATGAGCTAAATATAAACAGGAAGAAATATGCTGAAAAATGTATGATGTGCTTAAAGCCAAATAGAAATGCCATTTGTATTATCTGCTATTTTGGATTTCTCTTCTTTTGCTCTCTTCTTACAGGTTAAAACCTGTCTCAGGTTTTAAAATGTGCTAAATCGTTACGATTCAACTTTTTGAAATGTCTTTTGAATTTGATTAGTATTTAAATCTTTCTGTTCCTTCATTACTTTTTCACCTCCAACACCCTGAAAATGTTAAGTCAATAATATGGTGCATTTTTTCATCACTTGATATTGTAAAAATATTTTGCATGCTAGGAAACAAAAACCCTGATGTTAGAGTTACTGCCATGAAAGATCAAAGTAGAGACCATTTAGCTCTTAAATATTATACTATTCGTTGATATTTTTACAATCTATGTCCTTGTTCTTTTCCCAGAAGAAACAACCAAATCTCACGAGGACAATTGAAAATACACAGATTAATGAAGAGGATAATGAGATAAGGTATTTTGTTTTGCTAAATATGTGCATAAGTAAGCTTAACGTTGCCATTTCATGTGCCGTGCACATGCTTCTCCATCTTTAAAAAATTGTTGACTCTCAGTGGCAGCTCCAAACCCCCCATATCTGCAGTCTTTACCCACATTTCCTACCTCTCACGCTTGCTTCAGTCCTGCATCTCCACATACTTATAGAATAGACCTTCACATTGTCTTCGTGACTCATCTTAAGGTATCAGTAGGGCTCTGTTTGTGTAAGCAGCAGAATCTTGCTTAAACTCCCAGTCATGGGGCTTTGGAGGCATGTTTGTGCATAATCTTCTTCATCTCCACGCTGTCACCAGGACATGCTGATTCCTCCGCTTTGGCAATAGTCATCATCTTCCTGCATCCCTTTATGATGTCTTGACTGGGCGCCACAGAATCAATCTTTCCCCTCACCCTTCTAAACTCCACCTGCAACCCTGGCTCGGTTACTTCCTAGTCTGGATACTTGCAGTGGTTTTTCTCTTGCATACTTCATGTGTTTGGCTCTCCTTACCCCATACTGCTCCAGTACTAGTACTCTGACTTACCCCCATATATAGTGTTCGTTTGGCATGTTACTTCCTCTCCTGTCATGCCTTTGTATGTACAGATACACCAATGAAGTATAGATAGGCATTTTTAGTACGTGTATATGGATATGCAAGAGAGAATTTTTTAAACAACTTGGGAAAACGCTGTTGAGGCAGATAAAGTCTTCCTTCTTCCCTTTAGTATTACTGATGAGGGTAAACTTTCCATTCAACTTTGCCGTCTTTTGTTACTGTATTTACAGAAAAACTGCCTTTCACAATGCCCAGATCACGGCGTATTTCAGAATCTCTGTCCAAAAGCAAATAAGCGTTTTTCTTGTTGTTTTTCAGTATGCTGCAAGAAAAAGAGAGAGAGTTTCAAGAGGTGTAAATTGTGGCTTATATCAACACTGTTACTTTCGTGCCTTGGTAAGTTTTTAGAATTCAAGCTGAAAGATTAAACAAGTAACCCTTCAGAATCAAATCATAGATGCCAAAATTTAGAAACAAAATTTATTAAGTTGACTATTAAACTGATGTCGGTATGGTAACTGAAGCTGTTACAATGAATTAGATGTGCACAATGCAGTCATATGTGTTCTTAGATTTTGAAAGGCAAGCAGTGATTATTGGATTCATCCTGTGTGGGAGGGATACAAAAATTAACAGTTGAGTGTTTACTATTTTTGAGGCCAGAAAATAAATTAGACAAGGGGAATAGAACAAATTAGGTCTAAAATAAAATAATATTAATAGAGGAAATAAAAATAAGACTAATTTCAGTTAGGTGTGACTACCATATAACATTATAGAAAAAAAGCTCATTTGTTAGATGCTATAAACTAGTGCATACCAAAAATGTTTCCTTACTATCTTAAGGAAAAGGAGAAATGATCAAAATAGCTTGTAAATCAGGAGAAGAAAGTTGTCAGGGTAAAGGGCCACCTGCCCCATGACTGTCCAGAGCCCGGGACGCAGTAAGCCTACACCGGAAACAGACACCTGATGTCCATACCTCCTCTCCTGTCTACTCTCGCAGTTGCCTAGCAGCAGGCACTGGATTAGGGTGGGGGAGGGGCAGGGGGAGGGCGACCTGAATGGCACTGACCTGAGCCAACGTCAGTTTCATACAATTCTCATTTACACTTCTGCTAACTGGCTGTGAATGTCCTCTCATCCTCCTGAGTCTTCAGTTCTTTCCCTGCCATCCCCCATTGTCAGAAGATCATCCACTCTCCGAGGTTATGAGATATGTGGTCTGTGGTGAGCTTTGCCTTTTCTTTGTAGGTCACTGTCCTTCCAGTTTTATTTCTGTCCCAGATTTAGAGAGCTCTCTCCAGAGAGCTTTTTGCCTTCTCCAAGAGTTCACTCTGATAGTTGGGAAACGTTTTCCAGCAGCCCCAAATAAGATGATATAATAATTATGTCTCCTATTTCTCCAACACTTTAACCCTGCTATTACACAGCCTTCATTTTGGCTTTTAATCGTGCCCTCGATCACCATATCCAAACCATAAATAACACATTTTTTTTTGTTTTCCCCTGCTCACCATCTTACCTCCTTTCTAAGCTCATGTTTTCTGTCAAATAATGTTAATGAATAGACCTTTCACTCGATACTTTTTATTTTCTGGAGCAGTACTCTACAAGCTGAAATCCTAGCTTTCTAAGAAAAATAATTCCTCTGCCCTTCAACCCCAACATGAACCTCACTGTTGCTTCTCTGTCTGCCATTTCAGTTCCCTTAAGCTAGACATCCAGAAACCACACATTAAATAGTTAATTGAGTCTTAAAGCCTCAAATAATGTCCTGTTTGGTTTTGGGTTGCATCAGTGGGACCTGTTTTGGCACACAGGTCTTTAATCATGTGGTTTTTAATTGTGGGATTTGTCCTGTGACATTTGGAGAATGGATTGTGATGGGAAAACCCAAGGGCTTTAGGAGGTACTTTTGTAAATTGTTTAGGAGGAAAAGAAAATGGCATTTGTAAGCAACCATGGTCAGGCAACGTCTGCATATGTCTGCTGGTCAGAGAACATTCAGGGATAGGAATTGAGCCTGTCTTGCTGTATCTCCTCATAGGCATCTTAGCTTTAGCTTGTTGCCTATGTGTTTTAGACTCAAACCGAATGCTTGTTGAATGACAGAGTGGATAAATCCTGATTGAAAGTTTAACCACTGGTAAGGAAGATAGTTCTTCTGAAGTAGGGCTTTTGTTTGCAAGATGAGTACATTCTAGGGACCTGCTGTAAAACATTATGCCCCTAGTTAACAATGCTACATTGTTACATTACATACTTAATATGTGGTAAGAGGATAGATCTCACATTAAGTTCTCTTACCCCAATAAAATAAATTTTTAAAAACTTTAAGAAAGCGAAGTAGGATTTATTTTTGTCGTCTGTGTGTGTGTGTGTGTGTGTGTGTATTTAATTTGCTGATTTGGGTCAATAGGAAAGTAAAGTGTCCAAAGAGAGGGAAATATAGTCATGGGAAATGACTTTTTCTTAAAATGTGAAATGTTAATTCATGTATACAGTGAATCACATTAGGTTTAAAAAGAAGCTCTGGATTTTTTAGAAATAACACACATTATTGAGTAGTCAATGTGAAATGGATAAGGAATGAACTGCCATTCTCCTTCATAAATATCTGACTCATCAGGTCTGCAAAGCTCTCTCAAGACTCAGGTACCACCACCTCCAAAAAGCTGACTTCCCAAATTTATAGCCCTTTAATCCTACGTCATATGACATGTAATATTCATGTAATACTAACACATTAATAGGACTTCACAGTTACTTTTATGGACATTTTGTGTCTGCTGCTTAACCAGAAGCTCTTACAGGGCAAGGTTTGTTTCTGAGTTTCATTTTGGAATCCCACCAAACTCTGTAACATCTACTTTGTGCATGCAGTGTTGAATAAATATTTGTTGGGGGACAAATGGAGATGAGAATCTCAGAAAATTGCAATAATGTGAGAATAATATTTAAGAAAGTAAAAACAGAAATAGACCTGGAATAAAAGGAAATGGAAGACAAAACAGCCAGCTTGTCATCCTGAATCTGCAGACCCCAAAGTCAGAATACGTAGCTATCATTTGTTATCATTTACTGAGTATCCATTGTGTACCCATTGAGTGAAGCCTTTTGCTTGTCCCTATCCCAACAGAGGTTTAAGGCCTGCTGAAGAGCTTTGTAATTTAGGGAGAGGGTTGTAGTGAAGAAAAAGGTTTGGGAGAGCAGAGTAGGACGCGGTAGGAGAGGAAGTTTGCTAAGAAACAAGCAGTAGTAAAAAGTACCAAGATAGAAATATAGTATGCAGTTGTTATATATTTTAAAAATTAGGTATGATTTGGATTATAGTCATTTTCTTGGTTAACAAGGAAGAGGAAATTACAGGGAATGACTCAGATTTATTGCAAGGATTTCTCCCTCAAGTGGAAATTTCACCAGCTAAAATAAATTAAGACAAACAGAAAATGGAATAATTAGTTTTTCAAGTGAAATAGCCTGTAATTGGAAAATGAAGAAAAGAAAGGTTTGATATTTTAAAGACAAGGAAAGAACATGGAAGGAATATAAGATAATGAACTAGAAACAAAAGAAATTGGCTCTGAGAGAAAATATACTAAAGTTGTGTTTATTTGACACCAAACATGAAAATATCTATATAAAAAGTTAATTAACTTAGTCAACTAGCTGATGCCAAGTATTCGTAGGTGGCATTCCACAAGCATTTTTCATTTATTAGCTTATATGTAGCAGTTTGAGAAAGAAAGAAAAGAGTATATTTTAAGAAAATTTCACTCTTCATTCTTCCCACAAATGTAATTCCAACACACTCTAGTAGGTACATTGTTGGATGCAGAGCTTAATATAACCTAGCTGTGTCCTCAAATTGCTTATAGCCTACAAAAGGAAGTAAGACCTATGCATAATAACCTATTTTTAAAAGGAAACTAGAAGTTTGTGAAGTTAAAGCAATGAAAGGAGCTTACAAGGAAAATGCAATGAGATCAAAGGCAAGACCACTGATTATGATTATACAGGATGTGTCCTTGACATAGCTCTAGATAGTGATATGGACAGACCTCTTAGAACTGTACTGTGCACACCCATAAACAGTTGCCTTATCCGAAAGGAGAAAGAAATCACTGGCAATAGGAGAAAGGCTTCATCATGTAGGTGATGGAGGTGGCATTTATTCTAAGCTAGATCTTGGATTGACTGGTAAAATGTTAATAGCAGTAGGGAAGGGGTACTCCAGATACTGCAACTGGCATAAACTAAGGGAGGAGGCCAGGAGTACAGAGAATGTGTTCAAGAGTCCATTTGTACAGTTGGACTACAGTGGGAGGTCACACATGAGGGGCTAAAATGCTGAAAAGCAAGGGTGTGGGCATCAGTTTGAAAAGTTCCAAATACTGGACATGTACTCTATTGAGTAATGTAAGGAGCTATTAAAGGGCTTCAATGTGAGTGATACAATCAAAACCGAGGTTTATGAAAGTAATGAGATGTTGGTGTGACCAGATGGATGGAAACAGGGAGTCTACCTAGCAGGCCAGTCTTCCAAACAGATGTGAGAGAATGATGACTTAAACTGGGGTCAGGGCCATGGAAATAGGAAAGTATGCATACCTTTGGAGATAATGCAGTAAAAAAGTCAACACATTCTACTTACTGATGGAATGTGAGGCTTGGCATCAGAGGTGGTACTCAAGGATAATTTGGAGCCTTTGGGACTAATCAGATGGTGGTGCCATTAAAAGGAAGTAAGAGAAGGAGGTGTTAGTAAATACTGACCAATGGCCAAATGTGTTAGGCTGGAAATTCAAAGAACAGTCAGGGCTGGAGGTAATAGATTGGGGGTTTGGGAGTCATCTACAAAGAATTTTAATTTAGACCTTGGAAAAAGGACTGCATCACTGAGAAGGCCCTGTTTGGTTGACAGTAAATAGTATGAGTTTGTAGACACTCCGTTAGCAGTGTTTATTGCGACACCCCAGCATGGTAAGTGTTGAAAGTAATTTTGGGGGATCCTGAGTGGCTCAGTCAGTCGGGCGTCCAACTCTTGATTTCAGCTCAGGTCATGATCTCATGGTTCATGGTGAGGCTTGGTGCTGCCAGCATGGACTGGAATTCTTTCTCTGACCCTCTCCCCACTTTCTCTCTCAAGTAAATAAACTTACTATAATTAGGCTGGTAGAGAGATTCACAAAAGAAACACAACCTGGACATTTCCTGCAGATCTGGGCTAAGATAGGAGATAATAGATCCTAGAGTTGGAATATGGGTGACGTTGAGTCAAATTTTTGTCATTTAGCACACACAGGACTTGGCAAGATCTCAGACTCTTTACAAGATATTTCCTGAGAATTTCTGGAGCTTCAGAGGATTTGCTTTTGAGCTCTTTCGGTGGACATACAATATAGAGGATAAGAAAGGATCAGACTTGTGTTCAGGCTTTGGCTCTGCAAATAGTTAAGCTGTAGGTTCCTGGATGGCTCAGTTGTCTTTTAACCCCTGGTTTTTCCAGTATAGTAAGGGAATAATAAGACTCACCCTGCTTATTTCATGAGGTGGTTACAAGGATCCCAGGGTATCATTATAAAAATTGTTGTTTTGTTCTATGGGAAAACCATTGACAACCTTCCAAGTTTATTTTCTTTGCTAAGAGACCTAGGAATAAAACTAGAAATAGATGTCCAATCTTGCTTCTCTACTTAAATTTACAATTTCAAGCTATTCCCTTGCTTTTTAAAAAATACATCCTTTTGTATTTTTTGTGGTTTCCTTTTGTTTTAATCAAGGTGTATTTTTAAAATACCTGCTTATATAGTTTGGATTTCTGTAGTCTTCTCTTAATTGTTTCTTAATTTTTCTTTTGGGATTTAATTCTCATTTCCCCAATGAGAATTACTTTACTTTATCTAAAGTTCTCTGGTAAATTGTCATAATATGGTTTTTAGTATATTCATTTAGAGAGACTGGAAAAAGTAGTGCACTTCTTATATATAACCTTTGTGTTGATCTCAAATATTTAAAAACTGAGATTTTTGGATTCGATAAATAAGGACAAAGAGTACTGGGTAGGGAAGAAAAAGTAACATACCCAGTTATTTAGGCATCGAGACTGAAGATATTGTGAAAATCCAATCATTGAAAACAGTAGTTAAGGAAGCACAGAGATTTGAAAGTTGAAAATCTAAAAGCTGAGTCCAAAGCTCAGTGGATTAGCACTACCTCTGAAGAACTGAAACAATGTCTGGCTTTAATGTTTCAACAAGTATAAGTTATGTTGAGGCCAAATAAACCTCCCCAGAGACTTTGTCAGGATGTGATGCCAGGATTTCTTTCTTTTCTTGGCTGACTGTATTGAAAAGCGATCTTGCTGCTGCTGGTTCCTGTTGGGAGAAGCCATGGCTTAAACCTGGCTAGGCAGCTAAGATACTGGCATTGCTCAGTGACTGGAAGGCTGCTGTTTGTTGATGGTCTCTGATCAGCTTCTCTACCAATGTCTCCTTCATGCTACTGCATTTCTCTCTAGACACTGTCACTGTCTTTCAAAAACCCTCTCCCCTCACCACTTATGGACTACCTTTTCATAGTCTGGTTAGAGAAATTCAGGGCTGCAAGATAATCCTCTTACCACAAATGGAAACAATCTATAGTATGCAAATGGGTAATGAAAGCCACTGGGTATTCATTCATCCATCCTTATGTTCAAGGAATATTTATCGAATATCTCCTCTGTGCCAGGCACCGTTCTCGGTGTTGGAGTACAGGAGTAAAAAAGATAGACAAAGGTCTGTGTCCTCATGGAGCTTACATTCTAATGAGAGGAGAGAGTCACACAGTGAGTAAGATCATTTCAGATAATGTTAAATGTTACCAGGAAGGTCACAGAGAGTGACTAATCATTGCATCTAGGAAAAGATTTGTCAAGTTCTTTTAGGCTGTGTAAGTGAAGCTTGTATTTTAAGTCTATTACTCATTCTGTAGTCCTATGAATTCAGCTATTGAGAATGGAAAGAAGGCAGAAAGCAGATGCACCATAATCTCTCTCTTTTCTTTCCTCTCTAGGCGGGTAACAGTTCATGTTTGCTTCATAAATGAAGCAGCTTTAAACAAATTCATATTCTGTCTGGAGTGACAGACTGCATTTTTATCTGTTCTTGCTACCCGTGACTCTATATGGATGATTCACAAATTGGAACAAAGTGTTTTACTGTGAAACTGGCACTGAATTAATCATCTATAAAGAAGAACTTGCATGGAGCAGGACTCTATTTTAAGGACCTAGGGGACTGGTGGTCTCATTTAGAACTTGCAACTGATGTTGGGAGAGAAAGCACGTGTCCCAGATTGCATGCACCATTTTGCATGCCTCCAGAAGTGTCTAATTGCTGAAAAGTCACATAGCTTTATTTTCAGTTACAACCTGCAGTTCATGGTAATCTTGGTCTCTGCAAGTAGATTTCATCCTGAATAGTGGGGAGAATAATTTTTCTGAAATGAATCTAGAAAAAATGTTAAAAACTCAACAGCATCAGCCACTCTACATATAGAAAGCTGTGGGAACAAAGTGATTGGAGTAGGCAACGTGTCAGCCTTGTAGGCGGTAATTAATGGGCTGGGTCTGATCTTGGTCTCTTCTTGACATAAACCTATCTCCCACTAGACAAATGAACATGGGTAGCTGGATCTATCCATGCTTGGTAGTCACTATTAGAACAGTGATGATATCAATAAAATGAAGAAAAAAAAAAGGGAGAAAATAATTGCAAGTCATATACCGGATAAGGGACTAATATCTAAATCTACCAAGAACTCCTATAATAATAGCAAAAAACAACAACAACAACAACAACAACAACAAAACCCTCTAATTTAAAAATGGGAAGATCTGAATAGACATTTTTCCAAAGAAGACCTACAAATGGTCAACAGGTACATGAAAAGATGCTCACCGTCAATCACCAGAGCAATGCAAATCAAAACCACAATGAGATATCCCTCATACCTGTTACAGTGGCTATTATCAAAAAGATAAGAATTAAAAGTGAACCCTTGTGCACTGTTGGTGGGACTGTATATGGGTGCAGTGACTATGGGAAATTTTGAGTTTCCTCAAAAAAATTAAAACAGAACTGCCATATTATCCAGCAGTTCCACTTCTGGAAATGAGGAAACTGAAAACACTAATTCTAAAAGATATATAAACCCCTATGTTCACTGCATTATTATTTACAATAGTCAAGATACGGAAGCACTGTAAGTGTCCATCAATAGATGAATGAATAAAGAAGATGTGTGTGTGTGTGTGTGTGTGTGTGTGTATACACATACATACAGTGGATTACTATTCAGCTCTAAAAATGAAATCTTGCCATTTGTGACAACATGGATGGACCTTGAGGGCATTATGCTAAGTGAAATAAGTCAGAATGACAAATACTGTATGATCTCTCTTATACATGGAATCTAAAAAATTTTTTTAAGTAAATTAAAAATACCAAGCTCGCAGATACAAAGGACAGATTGGTAGTTGAAAGGGATGGGGGACGGTGGGAGAAATGGATGAATTGGGTGGTGGTGGTGGTGGTTTTTAGGTAAAGTTGAATAAAAATGTAAAAACAAAAAAAAAAGCCCCCCCACCCCCTAAAAAAAAGCATTGATGCCTTTGCAGAGAGGAGACTCTCCAAAGGAGTTATGGCTGAAGAAGCCATGAACACTGAACAGGACAGTCACTGAGGAGGACATTTTGCATCCCCTTTCCCCTACCACTTATAGAGGGTATAAATTGTGCTTGCAAAATATATTATGAAATGTTTATATTCTAAAACTATTACAGAGTTATGTAAAGGGACTTAAGAGAAATTGCTGAATGTATGATGGTCTCATTTTTAATTTATGTCATGAGAGAAAGTAAAAATTATATTTAGTATCTAAGATTAGAAATCCACACCCACATGGTAATATGGGTATTGAAAATTAGGTTACTTGGCTTTTATAAGAATGCAAGGAATCAGGAAATTTTAGTTATTTCTTGTGTAATCACCATTATCAGTTTAAGGGATCCATTTATTTAAAATCAGGCACTCTATATTCATTAATATTTATGAATTGAAAATAGCGAGCTTTATGTAGTTATGCATGTCAGTTTGCTATTTAAAATGTGTGACAGCGTTTGTTGCATTAAGAGTGAATTTGGTAAGAATTCCCAAGATGGACATCATGCTTTTAAACTAAAACTTGTAAGGCATTTTGTGAATTTCCCTTGCCAATTTTTTTTATAGTCAAAGGAACATCTGACTAAAGAAATGGTTTCTTGTGGTTTATTTTGATTAAGATTCTTTCAGTATATCATAAACAAACACATGAAGGAATCCAAAGGTTTCTAATATAACTTAATTCTTGTTATAACATTATTGTCATGTTCTACCCTCTCAGATGACCATTTTCAATGTAGTGATATAAAAGGGCATGAAAAACTGCTAGCTTTCCTTTATTTCAAAAGTCCAAGAATTTCTAGTATAGTTGGACTTTAGATTCTGTTAAAAGCAGATCCAAATACAACTCCAGTGAAGTGGCCTTTGCGCTTTTTTGTACCAAAGAGCCCAGATAATTTTTATGATCCCTTCCTTCTCTAAACTGCTGGGATTCCTCAGATGATAGTCATTTCTCTAAGATACAACCCAGGTGTTTTGAGAAGCTGCATGGACTTATTCATGCCCTTAAATATCCCATGGTTCAAACATTTAGTAATAAAATCAGAGATCAGTTTAATTGCTGAAAGGACCTGTCTCAGTGTGAGACATTGTTTTGAAGAAAATAGATATAAATTAGTATGAGTTATGTGTGTAGGTCAGGTGTAGATTGAGAAGATTGATACTTCTCAATTTAATAGTTTATTTTCACCAATGGTTTCGATTTTCTTAGGCATGAGAAAATGATGTTTAATGAGCTTGAGAGTACAATAAATGCACTTTTATTCTCAAAGCTAGGAGCTGGGTTTTAACACTCAAGGACATGGTCCTAATCAATAGAGTTAAATAACAAATTCAGCAAGTTATGAAATCTGGCATTGTAGGCGAGGGGTGATATATTTTACCTAATTAAATGTATTCGTTCATTGAGAGTTAACGTGAATTACCAATTTTTAAAACAAAATTCAGTAAAACGCATGAATAGAAAAAGGCTGAACATGATTTTGGATGCTAGCTGCTTGGGAATTATGTGTCATATCTGCTTTGAGATGAATATGTATATGTATATATATATACATATATATTTTATCCAATATGTGTGCTGAATATCCTTCAGCAATCATGGAAAACACACAACTGATATTATCAACCATGAAATCACCTTTTAAATTGGTGCCATGTATCTGGTATCTTTTGTAATGTATTTACAAAATTGCTTTTAAAATGATCTGAGAAGACTGCAGATTGCAAATTATACTAAAAGCTTTGCACCTCTTTGGTAGAACACAAGTCTATAAAGAAACTGGCTCTGTGATAAATGGTGCCTGCCCAGTGATATTGAAGTGTTACTGGATTTTGTATTACAATCTAACGTGCTTACCACACTGCCATTTTTTAATGAGTCAGAGACAAATTTGAGTTTTTTCAATATGATAATAGCATAAGTACCCTATTCTCTTTAAAAAGAATTAAATATATGAAGAATGAACACGTGTTTATAACGTAGTGTGTGCTTTTAGTAAGAATTAACACATTTAATTCAGTATGAAATTACTTTGGGGAAACTTTGTGGCATATTTTGGTATTCTAATTCAAGTGAGGTTTGAAATTAACAGAAAAACCCGTTCATAATTCATGGATATCTCAATATTTTTCTGCAGCAAGGTTTTGGTTTCAAAATGTAATTCCAGTATGGGGCTTTTAGCCATTTCCCACGCATTCTTAGTTTGGCATACTGAGGCAGATGTTAGAAAAAATTGTTAGAAGCTTCTACTCTGTTGTTAACTGATATTGGTAAGTCACCTCTTCTCTTTGAATCTCCATTTTTTATTTATGGCGAAGTTGGAGGTCACACCTTAGGTGTGAAACCTATTGTTAGCGGACTGACAGACAACAAAATAGGTCTGAAACTATTCAATATTCAATCAGAATATTCTATTCTGATCTCCGTGAATAAGCAATTTGAATATAAAAGGTCATTGTTATTCTTGTTTGTAATGTAAATAGGATCCATTAGTAAAAGTAAAATTAAAACTCATGTAGGGTGAATTGGATAACCATTTACTCAAGAGATGGCTTTTTCCTTTGCTTAAGTAAACATTTTTGGATCACCTCTGAAGAATGAAAACCACAACTACATTTTAGGAAGAGATACTATAAAATATGGGCAACATTTGGAAATGCACCAAATTAAGCATTTAAATGCTGTCATTTTATTAAAAGCTTAGAGCAGAAAATGTAAGATGCTCAAAGTTTTTGAGTGCCAAAAAATAATTTATAATCCATTTGGAAAGGGGTCATCCATAAATTACATTTTAAAATTGGAAGGTGGGATAAGAATTTTAAAACAAGCCAGCTTGTCTTTGAAACAGTATTATTTTGTGAAATTGGCGTTGAAATATAAATATTGAAATTCTAACTAGCTAATTTATGGTATCTTATTGCACAAATTATGGTTTTGCTGCTTTCCATTAACAAGTCTGGAAATGCCTTTGTTACAAATAAAATAATGGTACTTTTATTTCCTAATAAGATGTTTTTGAAATAATTTAAAGTGGATATTCATAATCCTAAAGTGTTTCCTAAGCATTGTAAATTTATAACTGCCATCTCCAACTACATCCTTAATGATGTTTTTAAAAATTGTTTTAAAAACATAGTATTTTCTATTACTTGATTTCTCAGCTATAAGACTCAAAATTTTTCAATAAAAATATCCTATATTCTAAAGATAAATGTGTGATTATAGTGTCCATTGTCACTATTTTTTAAATCGATGGACTTGAAAAGTATTCAAACATTTAGATGGGTGCATAGATACATTGCTAGTTCAGTCATAGATTGGAGTTTGCATATTGTAATGTAAATGTATGTTAGCACTATTCTAGTTTATTATGACTGAAGTGTAATTAAATAAAAAAGGTTGTAAAATGTGATGTGTATGTGTATATACTATATGTGTACTTTTTAAACTAGGTATAATGTCCTGACCCTTTTTTATACAGGTTTGAATTTGAAATCACATTATATATACATATACTTTATTGTTCTAAATAAAGAATTTTATGCACTCTCATAAGTTTGCCTTGTCATTTAATATCTCAAGGTTATCACATATTTAAAACATGGTTAAGCATATATTAAGCTTAAGTCTAGATTTTTGTTATATGGACATGAGATTAATCATTTTAACTCAATATTACTAAATTTGTTACTAAAATTGGTAAGGTAATTGAAGAAGATAAAGCTAACATTGTTTGACCTGAAGAGATTTCTAACTTGGTTGGGAAGATCTGAAAACCACTATAATATGCATAAAACCACCCTGAAGTAATTACCTAAGTGCAAAGCTGAGCTCCAGTTAATGTCCTTAGAGCATGCAGGAAGGAGAGATGGATATAGACGAGATGGGATTATGGAGGGGTTTGTGTTTGGGCTAAGACTTAAAAGGGTGAGACAAATTTTGACAGGAGAATTAACACCCAGTCTGAGCAGCACCTTCCAAAGCAAGAAGCTATAAAATTTCTTAGTTTATTCTATCAGATCAAATCAGTGCACCCAGAGCATATAATGCAAGAAGAGATACACAGAGAGATGAGAGCACAGCCTTGAATGTCACTTAGGGGCGGTGGGAAACCATTGTGTGTTTCTGAGAAGAGGAATGGCAAGATCAAACACCATGTTGGCTAATGTGGTTTAGGCAATAATTATGCTGGTAACCTGTTTAATATTTGACTTTTGAGACCACATACCCTAGCTTGATGATACAGTACTTATTCACCCACCATTTCTTTTCAACTTCTTTGCTTATTCTGCCTTCTCAGTTCAGCATTTGTATTGCAGTTTCACCAATATAAGCCTAGACAATTATAATAGCCTCCTAACTGATCACACACCACTAGCCCTTTTTCAATCAGTTCCTCAAGTTAGAATGAAAAATATGGAGACATCTGATATTTTTCTCTGGTTAAAACACTTAAATCATTTCTCATTATTTTTAAAGGAAAACCCAAATGCCTTAACATGGCTTATAAGGCCCTCCTTGGTCCATCCCATAATTTTGGGGAAGGAGGAGAGATTGCTAATTGTTTTCATCTTTAAACCATAAACAATGTGAGGTGTAGGACCATGAGTATTTATACCACTATATTCCCCAAATTTAATACAAATAATAAAGTATGCAATGAAACAAAATTTTAACTGAGTAGATACTACCTATTGCAATGTCTGATAAAAGTTATTTTCTATAATTTTATTATGAACAGTTTGAAATATATATAAAAATAAAGTAGTGTAATGAAACCCGATGTAACCATAGCCTTGGTTCAACTTTACTCAACTACTGAATGATCTTGTACTAAGTCTTCTATCTATATCCCTTATATAACCACTCCCCCTTTCATATTATTTTTAGGCCAATACCTAAAAATATTTGATCTATAAATATATATTTCTAAAAACATAACAATATACTTGTGTTGGACCTAACAGATATATACAGAAAAACTCATCCCAAAACAGAATATGCATTCTTTTCTTTAAAAAAATATTTATTTATTTTGAGAGAGAGAGCGCAAGCAGGGGAGGGACAGAGAGAGGGAGAGAGAATTCCAAGCAGCCTTCATGCTATCAGCACAGAGCCCAACATGGGCTGGATCTCCTGAACCATGAGATAGTAACCTGAGCCAAAATCAAGAGTTGGGCGCTTAACCAACTGAGCCACCGGGAAGATGATTCAAGGGCACATGGAACATTTTCCAGGAAAAATCACATGTGTGGCCCCAAAATAAGTCTTGATAAATCTAAGAAGATTAAAAACATATCAAGTATCTGTTTTGACCATAACAGTATGAAACTAGAAATCAATTACAAAAAAAAGTTAGAAAAAACTGAAAAATATGGAGGCCAAGTAACATGCTATTATAAACCAATGAGTCAACAATGAAATCAAAGAAATTTAAAAATTCATGGAGACAAATGAAGATGAAAACATATAGACCAAAATCTTTGAGATACACCAAAAACAGTTCTAAGAGGGAAGTGTGTAGCAATACAGGCCAACATCAAGAAACAAGAAAAATCTCAAACAACCTAACCTTACCTCTAAAGTAGCTAGAAAAAGAAGAACAAAGCTCAAAGCTAGTAGAAGGAAGGAAATAATAAAGATTAGAGCAGAAATAAATGAAATAGAGACTAAAAGGACAACAGAAAGATTGATGACACCAAAAGGTGGTTCTTTGAAAAGCTAAACAAAACTGATAAATCTTTAGTCAGACTCATCAAGAAAAAAAGGACTCAAAAAAATCAGTAATGGAGAAGAAATAACAACCAACACCACCAAAATGTGAAGGATTATAAGAGATTATAAAAATTATATTAAAAATTTGTAGAATGGATAGAAGAAATGGATAAATTCCTAGAAACACACGATTTTCCAAAGCTGGATCAGGAAGAAATAAGAAAGAATGTGAACAGATGAGTTACTAGTAATGAAACTGAATTGACAATCAAAAAATTCCCAACAAACAAAAGTGCAGGACCACATGGCTTCACAGATGAATTCTACCAAACATTTAGAGAAGAGTTAATGCCTATTCTTTTCAAACTATTCCAAAAATTAGAAAAGGAAGGGAAACTTCCAAATCCATTCAACAAGGCCAGAATTATCCTGATATCAAAACCAAAATAGGCACTACAAAAAAGAGAACTACAGGCCAATTCCTCTAATGAACATAAATGCAAAAACCTTCAACAAAATATTAGGAATCCAACAATACATTTAAAAAATCATTTTCCACAGTCAAGTGGGATTTATTGTAGGGGTACAAGTGTAGTTCAATATTTGCAAATCAATCATGATACATCACATTAACAAGAGGAAGGAGAAAAATAATATGATCAACTAAAGAGATGCAGAAAAAGCCTTTGACAAAGTACAATATCCATTCATGATGAAAAGTCTCAACAAAGTGAATTTAGAGGGAATATACCTGAACTTAATAAAAGACATATATGGAAAAACCAATGGATAATATCATTCTCAATGGTGAAAACTGAAATCTTTTCCTCAAAAATCAGACACATGACAAAGATGCCCATTCTCACCACTTTTATTCAACACAGGAAGCCCTAGCAGCAATCAGAGAAGAAAAAGAAATAAAAAGCATCCAAACTGGTAAGGAAGAAGTAAACCTGTGACTATTTGCAGTTGACATGATGTTATATACATATATAGATAGATATAGATACAGATATAGATAGATATAGATAAAGAAAACCCTAAAGACTTCACCATAAGCCTAGTAGAACTTAAAAGTTCTAATGCAAAAAGTTTCAGGATATAAAATATACAGAAATCTATTGCACTTCTATGCATCAATAATAAAGTAGCAGAAAGAGAAATAAGAAAACAACCCCATTTACAATTCCAGCAAAAAGACTCAAATGCCGAGGAATAAATTTAACTAAGGTGCTAAAAGACTTACACTGAAAACAATAAAACATTTCTGAAAGAAATTGAAGATGACACAAACAAATGGATATTCCATTCTTATGGATTGGAGGAACTAATATTGTTAAAATGTTCGTAATACCCAAAATAATCTACACATTCAATGCAATCTCTATTAAAATACCAATAGCATTTTTCCCAGAAGTACGACAAATAATCCTGAAATTTGTATTGAACCACAGAAGACTCCCAAATAGCCAAAGCAATCTTGAGAACTAAGAACAAAGCTGGAAGTATCACAATCCTAGAGTTCAAGATATACTACAAATCTATAGTAATCGAAACAGTATGGTGCTGACACAAAAAAATAAATAGACACAAAGATCAATGGAACAGGATATAGAGACTAGAAATAAACTTACACCTACAAGGTCAATTAATCTATGACAAAAGAAGCAAGAATATACAATAGGGAAAAGACAATCTTTGCAATAAATGGTTCTGGGAAAACTGGACAGCTGCATGTAAAAGAATGAAACTGGACTTTCTTAAACAATACACACAAATAAATTCAAAATGGATTAAAGACCTAAATGTGAGAACTGAGACCATAAAGCTCCTAAAAGAGAACACAGGCAGTAATTTCTTAGAAATTGGCCTTAGCAACATATTTATGGATATGTCTCCTCAGGCATAGGAAATAAAAGCAAAAATAAACTATTGGGGGGACTACACCAAAATATAAAGCTTTTGCACAGTGAAGGAAACCATTGACCAAAAAAAAAAAAAAAAGGCAACCCACTGAATGGGGGAAGTTATTTGCAAATGATATATCCAATAAAAAGTTAATATCCAAAATATGTAAAGAACTTATACAACTCAACATCAAAAAATAATCCAATTAAAAATGGCAGAGGACCTACATAGACATTTTCCCAAAGAAAACATACAGCTAGCTAACAGACACATGAAAAGATGCTCAACATCATTAATTGTCAGGGAAATCAAAGCAAAGCAAATAAAACCACAGCTGTCAGAATATATAGAATCAAAATGACAATACATAACAAGTGTTGATGAGGATGTGGAGAAAAGGGAACCCTTTTGCACTATTGGTGAGAATGTTAATTGGTGCAATCACTGTGGAAAACAGTATAGAAGTTTCCTAAAAAAGTTAACAATAGAAATACCATATGATCCGATAATTCCATTACTGTAAATCCAGTAATTTACTCAAAGAAAATGAAAACACTAGTTCAAAAAAATATCTGCACCACTTTGTTTATGGCAGCATTACTTATAATTGTCAAGATAAGGAAGCAAATGTCCATCAATGGATGAATGGATAAGATGTGATATGTATATATAAAACAATGTTAGCCATAAAAATAATAAGATCCTGCCATTTGCAACAACATGGACGGACCTAGAGACTATTATTTTAAGTTCAATAGGTCAGACAGAGAAAGACAAATACTAAATGATTTCACTTATGTGTGGAATCAGAAAATAAACAAACAAAAAACTGATTCTTAAATACAGAGAATAAACTGGTGGTTGTCAGAGGGGAAGTGTGCTGGAATGGGTGAAATAGATGAAGCATTGAAATAGATTGAGACACAAACTTCCAGTTATAAAATAAATAAGTCACAGAAATGCAAAGTACAGCATAGTCAATGATATTACAGTAAAGTTGTATGGTGACAGGTGGTGACTACACTTACTGTGATGAGCAGTGAGTATTATACAGACTTGCCAAATCAATATGTTGCACACCTAAAACTAATATAACATCGTATGCCAGTTATATATCAATGAAAAAATGAAAAACTATTTACATAAAAAATTAATATATATGAAACAAAGTCAATGAAGATGTGAGGAAATAAATTTAAATTACTCTGATGTTAAGAAGCAAACTGTAACAAATTACATCAAAAGCTGTAGAAGAAAATGGAAATATGCTATTATATCTTACAAATGGGAAGGGTGTCTTTGCTCATATTTAAAATATGGAATGCTAAGTCAAAAAAATTAAATAATCGCATATAGGGAAAGGACTTCCCTTTTGGAAGAAAAAAGCAAGAAGCTACACTTCTCTGAATATGGTTGTTTTATCGATATGTTTTAATGTTTGGGTCCTAATACTCACAATCTGACTAGAAAAAGTCTTTGAAGCAATTCAGGAAGGTAAAATTCAAGCTGGAAAATGGATTATAGGGTTGTCTTTTTTTTTCTTATGGAGTGAAAATGGTATTGATATATATTAAATTGCCCATCTAATGTTGCCTTAACAAAATACCATAGACTGGTTGGCTTGAACAATACAAATTTAGTTTTTCATATTTCTGGAGGCTGAAAGTTTGAGATTGGTTTGCCAGTATGGTGGGACTCTGGAGAAGGCTCTTTTTCTGGCAGACAGCTGCCATGTTGCTCTATGCCCATGTGTCCTCTTTTCTGTGCTTACATGGGAGAAGAGAGAGCATACAAGCTCCCTCGTGTCTCTTGTTAGAAGGGCACTAATCCCATCATGAATGTGCACCCTCATGACCTCATCTAACACTAAATATCTTCCAAAGGCCTCATCTCAAATACCGTCACACTGTAATTTAGGGCTTCAGCATATGAATTTGGGGTGTGCGGGGACACAAACATTCATCCATGACCTATTTTTTAAAAAAGATGATCTTTTAAAGATATATGCTGAAATACTTACAGGTGAGAAGTTATGACAAATTCTTAGAAGAATTTAGTGGTGGTAAACAGAATAGATAAAACAAAAGAGTGTTTATGAATTAATGTTGATTGTTATCCTTGGAGATATGTAGAAGGGTGTTCATTTTTCTTTCTATCATGTCTAGTTTTTCTATTTTTTGTATGTTTGAAATGTTCCATAAGAAAATTAAAAATATAAAATTCATCAGATAATTTCATTATGTCATCATGTTTTTTTTAAATTTTGATCTCATTGTCTAACCTCTGCGTGTACCTGATTATTTTCAACCTCTCATCTGATGTTAAATAAAACCAATTATAGATACACCTGGAGTCCCAGAATAGCATTATTTTCATTCTAAGAGCATTTTATTAGTTTCCTAGAGCAGATAGGTGCACTCACTAGTAATTCCGGATCTTACTTAATCCAGGGTTTCTGGACCTCAGTACCAATGTCACTATTAAATAATCTTTTATTGTGAAACTGCCCTGTGCATTTTAGGATCTTTAGCAATATCTCTGGTCTCTACCCACTAGATGCCAGCAGCAACCCTCCAGGATAACAATAAAAATGTCTAAGATATGGTCAAAAGTCCTTGGAAAGGTAAAATCAGCCTCCTCCCCATTGATTGCCTTAATCTAATCATATTGAGATCTTCCCGCACTAATTTGGGTCACTGGACAGTCCAGCTATTCCTTCTAACACCTTCAGAATCCCAATATAATGCTTGGATTTTTTTAAACCAGAGCTCATACTCCTTGGCAAGCACTGAGTCCAAAGTTTGCCCACCAGCCCTGAGAGTTGTTGAAAGTTTTCTTCAGCTTCTGAACCTTTTAGCTGGCCCTTCCATTACCAGTAGATATCCCTGAAAATGAAACAAAAATGTGCCCCCAAATGCCTTGCATATCTCTCTGAGGTTTTTGATGTTGTTGTGTCCTCGCTAGTACCCTGGAAATTTTTTTTTTTTTTTCCATTTTGTCAAGTTTGTTTTCCTTATCTGGAGAGGGGTTGATCCAGTTTACTTATGGGATTACTAGACTAGAGACCTTCTTCATCTTGCATTCTTTGTTAAACTCACTCAGATTTTCATTTCCACTGAAGCTACTCTTATCAATATTTTTTATGGAATGAATTCTAGCAGTCATTTCAGAATCTTCATTTGCTGTACATCCCTGGTACACTTTTAAAGTCTTGTTTTGGCTTCTTTTGTTGTTGCTCTTTCTTATTCTCTTCCTTCTTCATCTTCCTGTCCTGTCAATGAAGGAGTATTTCATGGCTCAGTCTCTGGACTCTTCTGTTAGAACACACTCATTTCTTGATGATCCCATTCAGTGCACTTTCTTTAACACAGATGTAGCAAGTACACCCAATTAATTTTTCCAGTCCAGATCCCTTTCCTCTTAGATATCTGAGTGTAATCTCAAATTTAGCCTCCCAAACTGAATTCCTGACTTTACTGCAAAAATACAAAAACAAAACTCATAAAACCTCTGCTTAACTGGACATTTTAAAAGGAGTTCTTTATAGCTATTACCCAAATGAAGTCTTGGAAATATTAAAAATTATGCCCTAGGTTTATACTTCCATTAACTGAAAATTATTTAATGATTAGTATTGATTACTTGCTATAGTAAAAACTATTTATTCAATAGGATGATATTTACACAAATAATATCTTGGCTGCTACTTAAGTACATTCATACATGAAGATATATTGTTTTCTGAATATAACTGGTGATTTTATTACTTATTTGTTTCTAAGTACCCTAATTCTCATTCTTAAATAAACACTCAAATATGGTATTTGTGTTCGGTCATAAAGACTCTCTAGGATTTTAATCTCAGATAAAAGAAAACCATGTATGTAATTATATTCATGTAATATTCATATACTTATCATTTGAAATATTTATTTATTTTTAAAACATGTTTACTTAGGGGGACCTGGGTAGCTCAGTCAGGTAAGCTTCTGACTTTGGCCCAGGTCATGATCTCACGGTCCGTGGGTTTGAGCCCTGGGTCTGGCTCTGTGCTGACAGCTCAGAGCCTGGAACCTGCCAAGGATTCTGTGTGTGTGTGTCTCTCTCTGTCCCTTCTCCATTCATGCACTGTCTCTCCCTGTCTCAAAAATAAATGAAACATCAAAAAAATGTTTTTAATGTTTTACTTATTTTGAGAGAGAGAGGTAGAAAGTGAGCAATGGAGAGGCAGAGAGAGAGGGAGACAGAGAATCTCAAGCAGGCTCTGCACAGGTAGTACAGGGCTCAAACTCACAAACTGTGAGATCATGGTATGCGCTGAAATCAAGAGTTGGAGGCTTAACCAACTAAGCCACCTAGGTGCCACCCAGGTGCCTTAACCTAATCATTTGAAATATTTTAAAATGTGTTAGCATAACCTTTCCTCTAAAGGCTTTCAGAAAATAGTGCACCTTAAAGAATACTGTTCAAAAATAACTCATTAGCTATTTATATCTTTAGATGTTTCATGGTGAAAACTGTCAAATAAATTATTTCCCTCTACTCTTTATGCCTAAGTGCTTTTAAATTTAAGATTAGGTGCCGCTAGGCTTAACTACTGAAAGTGTTTCTTTTATGGGAGAAAATGGGATGGGGAATGCAACGTTTTCAGCCTCTGACAATCTGAAGGACAACTTTTGCATTCTAAGTAATAATGTTATTATGTGATTCACATCAAAGATATGAAGCTAAGTTGCTAAAGACAAAAAGATATATTTATTTTTTAAAAAATGTACATTAGAGATATGTGCAATAATGGTTGAAACCTTATATACCTCAACTCTACCTGGTGTAGAGTCTATTGAAATATCAGAAGAGTCTAATATAAGTACTTTTTTTAACTAAGCTATTAATTTTAGAATATAAACATATTAAAACACATTTTAAAATACAATAATTCTGTATTTCTCTCAGAGCAAAAGTCAAAGTTCTGCAATGGCCTCTACGGCATGCCTTTGTGACCCCTACTTGACCTTTCCTTCTATCACTTTCCCTGGATCATTCTGCTCCTAGCAATGCATCCTGAACTCCTTGGATGTTCTAAGCACACTACCATATTGGGGCTTTTGCACTGGCTGTACTCTCTGCTTGGAACATTCTCCTTTCAGGGATCCATCCATGGGGCTCACTTCCTTACCTCTTCAAGACTTTGTCCAAATGTCACCTTTCCAGTGAAGTTCATCCTATATACACTATATCAAAAAACAACCTGCCCCCTTTCTACCCTCAGCACTCAAGACTAATTTAGTGTGTTCTGCATTTTTTTCATAGCATTTATCACTCTCTAGCGTAGAGGTTCCCAAACTGCATCAGTTCATGGTACCCTTAGTTTCTCAAAAAATGTTCACAGCACCTCTAGCCAAAAGAAATATCTGACAATTCCATTCATAAAATAGAAAGATCCAAACACCTAAATAGTATTTATCTCCAAACAACTACTATCCATTTAAAAAAGTAATAATAGGATGTGTGTGCCTGTTGGACCTTGAATGGCCTGTCAACACGTGGAATCATAATGGACAACATCATCCTCATTTCCTGATGCACACTGATTTTTGTATATAGTATGTTATTAAAGCAACCACTGAAAAGCTAAGTTTAAAAGATATAATGTCACCAAAAGAAAATCAGCACGATTTCATGTTGAACCTTTGAGCTACCTCACCAACTAATTTGTACATTTTTCAGATAGATGTTGCCATTTTTCTCTTAGAAATTTAGATAACCTGCATCAACTTTTGTAATTCCAAAAATTTAGACGCCATGGGTTGAACTTACTACGTAATTTTTAAAAGTATTTATCTTGAGAAAGAGAGAGAAAGAGAGAGTGCATGTGAAAGTGTGGGAGGGAGAGAGAGAATCCCAAGCAGGTTCCATGATGAGATCCCATGAACCTACGATCATGACCTGAACTGAAATCAAGAGTGAGATGCTCAACTGACTGAGCCACCCAGGTGTCCCTTATTATATAATTTTTAAAGTGTATTTATTGTCTTCACCACCACTGTCCCTCATGATAGAATAAGCTCAAGCACAAGAATTTGTGTCTGTTTTGTTCTTTGATATATTATAAGCACCTTGAATAATCCTGGCACATGTAGGTTTTCAGCATGCATTTATGACATAAATGATTATTGGTCATTTATGTTTTTCTATGAACAGTGTTTATATTTTTGCCAATGTTCTCTCAGGTGCTATCTTTTATTGGTTTATGAGTATTTTTTGCATATCTAGGAAATCAGTCTTTGCTTATTGTATGTTCAGCATATATTTTTCCAGTTTGTTTTTCTTTTGACATTTTTATGATACTTTTTGCTGCATAGATAGTTTAAATTTTTATATAGTCAATCCTTCCCTTTCCTTTTTTTTTTATAGCTTTTAGGTGATATTTTATGTTTAAGCAGACTTGCCCATTTCATCATCCTAAATAAATAAAAAATGTATCCATTTTTTCCTAATTTATTACGGTTCCTATTATTATTAAATAATTATTTTACCAAAAATTTATTAGGTATCTCGTATAGAAATCCAGCTTGACCTTCATCCAAACAGCTAGATGACTGTTTCAACATTGTGTATTAAATAATTGATCTTTCCACACTGCTTTGAAATAATAGCATTGCTACACACTAAATCCCTGTGTGTATTTTGGCTCTATTTCTAGAACTGTCTATTCTGTTTTATCTATCATTTTGTTCCTTCTCAAGCATCAACCTTTTTGACTTACTGTGATCTTAAAAATTGTTTTTAGTTTTGTTTCACGAACTAATGAATCTTTAATTTGGGGAGGCATAAAATATTATCCTTTGAAACCATTCAAAAGTTGATTCCAATCAAACAACTTGACAAGAGTTAGAAATCATAATTCAAAGAGGACCTGAACAAAAGTTCTCCAGGAGACTTCTTTTCTGTCCATTCAAGTATTTATCACAGTTCCGGACATTTTGTGGGTACATAGAATTTCAATGAATCAAATACCTTCTAGCACTGGAAACAGGGGACCATGAATGAACTTTTTGTACATAAAGTGAAAACTAGAAATGACTGGATTTTTCTGTACATGACTAGCAACCTGCTCAGTTATCCTGTCATGATCTTTTAAACACAAGAACAGTGATGTAATGAATTGATATTTTATTCTAGTGAATGCTCCAAAACCTCACAATATGCAGTTAGAAACACAAAATAAAAGATTAATAGTCTATTTAATGATATTTTTGAGTGGTCTTTGTTCATACCAATATATTTAATGTGAAATTTCACAACTAAAGAAGAGCATCATTTTCCTCAAAAGACTCGACAAAATCTTTATGTGTCTACTTGACTTCAAAGAAGAAATATATACATATTTACATATGCAAAGAATTTAAAGTAGCTTTTGGCAATTTGACGTAAACTTACAAAATGTTAAGATTGGCTTAAAAAGGTTTCAGTAATTTCAACAAATGCTCTCACAACAAATTATATCTCCTTTCTGCCTGTCACTCTACACAAGTCCATTACAAGCAGGCAAGATCTAAAATACAGATTAGAGAGGTTTTTGTTTTTGTTTTGCCCCTTTATATATATGGGAGACATAGACTCTTAGACAATGAAAAATATAAGGACAGTTTTCTTCACCCTTGGCAATGTAACATGCTTTCTTGAACTGATGGAAAAATATTCCTTGGAAACTGACCACAACAGTCTCTTTTATTTATTACTAGTGGCAAACACTTTAAATGTACAGTTGTGTAAATGGCCCAATTAAAGTAAAGAGCAAAGCAACACAAAGTCACTATATGCAGCTTTTATCAAATTTAAATAACTATATCCCAAGCACGCATTTTTTTAGCTCCTGATTTTGGAGGACTCTTGCTTGTGACCACTTACTCTGTGGCATATGGCTATTTAAGACCAACTAACTGCATTATGTGTTTTATTTTATTCCCAAACTTATCATTGAAGTGTCTGGGGCATTCATACCATTGAAAATATAATTCTGTCAGCACAGTGAGATAGAAGCATTTCCAACTTGTATAGAAAATGGACAAAGCTGGGATGTTTCCTGTGCCAATTAGCAGTGTCGCTGAGCAAGAAGGAACTGTGTCTAAAGATGCCTGAATGAAAACCCAGCAAGCTCAGTATTTGAATGAGAACAACCCAGCAAGCTTTCTTGGGCTTTTGGCACCCAGGGAGGCCACAGTAAAGAGTTCCCAGGAAGGTCATCCAATTTCAATGAGCCAGAGGGATTATGTGGGAGGGAAGGAGTTATATGGCTTGTTCCCTTCAGCACATGTCCAGAGAGGACATTTGCCAATGCCTGGCACCATAGGGCTTATAAATATTTTCTAGCTGAACTTGTGAATACAGCTTTTCAAATATCAGACAAATGACTGTGCAAAAGAATACATTCAGGGAAACCTAGGAATTGCCTGAAAACTGAATGAAGTTGCAAATTTGTATTTGGAAGTAATATGCATGCATCAAAAACATAATTTGATTTAGATTTATGGGACAAGTTTATTTAACTATGGGATATTTATCTGATGATTTGTCTATGCTGCTGTTACACGGCCTTGTGGGAAATGACTAACTTTCCAACATTTCACCAATTCTTTAATTTTACTGGAGACATGTACCATTATAATTTACGTAGTGTCACTTTAGATGTTTGCTTAATATATTTAATTAGGCTATAATTCTGCACTCCCTTAGCTCTTAATCCATTCAAAAATCTAAAGACAAATTTTTTCCTTATTTTAAACTGCAGCCTATGTTTATTTACCCATGCACAGGTTTATTTATTTCTCTTCTCCTTTTCCCTTTCTACACTCTATTGCCTTTATCAATTTAGTGTTGCTTTTCTATAGAATTAAGCTTAATGTAATCTTTTCAGATTGAAATGTTTAATATAAACATTTCTCTTATGCCTGATGAAGGAAATGGAACTAATTCAGCAAATATATGATTACTCATTAAGTCTCTCCAACACTCACAAGTATAGTAAGATAAGCAACATACATCTTTTGTTCTGAAAGGGAGAAGAGATCCCAGAGATGAATAAACAACTGATAATTATATTGTGTGATAAATGTTTCCCCAAACTCTGTTCTCAGTACAGCAACCAGAATGATCTTTTAAAAAAAGTATTATAAAGTCATGGAGATGGAAGGCAAAGCATAGGGAAGGTAGTCGATGGTACTCTAACAGTGTTCTGTGGTGATAGATGGCAGCCACATCTATGGTGAGCATAGCATAATGTATAGACTTACTGAATTACTGAACTGTACACCTGAAACTAATGTAACATTGTGTGTCAACTACACTTTTATTTTAAAAAAATGAAACCACACACATATCAACTGGAGAGAAAGAAAGGGGTGGGGGTGGGGGAGTCAGCAATTCTCTGCCCAAACTGTCTATTCAGAGTCAATGGTTTATGGCTTACAAGGTCTTGTATGATCTGGCTCTCATTTTAATTTGCACACTCTCATCCCCTCTTGGCTCCTGTCCCATCATGTTGTGTACTTGCTCTTTAATAACACAACGTCACTGAACACGATACATACACTCCTGCTGTACTTTCCCTCCAGATATCCACCTACTTTCTTCTTGTAAATCTTTGCTCAAATTTCACTTTTTTAGTGAGACTTTCCCTGCCCACCCTATTTTACATTCCAGTCTTTCCCTAGCACTCCTTATCACTTTTGCTACAATTTACTTATCTCCATAATACTTTATATCACTCTACACCTTACCATTTTATTAATGGTTAGTTTTTGTTTTACCCCAACCTTAGAATATAAGTCCTACAAGGACTGAAACTTATGGTAGTTTGCTTATTCTGTTTTCAGTGCCTATAAAAGAATCTGATAGAGAGAGTTAAGATGGCAGAGTAGTAAGTAGACTCTATGCCTCCCTTCTCCCTTGAAAAGAGCTAGATAAATATCAAATCATTTGGAACACACAATACATTGATCTAAGGACTGAGAGAACAAATTGCACAACTAGAGGGAGAAAAGGTGGAAGGTAGGAGGTGTGGAGACATGATCTGGGGGAGAAAAGAATCACAAGTGCTGTGTAGGGGAGGGAAACCTGATGATGGAGAGGAGGGAGGGGGGGAGAGAGAGAGAGAGAGAGAGAGAGAGAGAGAGAGAGAGAAAGGGAGAGAGCAGCATGCAGGGGATTGCACAAGAAAACACTTCCTAAAAACCATTGACTGGGGAAATGAGAGGGACTAATTATCACAGTTTTTACAAGTAGCGGAGCTCAAAGACTGAAGCTTTAGAAGTCCAAACCATTGCTGGGATGGAGCCTGGCAGGCTTAGTGGTGCTCTTATGAAGAAGGAGGGCAGAGGCCCAGGAGCAGACGGCATGGTCTGAGGATCCCCTGGGTAAAACTGAGAGAGACAGTTCCTCTTCTTGGAGTACATCTGGGAGACGTGGCACTGACTCTCTGGGGACAAAAAGCTGGGGGACACCACTGTGCGCTCTGTTTATTAGCGTAGGACACAGAAACCTGCTGAGGGCAGCTAGCTCAGATGCCGGCTCTTTGCTGCACCTTACCATGAACTTCAAGCCCCTGAACTGTCATGTGATTAACCTTCTGGGGCAAACCAGCACCAGCCACAGCATGGTGAGACCCTCTCCAAGAGGATTAGCATGGGTCTATGCTGTATCATGTCCCTAAAACATAGAGTTTTGAAACCAGCCAGTGCACCTGAGGTAAAACACAAAAGCATTGCATTGCCACGTGGGCAGACAGTCAGACACAGGGTGAAGGCAGGGATTTGAGGGAGGCCAGGGTCACAAGAGGGCAAATTGTTTGCTCTTCTGTGAGGGCTTCTTGAACAGCAGCAGGTACAAACTGCCTCCTCCAGGGACTGGAGAATGAGCTGATACCATTTCCCTCCCACTCCCACCCTCCCCTGCCCAGCAGCATCAAGGGACTCCAGTGAGGAATACAGCGCTCACAGTGGAGGCTTGAGCCACTTAAACCAAGCCCTGCCATCCTGTGCTCTAAAGGTACCTTTTTTTTTTTTTTTTTACAAGGGCAAGTGTGCCTGAGAGCCAGAGTAGCAGAGCTCATCCCCCAAAAGACCAGCAACACCCACCCCAACATACACCAAGTCTACTGACCATAGAAAGCGGCAAAACTTCAGCTTTAGTGGAAATACCATCTAGCCTCTTTTAACAAGCTGACCAAAACACACCTATTTAAAACTCACCACACAGTTGACAAGGTCCAAACACTCCCCACTACAGGCAAGAAGAACTCTACAGAGGACTGACCAGTGGAAAAGAGTAGCTAAAAGAGCAGCAGAGTGCAGACATCGTACACCAGGAACACTTCCTGAAGTGCCAGGCCCTGGATAGTATATGACCTCTTCCTTATAAAGCCGTTACTCTCAGGAACAGGAAACATAACAGACTTTCCCACCACACAGAAGAGACCTAGACAAAATGCCAAGACGGAAGAATTCATTCCAAAAGAAAGAACAAGAAAAGGGCGTGGCCATGGACCTAATCGATACAGATATAAGTAATATGCCTGAACCAGAATTTAAAACAATAATCGTAAAGATACTAGCTAGGCTAGAGAAAAGCATCAAAGACACCAGGGACTCCCTTACTGCAGAGACAAAAGACCAAAAAAATTAGGCCAAAAAAAAACCAAAACACTATAAGCAAGATGCAAAACTGGTTGGTTGTAATGACCACAAGGATGGAAGAAACAGCAGAATGAATAAGTGATATACAAGATAAAATTATGGAAAATAATGAAGCTGAAAAGAAGAAAAGAAAAATATTGGATCATGAAGGTAGACTTAAGGAACTCAGTGACTCAATAAAGTGTAATAATATTAATATCTTAGGAGTCCCAGAAGAAGAGAGGGAAAAAGGTGCAGAAGGTTTATTTGAGCAAATTATAGCTGAAAGCTTGCCTAATCTGGGGAAGGAAACAGACATTTAAATCCAGGAGGCACAGAGAACTCCCATAAAAATCAACAAAAGCAGGCCAATACCAAGACGTATCATAGTAAAAATTTGCAAAATACAGAAATTAAAAATATCCTGAAAGCAGTAAGGAAAAAGAAATCCCTAACTTACAAGGGAAGACAAATAAGGCCAGTAGCAGATCTATCCACAGAAACTTGACAGGCCAGAAACTTGGCATAATATATTAAACAAGCTGAATGGGGAAATGCAGCAAAGAATACTTTATCCAGCAAGACTGACATTCATAATTGAAGGAGAGATAAAGAGTATTCTAGACAAAAACTAAAGGAGTTCATGACCACTAAACCAGCCCTGTAAGAAATATTAAAGTTGTCTCTTTGATGGGCATAAAGACCAAAACCAACAAAGAATATAAAGTAACAGAGAAAATCTACAGAAACAAAGGCTTTACAAGTAAAGTAAGTAATACAGTGGCATTAAATTCATATCTATTTAATAATCATTGTGAATATAAATGAACTAAATGTTCTAATCAAAAGACATAAGGTGTCAGAATGGATAAAAAAAAAGAGGCGCCATGTATATGCTGCTTACAAAAGACTTATTTTATACCTAAAGACACCTGCAGATTGAAAGTGAGGGGATAGAGAACCATTTATCATTTTAATGGATGTCAAAAGAAAGCCAGAGTAGCCATACTTATGTCAGACAAACTAGATTTTAAGACTGTAATAGGAGATGAGGAAGGGTGTAGACCATAATAAAGGGGCTTATCCAACAAGAAGACCTAAAAATTGTAAATATTTATGCCACCAACTTGGGAGCACCCAAATACACAGATCAATTAATAATAAACTTGAAGAAATTTATTGATAATAATACAATAATAGTAGAGGACTTAAACACCCCACTTACAGCCATGGACAGGTCTAAGCAGAAGATCAACTCAACAAGGAAATAATGGCTTTGAATAACACACTGGACCAAATGTACTTAACAGATATATTCAGAACATTTCATACTAAAACAGAAGAATACATATTCTTTTCGAGTGCACATGGAACATTCTCTAGAACAGATCACATACTGGGTTACAAATCAGCTCTCAACAAGTACAAAAAGATTGAGATCATGCCATACATATTTTCTGACTACAATGCTATGAAATTTGAAGTCAACCCCAAGAACAAATTTGAAAAGACTATTAATACATGGAGGCTAAAGAACATCCTACCAAATAATGAATGGATCAATCAGGGAATGAAAGAAGAAATAAAATACATGAAAGCAAATGAAAATAAAAACAAAATTGTCCAAAGCCTTTGGGATGCAGCAAAACCAGTCATAAGAGAGCAGTACATAGCAATACAGTTCTACCTCAAGAGACAAGAAAAAAAATCTCAATTACACAACCTAACATTACATCTAAAGGAGCTAGAAAAAGAACAATAAATGAAGCCTAAAGCCAGCAAAAGAAAGGAAATAATAAAGATTAGAGCAGAAATTAATGATATAGAAACAAACAACAACAACAGCAGCAACAAAACAGAACAGATCAATGACACTAGGAGCTGGTACTCTGAAAGAATTAATAAAATTTACAAACTCCTAGCCAGACATATCAAAAAGAAAAGAGAAACTACCCAAATAAATAAAATCATGGATGAAAGAGGAGAGAGTACAACCAACACCACAAAAATACAAACAATTATAAACGAATATTATGAAAAATTACATGCCAACCAACTGGGCAATCTTAAAGAAATAGATAAATTCATAGAAACATATAAACTACCAAAACTACAACAGGAAGAAATAGAAAACTTGAACAGACCCATAACAAGCAAAGAAATTGAATCAGTAATCAAAACTCTCCCAACAAACAAGAGTCTAGGGCCAGATGGCTTCGCAGGGGAATTCTACCAAACATTTAATGAAGAGTTTATACCTATTCTCAAACTATTCCAAAAAGTAGAAATGGAAGGAAAACTTCCAAACTCATCCTATGAGACCAGCATTACTTTGATTCCAAAACCAAAGACCCCCACTAAAAAGGAGAACTACAGGCCAATATCCCTGATGAACATGGATGCAAAAATTCTTAACAAAATACTAGCAAACTGAATTCAACAGTACATTAAAAGAATCATTCACCAAGATCAAGTGGGATATATTCCTAGAGTTGTGAGGGTGGTTCAATATTCTCGTCAATTAATATTGATATACCACATTAATAAAAGAAAATATTAGAACCATATGATCCACTCAATGGATGCAGAAAAAGCATTTGACAAAATCATCATCCATCCTTGATTGAAAACCCTCAACAAAGTAGGGATAGAAGGAACATGCCTCAACATCATAAAGGCCATATAATAAACACCCACAGCTAATATCCTCCTCAGTGGGGAAAAACTGAGAGCTTGTCCACCCACACTACTGTTATTTAACATAATACTGGAAGTCCTATCCTAAACAATCAGACAATGAAAAGAAATAACAGGCATCCAGACTGGCAAGGAAGAAGTCAAACTTTCACTCTTTGCAGATGACATGATACTCTATGTAGAATACCTGAAAGACTCCACCAAAAAATTGCCAAAGACTCCACCAAAGAATACCTGAAAGACTCCACCAAAAAATTGCCAAAGACTCCACCAAAAATTGTATTAACACAAATTCAGTAAAGTTGCAGGATATAGAAATATATTTCATTTCTATACTTATTCAATAATAAAGCATAGGAAGAGAGATTAAGAAAATTGATCTCATTTACAAATGCTCAAAATTAATAAGATACGTAGGAATAAATCTAACCAAAGAGGTAAAAGATCTTTCCTCTGAAAACTATGTAACACTTATGAAAGAAATTGAAGAGGATACAAAGAAATGGAAGAACATACCATCCTCATGAATTGGAAGAGCAAATATCATTAAAATGTCTATACTATCCAAAGCAATATACACAATCAATGCAATGTCTATCAAAATACCATCAGAATTTTTCAGAGCTGGAACAAATAATCTTAAAATTTGTATAGAACCACAAAGGACACTAAATAGCCAAAGCAATTTTGAATAAGAAAAGCAGAGAGAGAGGCATCACCATTCAAAACTTAAAGCTATATTACAAAGCCATAGTGATCAAGACAGTATGGTACTGGCCAAAGAAAGACACACTGATCAATGGAACAGAATATAAAACCCAGAAATAGACCCACTACTATATGTCAACTAATTTTCAACAAAGCCGGAAAGAATATCCAGTGGAAAAAAGACAGTCTCTTCAACAAATGGTGATGGAAAAATTGGACAGCAACATGCATAAAAATGAAACTGGACCACTTTATGACCCCATACACAAAAATAAATTCAAAATGGATGATAGACCTAAATGTGAGACAAAAAGCTATCAAAATCCTAGGGGAGAACACAGGCAGTAACGTCTTTGACCTCAGCTATAGCAACTTCTGACTAGACATGTTGCCAGAGGCAAGGGAAACCAAGGAAAAATGAACTATTTGGACTTCAAGTTAAAAAGCTTCTCCACAGCAAAGGAAACAGAAAAAAACTAAAATGTAGCCTATGGAATTTGAGAATATATTTGCAAATAACATATCTGATAAAGGGTTAGTATCCATAATCTATAAAGAACTTATCAAACTGAGCATCCCTCCCCCCCAAATAACCCAGTTAAGAAATGAGCAGAAGACACAGACATTTCTCCAAAAAAGACACATGAAAGATGTTCAACATCACTCAAACTCAGGGAAATACAAATCAAAACCACAATGAGATACCACCTCACATCTGTCAGAATGACTAAAATTAACAACACAGAAAACAACAGATGTTGGTGGGAATGCAGAGAAAGCGGAACAGTCTTGCACTGCCTATGGGAATGCAAACTGGTTTAGCTACTCTGGAAAACCGTATGGAGGTTCCTCAAAAAGTTCAAAATAGAACTACCCTATGACCCAGCAATTGCACTACTAGGTATTTACCCAAAGGATGAAAAAAATACAGATTCAAAGGGGGCACATGCACCCTGATGTTTATAGCAACATTATCAACAATAGCCAAATTATGGAAAAAGCCCAAATGTCCACTGACTGATGAATGAATACAGATTAATGGAATATTACTCAGCCATCAAAAAGGATGAAATCTTGCCATTTGCAATGGCATGTTTGGACCTAGAGTATATTATGCTAAGCAAAATCAGTCAGAGAAAGGCAAGTAACATATGATTTCACTCATATGCGGAATTTAAGAAGCAAAACAGATGAACATAGCAGAAGGAAAAAACAGGGAGGGAAGCAAACCAAACGAGTCTCTTAGTGATAGAGAATAAGCTGAGGATTAATGGAAGGAGACAGGCAGGCAATGGGCTAAATGGGTGATAGGTATTAAGGAGGGCACTTGTGATGAGCCGTGGGTGTTATATGCAAGTGTTGAATCACTAAATTCGACACCTGAAACCAATTTTACCATGTTAAATAATTAAAATATAAATAAGAACTTGGGGGAAAAAACCTTAAAAAGAGGAAAAAATATTATGTTATTGTAATAGTCTATGATAGGTTCCAGTGAGGTAAAGAGAAAGAAACTTAACTGGAGAGCTATTTTTCACATAATATCAATAAAACTTTAACATCAGTTAGCTTGATGATGGTTGATAATTAAGAGGAAAAAAGCAAAGATTACTCTGAAGTCTATAATTTGGAGGATAGGCACATATAATGGTTTTCAATAGATAAAAAGAGGACCCAGTATTAGGGGGAGTATATTGGAGAAGAAGGTTATGACTAAATCCTACAAGAGACTGAATCAGAACCCAGTGGGAGAATTTGGAAATGTAGAACCAATTCTTTCTCAAAGAAAGGAAGGATAGTGGATTTGTTGTGTTTTAATGGTTTAGCATCACTCTTCCCTTATTCATAGCATCCCAATTCCCTTTGGGGGAAGTATTGCTTCCTCATTTGTTACAGTCTGATTGACGTGTAACTGAAGGTTCTACTTCCACTTAGCCAAGAAGCAACTTCTGTAATCCAAGGTAAGCCACTTGGATATTCTCTTCCCAGAAGTTTAATAGTTGGCAGAGTATCAAAAGACTAGAAACATCTGGATTCATCCCGGAAGGCAGGCCTGGAACACCAAACTATTTTTTTCCATTCAAGATACTGTTTTGTAATTCCCTCTGGGGCTTCCTTGGCTCTCACAAATTTCCAACTCCACATTTCTAAGCTTCCTTTTGACACTATATTCTGGCATATGAGATGACAATCTTCTTCCGGTAATTTTCCATTTTTCTTTAGGAGACTCCATTTGTGTCACCCTAGTCAAAGAACTTTAGCTGATACAGAAGGGAGAGAGAAAGACAATAAAAGAATACTGTTAGAAAGAATAGACAGTGAAATTGGAGATGTTCTTATAAGACATACAAATTCTAGGTTCCATAAAACTGTTATTTTATTTCAATTAACAAATTTATTTTAGAGAGAGAGAGCGCAAGGGGGAAGATGGAATCCCAAGCAGGCTTGACACTCAGGGCAGAGCCCTGATTGTGACCTGAGCTGAAATCAAGAGTCAGATGCTTAACCAACTGAGTCACCCAGACGTCCCACTAGCTTATTATTTTTTTAACCAAGGGCTTGAAACGAACCATAAGGGTTTTTTTTTTTTTTTTTTGGTCTTGGTTTACTAAAATGAATGTGTAAGAGATTGACTAAGAATGACTCAAAGAATTGTTTATCTCATTGAAGGTGAAAAATGTAAAATTTTAATGGAGTCTAACCAACTTAATTATGCAATTTTCTTTAATAGTATTTAAAAATTTTGGAATGGAATTAGATAATGTGAATCAGGAGGGTCATCGAGATTTTGGAATTAATTGAGTGTACACTCAACAAAAAAGTCAAGATAGTAAAAGAATGAAGAGGGTTGATGATTATATACTTGACGTGATAAATCTTGGAATTTTGCCTGTGTAGGGAGCTATCTAGATCATACGCATGGGGATGTGTGGAATCACTAGCAGCTTTGCCTATTCACGATTGAACAATTCCAGGAAAGATATTTATCCAAATGCCTGTAGAAAGCACAGACCAAGGAAAAATCCAGTATATTATCCAAGAGGAAAAATATGATTATAACCCTAAATGCAGTGCTGAGCCACAAGCCCAGAGAGTAATAAAATGCTATAAATGTGAAAAATAGTGAAAAATTCAGAAATCTTGGAGCATTAAGCAGAATGAGGTATGGTGTGATCCAACAAACTTTGAGTACGTTTACAGCATCAAGAAACAGGGGAATACCTTCTTGTTGAAAAGTAATAAGCAGGAAATGAAGCTTAGATTCTAATAAACTGAAAGTTATAATAAATAAATTGAGAAAAGGGAAGAACACAACAGAACCAAAAATCAAATTTACTGAAATTGAGGAAGTAGAAGAGGCAGAGTGCTCATTCAGAGAGAGAAATCTCAGTGTTTAAAATATTGGAATTGTTGGGGCACCTGGGTGGCTCAGCTGGTTTAGCTTCTGACTTGCACTCAGGTCATGATCTTGTGGTTGAGGAGTTCAAGCCCCATGTGGGGCCCTGTGCTGACAGCTAAGCGCCTGGAGCCTGCTTCAGATCTTGTGTCTCCCTCTCTCTCTGCCCCTCCCCCACTCATGCTGTCTCTCTCTGTCTCAAAAATAAATATAAACATTTAAGAAATGAAAAATAAATAAAATATTAGAATTGTAGACAGACATGTGAGTTGTTAGAGGTGAAGATTGTTAAGATAAAGATCAAGGAAATTGAACTACGATATTACATGAACCATAATTGTAAAAATTAATTATGGTTGTTGGAAAATTATTAGAAGAAAGAGTGAAAAAAGTGTCAACATCTGCAGTAAAAAAAAAAAAGTTACTAATAGATTTGTCAGTGATGAAGGGACAGATTGAGAGATAACTGCCAAGAGAAAAATGAAACTGGATAGCATATAGACTATCAGCGCAAAAGGAGAATTTTAAGAAGAATCCTGCTTTTGTAGTAATTATGTCTGTCCTCTGTTTTTCCTTCCTTTTACTGGATCTTCAGGTCAACCCTAACTTCCTGAAATGAAATAATGTTCCTACTCCTATAAGACTCCTAACATCATGGAGAGAAATAAGCCTCCATATAGACAAGTCCCTCCCACAGGGTTAGTTTCATCATCAAACCTTCTCCCCAAAGGCTTAGGAGCCAATGGTGAGGACACTGAGTTCTCTGGCCTGAGAGATGGCCACAGACAAAGTTGGTACAGACCCTATGAAAGGTGCAGCAAAGGTGCTGGACGCAGCAGCTACATGAGAGGACGAGAGACTCGGGTGGGATGCCTGGGACGAAGGTAAATGTACCTTGAAGGCAAAATTTGGATGTTTCATGGGGAAGAGTGCTTTGTAAAAATAAATTTTTAAGATGATTCATCGTAATAAAGAACATGGGTTTTAGAATCAGAAAAACCTCAATTAAAATGTTGGCTCTGCCATTTAATAATTGTGTGACCATGATCAAATTCCTGCCCTCCTGAGCCTGTTTCATCATCTTTAAAACAGCTAATAATACTCCTTCATTACATTAATTAGTCTATATATAAAATAAGGCCAACAATTCTTTCCTCATTAGATATGTCCAGGATGTGAGCAGGTTGTTGAGCACATAGTAAGTTCTCATTAAATGGTAGCTGAAAACAAAAATTTAACCAAGTGTCTCTAGGTAACTTTGAGTTTCCAATTCCTACTTCTTTTCTATCTTCACCTCATATTTTCCAAAATATCTTCTAATTTATTTTTGTCTGCATTTTTTAACCCGGCCCATTCAACCCATGGTTGAATGTTTATGTCATTTTATTTCTTATTGTTAAATCTGAGTCATAGTATATATTGCATAGTATACTATAATCATAGACTTTTTTTCATGCCAATTCAGTACATTCAGTGGATACTATTAATTGAGTAAAAACTTCACAAAACAAACTATATAAAAGCATTCTCTGGCTCTCAACTTTCCAATGACTTCCTATTACACTAAGTATGACAATGGAAGTCCTTACCATGTACAATTTCATCATCAGAAAGTCAGGACCCTACATCTGGTTCTGACTGTCTCTAATGTAACTTCCTCTAGTCCATTCTTCTCCACCCTATCCCATCACATCCTGCCTTAGCTCACTCTGTTCCAGTCCCTTGTTGTTTCTAGAGCATTAAAAGTACATTCTCTCCTGTGAGACACTTTGATCTTGCTCTTCCCTTCTCCTGGAATGCTCTTTCCCAGATACTTAATGGCCTCCTCTGACCCAACTATCTAAAAGGGAATACCTGCTTCCTTTTCCATTCCCTTCCCTGCTTTTTTCCCCTCATGACATTTATCACTACCAGACATTACAGGTTTATTTATGTCTATTTTCTCCACTAGAAGGTAGGCACCATGAGGGTATAGAACGTGTATATTTTTATTAATCCATTCCCTAGTGCCTAGAACACCACCATGCATATAGTAGACACTCATTAAACATTAGTTTTAATTTATTATTCTTTTCTTAATGGGCCTATGTAGGATCAGATCAATTTCCAAAAGCAAACTAGCCTCCTGGAACAAATAAGCTATTATAATAAAATTAGAGGATACAACACATCTTAGTCTGTTGCAGCTGCTTTAACAAAATACCACAGACTAGGTAGCTAATATAGAACAGATTTATTTCTCATAGTTCTAGAGGCTGGGAAGACCAAGATCAAAGCGCCAATAGATTCAGTGGCTGGTGAGGGTCCACTTCCTGGCTAGTAGATGGCTGTCTTCTCCTACTGTCCTTAGAAGGGACAAGGGAGGTCTCTGTAGTCTCTCTTATAAGAATATGAATCCCTTTCATTGTGGCCCTATCATCAGATATAATCACCTCCAAAAGCCCTACCTCCTAATTCCAATCACTTTGGAAGTTAAATCTTTACATATGAACTTTGATGAGCCACAAACATTCAGTCTTTGGCACAAGGCTGATATACAAAAATCAATCACTTTTCTATACACCAGCAATGAACAGGTAGAGTGTGACAATAAAAACACAATAGCATTTACATTAGCAACCCCTAAACTAAATACTTAGGTATAAATCTAACAATGCAAGTATAAAATTTATATAACAAAAAACAGTAAAACACTGATGAAAGAAATTTTAAAAAACTAAATAAGGAGAGATATTCCATGTTCATATATAGGAAGACTCAATATTGTCAAGATCTCAGTTCTTGACTTGAATTGATTCAATGCAATCCAATAAAAATCACCACAAGTTATTTTGTAGATATGGACAAACTGATTCAAAGTTTATATGGAGAGGCAAAAGACCCAGAATAACCAATTAAATATTGAAGGAGAAGAACAAAATGGGAAGACTGGCAGTACCTGACTTTAGAATTTACTACAGTTACAGTAGTGAAGACAATGTGATATTGGTGAAAAAATAGACAAATCAGATCAGTGAAATAGAATGGAGAGCCCAGAAATAGACCCACCTAAATACAGCTAACTTATCTTTAACAAAGGAGCAAAGGCAATTCAATGGATTAAAGATTGTTTTTCTAACAAATGTTGCCAGAATAACTCATCATCCACATGCAAAAATGAATCGAGACACAGATCTTATACCCTTCACAAAAATTAACTCAAAATGAACCACAGACCTGAGTAAATGTAAAGCACAAAAATTATAAAGCTTGTAGAAAATAACATAGGAAAAAAAACCAGATGATCGTGGGTATGCTGATGGTTTTCTAAAATACAACACCAAAGGTATGACCCATGAAAGTAATAATTAGTAAACTAGATGTCATTAAAATTAAAAATTAAAATTAAAATTAAAAGGCCAGACCCAGCGTCAGATTCTCTGTCTCCCTCTCTCCTGTCTCTCCCCCACTCACATGTGCATGCATGCTCTCTCTCTCTCTTTCCTTTTCTCAAAAATGAATAAACATTAAAAAGAAATTTTAAAAAAATTGAAAACTTCCAGTGGTGCCTGAGTGGCTTAGTCAGTTAAGCATCTGGCTCTTCTTTTCAGCTCAGGTCATGATCTCACAGTTTGTGAGTTTGAGCCCCATGTCAGGTCTGCACTGACAGCATGGAGCTTGCCTGGGATTCTCTCTCCTCTCTCTCTCTCTCTCTCTCTCTCTCTCAAAATAAACAAACATTTTTTTAAAAAATTAAGGAACAAGATGGCGGAGAAGCAGGGAGCTCTGTAATCCACGCACGCCCACATGGATTGAACTGAGAAGGACTGAAGTGATAAAACTCGGATTTGCAAGTGGGGGAAAGAAGAAACAGACGCCAGAAAGAAGACAACCTCAAAGATACCTGAGTGAGTGACTGTGATCTGGGAAATAAGAGGACGGGCAGGTCTCGGTGGTGCAGGGGGAAGGAGCCCCAACCCAACACAGGGAGAGCGCTGTGCCCCGGAGAGACAAGGGTAAGAGAAAGAGAGACGGAAAATGCTCATAGAACCATCTCTAAGGGAGGAAAAACTCGCCCGTCTCCCCATATATGACTGCCAGGCGTGGGGAGAGAAATTCATCCCATCTGGCCGGCAAATTCTTCCTTGGGCGCAGCGGCAGCAACGTCCATTCCAAGCGGCACAGATAAAGGCGGCAGCGGTGCGAAAAGCCGTGGCGGCACCACGAAAGGCGCCTTGAAAAGCGGCATTGGGGGCGGCGGCGGCGGCTCCGAGAAAAGGGCAGTGCAAGCCGGGCTGGAAGGCCGGCCGCCAGCGGGAACGGATCTCATCCCCGGTGATGGTGTTGAACTGCACGGACTGGGATTCGGAAGAGAGGCAGAGCTTGGAGAATACAGTTTGGCTCGCCCACGGCACAGGGAGATCGGACTCAGAAGAGCGGCTTGCAATGCCTGGTTCCAGCAAAGCTTTGAAGTGACGCCATACTTCTCCCCGCAACCACCAAGGCGGGGCCTGGGAGAGAGCAGCCCCCCGAGACCTGACCAGACGCCAGACCACGCCCATCCGCACAGGAGAGTTGTCTTTTTTTTTCCCTTTTTTCGTTGCTTCTCCTTCTTTTCTGCTGCCATCCAGATATATTTCCCTTAGCAT
>CM053571.1:29786416-29833315 GCA_028646485.1 Cryptoprocta ferox
ACCTAAGAGAGGACCATGGGGAGTGGAAGGAGGAAAAAGAGTTAGGGAGAGGGAGGGAGACAAAGCACGAGAGACTCTTGAATACTGAAAACAAACTGAGGGTGGAAGGGGAAGGGGGAAAGGTAAAGGTGGGTGATGGTAATGGTGGAGGTCACTTGTGGGGAAGAGCACTGGGTGTTATATGGAAACCAACCTGACAGTAAACTATAAAGTTAAAAAAAAATGAGACCAATAGATACTCAAAACTAAAAAATAAATAAATAAAGAAATAAAATTAAAAATTAAAAATTAAAAATTAAAAATGTCTGCTCCATGAGGTGCAATGTCAAGAGAATGAGAAGAGAAGCCATATAGGGGAAATATTTGCAAATGAGACATCTGAGAAAGAATTGCTATCCAAACGGGGCCCAAGACATGAACAGACATCTTACAAAGATATAAAGATGGCAAATAAGCATATGAAAAAATGTTCCAATCATATGTCATCAGGGAAATACAAATTAAGACAACAATGATATACCACTGTATACTTATTAGAATGGCTAAAATCCAGAACACTGACAACACCAAATACTGGTGAGGATTTGGCTCAGTAAGAACTCTCTCATTCATTACTGGTGGGAATGCAAAATGGAACAGCCTCTTTGGAAGACAGTGTGACACTTTCTTATAACATTAAACATATTTTACCATGCAATCCGGCAATTGTGCCCCTTGGTATCTACCCAAAGGAAAACTTATATCCACCCCAATATTGGCACACAGATGTTTATAACAGCTCATTCATAATTGACAAATCTTGGAAACAACCAAGATGTCCCTAAGTAGATGAATGGATAAACTAGTATATTCAGGTAATGGAATATTATTCAACACTTGAGAAAAAAAAAAAAAGAGCTATCAAGTCAGGAAAAGACTTGGAGAAAACTTAAATACATATTGCTAAGTGAAGGAAGTCAATCTAAAAAGACTATATAATGTGTGATTCCAAATAGGATATTAAAGAAAAAGAAAATTTATGGAGACAATAAAAAGATCAGTGTTTGCCATTGCTTTTAGGGGAGAGGGAGAGATGAATAGTTAGGGCAGTGAAACTACTTTGTTTGATACTATAATAGTGGACATATGTTATTACAAATTTATCTAAACCCATGGAATGTAAAGCACCCAGAGTGAACCCCAGTGTAAACTACACACTTTGGGTGATAATGATGTGTCAGTGTAGGTTCATGACTTGTAACAAATGTACCATTCTAATGGGTGAAGTGGATGAGGGGTATTGCGTGCATTGGGGTAGGGAATACATAAGAATTCTCCATACCTTCTGCTCAATATTGATACTAACCTTAAATTGCTCTAAAAATATGGCCAATTAAAAACAAAACGGTAGACTAAAATATTCAGGAAATAATTTTCCTAATTTAATAAGAAATTGTATCTTAAAGATCAGAATGATTTATTTATAACCTTATGACATCAACTAAAAGAGTCATTGCTTAAGTAAATTAAAATTTACTAGAGATGTTGAAAATAGCTGTCCCCTTTTTAAAGATCAAATTTAAGTAATCTATTTCCAAATACACACATTTGTGATATATGACTTGGATATTTCCAATATTTAGGACTGTAAAATTCTTGGCATACCAATACTTCTCAGAGACTTCATGCTCACATACAACAGTTTTCCTCTGCAAAGTTTTAGAAATAATCTAACTTATTTGACAGGGTGGATATCATAGACTTTGGAAAATAAACTTGGTTCATTTCTTGAAACTAGTTCACAAAGCATCATCATTGCAAGGAAAAACTGTTCTCAAAATTATGACTAGCTAGCACTTATTTCACAATTATTTTGTGCTAAGCAGTAGGCAGAGCATTTTGCATGAGTTTTTTTTTTAAATATCCTAACAATTTAGGAAATAGCTACTATTATCATCTCCATTTCACATATGAGGAACAGAGAAGTTCTTATATACTAATATATAGTATATATATATAACTAGTAGATGAATGTACTGGGTTGAACAGTGTTGCTCCAAAATTCATGTCCACTCAGAATCTTAGGATATGAACTTATTTGCAAATAGAGTCTTTGCAGCTGCAATTTTAGACTGGGCCCTGAATCCAATGACTAGTGTCCTTAGATGAAGGCCACACGAAGACACAGACACAAAGGAAATAAAGCCATGTGACAGGAGGGGCATCTACAAGCCAAGAAAGAACAAAGATTTTCAGAGCACAGAAACTAGAAGAGGCATGGAACAGAGTTTCCCTCAGAACTTACAGAAGGAAGTAACTCTGCTGATACTTTGATTTCAGATTTCTGGCCTCCAAACTGAAAGAATAAATTTATCTTGTTTTAAGCTACCCAGTTTGTGGTAATTTGTTACAGCAGCCCTAGGAAAGTACTAGAGTAAAGAACCGTCTTAACTGTCTGACTTTGAAGGCTAAGCTTTTAGTCAGTTCATTGTATTAATCTCAGAAGTTCTTGTACCAGTGCCTATTAGAGCACTAATCACTCTTTATGGCAATTATCTATAACTAAGGGGAAAGACTATGTCTTATTCATCTTTTGACTCTCAGGCCTAGCTTGATGCCTGACATGTAGTGCATATAATGGGTTGTGGAAAAAAATGAATATTTATTTCTATAAACAAACAAGTCCTTCCTTTGTGGTGCTCTCATTTCTAACACATAGCAGGGACATGCTTTGGTTAATATCAACAACAATGAAGAAAATAGCAAGTAAATTAAGTTGGTAAATACACTTCTATACTTTATGAGATTATTGTTATGTTACTCCCTCATTCTTAAAGTCTTTTTCTGCCTAGGAATGATCTGATATTTGGGTTTTTATTTCATTCTTTAGCTCATGCCTTGTAGGCAGTGTTTAAAGCAATTACTCCATAACAATGAAATAAAATAAACCAGCATAAAATAATTGCATATGCAAGTGGGACAAAGCACAGAAGAAAAGTTAACATAAAGGCAGGAGTGAGATTTGAACAAAATATATTTGCATAGACTAGATTCTCTAGCTTGTTATTGATGGTCTACAAATTTGATGCTAAGGATTGTAACAGGAATCTCAGAATGCGAAGATATACTCAGAGTATCCTCAATTTAAAACACACCATTTGCTCTGAAGGTCCTTAAAAAGTTTTTCCTGACTAGAGACAAGGAAAGATATTTCTCCCATGTCTCTACATAAAGAAGGAAATCTCATGCATTGGATCTTAAGTTGTACTGTCTTGGGGAATAGGATGGTGTGCTGTTATCTTAAGAACACAAATTTCAGAGTCATACAAAACTAGGTTCAAATCTGGGCTCCACCACTTAACAACTTGGAGAAGTTCTTTGAATTGGTTCTACTTTTGTTCTACTAGAGATAATAAAAGTTGCTTCATGCAATTTTTAAGAGGCTTAAAAGAAGAAAGAGCTGTAACACATTTGGCAGGGAAGAGACGCACCTCATTAGGTCTCTTCTAATAAATGATCACCTCTCCCCACAGACCTCTAAGCAATCATTTATTTACTAATTGCTTATTACCCTTTCTTATCCGGACCTAAATTCACACTCATTTTTAGCAACCCACAAGCTATTGAGTTATAACTATATTTACAGTCATGTACACACTAGTTTATATTTAACAGTGTAGCATGTGTACACATTTAACATATATGTATTTTATTAAGAAGAATGTAAAAAAAAAAGATCAAAAAGTAGTGGTTCTGTACACTCTTCTCTTCAATAAACACAGGCCTCAGATTGAATTTGAGATGGGAGACTGGATGCTGTTATTCAATCCTCAAAATCTGCCTTGATTTCTGTCTTACCGTGCACGTGCTTCACAACAATGAGCATGATGTGAGTGTGTAAAGATAGCATTTGTTAACAATCACGGCCCCTAAACCAAAGAAAACTGCTTCACCCAGTGCTAATCTGAGAAATCAGAAATTCATTCTAATTTTGGAGGCAAAACTAGTTGCATAGGACTATGGTGATACAGCTGATTTCTAGTGGACTGTGAACCATAATTTCGATTCTTTGTGATCATGGGTATAATCCTGAGGCAGATTTGAAAACCTAGTTTCTACAGAAGCTAGGACTTCATTTTATACCCTATTGTACCAGATAGAAAATAGGTGTTCAATAAATACATGGAGGTGAGGGGAGAGAGGGAGGGAAGAGACAAGTTCAGAGTTTTAATAGGCTTGCTGTTTACATAAAACCAAATATTCGTATCTATGTTTTTTCTCTCTGTGTTTGATATAAGAATCCATCAGCTCTGGTCCTCTCTTCCTAGCTAGGAGATTGGACTATCCAGGAAATTTCTCTAATTTTCTGTCTCTTCTCAACAAAATCAAGACAACTGACTACATATTACTTTTTCCAGATTACTGGACAGTCTCAGCCTCGTAGTGATACAGATAAAAGAACACTTATTAGGGAAAAGAAGTCTGAGATCTAGTTCCATGTCCTCTAACAATTGAGGGTCCTCTGGCAACATGCCTAACCTTCTCCCTCTGGGCCCAGTCCTTTCATATCTAGAAAGAGGGAGGAACACTAGATCATCTTTATAAGATCATATTGATAGTTTCTGGATTTGTATTCTACTTATCTTAGGTCTTTCCCAGACCATGAAGACAGAAACACGATCCTCTGTGTTACTTAAGGATTTTATATTGAGGGGTGCCTGGATGGCTCAGTAGATTAGGCGTCCAACTTCGGCTCAGGTCCTGATCTCATGGTCTATGGGTTCCATCCCTGTGTCAGTCTCTGTGCTGACAGCTCAGAGCCTGGAGACTGCTTGCTTTGGATTTTGTGTCTCCCTCTCTCTCTGCCCTTCCCTTGCTCACACTCTATCTCTCAAAAATAAATAAATTTTTAAAAAAATTTTAAAAAGGATTTTATATTGAATTTCATCTGTCTTGTGCAATGGACAACTCTTTCTGCTTTCCAAGACTGAGTCTTTAATCACAAACTGGGACTAACAATAGATTTTAGTCCATCTTCAATTAAAAAAAAAGGATTTTATGTGCTCCTACTTTATATTCATATCTAAAAAATATGCTAATAATATATAAAAAACTATATCTCATAATCACTTAAATGGCAAGCAAGTCAGAATGATATTTTACTAGTATATCTTAGGTTGATATTTTCAGAAGGATCTTGTGGTAAATTGATATGCTACATTTTAATGTAATCGGCAAACAGCTGTGGCCAGTTATGACAGAAACGATCCATTGCCTACACACCTACATGCCTCCCTCCTCTTCCCTGCTAATAGAACTCTGGTGTGTTCAGCTAACATACCATGGATGGTCCTCCTGAGAAAGCTGATCCCTGTCCCGGTTCTGGAAGATGAATCAAAAATGACCTGAATTAATTACAGTAATGCAATCCCTCTTCTCACTTCTCCCTGCCCCATAGTGATTTATTTCTGGGGCATCATGTGACTCAGTTCTGATCAAAATGATACAAGAATGGTGAGGTGGACAAAACTTCTGAGAAACTGTGTTGTCTTTAAAAAATAAAAAGACTCCGTTGGTGTGCTCTATGATCTGTACTCCTCTCTTCATGCTTGTAGCAATATAAAACTTCAACATCCTGTAACCATCTTGTGACAATGAGACAGTAAAGAATGGAAGCTAATATGCCTGTGATTGTCCTCATATCAGTGAACTGCCTTGCTGCCTTGGGCTACCTCTCTCTTTACCTCATGTTATCTGAGACAAATGGTTATAACAAACTCTACTTTTGCTTTATGTTCCTTGTAGCTGAATATACTCCTAAATGACACCACAACCAACACAGACAGAGATACTTACTTAACCATAATAATAAGGCTGGACTTCTGAGAATTTCCAGATCTTTGAATGACTATATTGAGATGTTTAAAGGTCAAAACCCCACAAATTCAACACTTTATAGTGTGACACAATTAATTGCAACTACAAGAAGAAAGCAAGAATGTATGGTTTTGGTAAACTAGTATGGAAAGGACAAGTCTTACTAGCTAATAAATTCAGGAATTTTTAATCAGGCTGAAAGCACATCTCTGGCTGTCAATTATTGCATAACAGTAAATGTTAGATCATTCTAATGATATTGATGATGTTAAAATGGTAATAATATTAACTTTTATGAACTGTTTATGAAGTGGTAAGCATTTTGCTAAGCTATTTACAACCATTGTCTCAATCCTCACAAATCTATAAAGAAAGTACTATTATTCCCATTTTGTAGACAAAAGAACTGAAATTGAAATGGGTTTAGTGACCTGCACAAATTTACATGGTAAATGGTGGAAGTCACACCCAGACAAACTCAGTATAGTCAGTCCTACTAAACTAATTCAAGAGAGCTTATTCCTCTACTTTGTTTCTAATTTTTCTAATTTTGAAGCTACCTCAACTTATAAAAAGATCACAAGTACAATACAAATAACTTTTGTCCCAAACCATTTGAGAATAATTTGCCAACACGATGTCCTGATCACCCCAAATAGTTTAGTGTGTATAGTGGTTTGAATAGTGACCCCCCCCCCAAAGATTGGTCCAGTCTTAACCTCTAGTACCCATGAATGTGACTTTACTCAGAATAGGGTCTTTGTAGATATAGCTGAGTAAAAGATCTTGAGATGGGATTGCCCTCAATTAAGGTGAAACCTAAATCCCATGAATAGTGTTCATGATAAGACAAGACACAGGGAGATTGGAGAGACTCAGATACAAAAGAGAGACACAGGCAAAAGACAAGTAAGGATGGAGGTAGAGTTTGGAGTGATGCATCTATAAGCCAAGGAATGCCAAGGAATGCCAAGGATTGCAAGAGCCATGGGAATTGGAGGGAGAGGCATGAAATGGATTCTCCTTCAGAATCTCCAGAAGGAACCAATCCTACTGACATCCTGATTTCAGACTTGTGGTCTCCAAAACTGTGAAGAATAAATTTATCTTGTTTTTAAACCACCCAGTTTGTGACAACTTAATTCAGAAACCCTAGGAAACAATATAGTGTGTAATTCCTACAAACAGGAACATTCTTTTACAAAATCACAATATAGCCATTAAAACCAGGCAATTAACAATGATACACCATTACTAGCTAATCCATTCAATTTCACTGATTGTCCTAACAACCTCCTAAAGAGCAGAGGATCTAGTTCAAAATCACACTTTGCAGTTCAGCGTCACTTTTCCTGACTTCTAAATCTGGAACAGTTCCTCAGCCTTTCCTCGACTTTCATGACTTTGATACTTTTGAAGATTACGGGTTCGGTATTTTGTAGAATTACTCTAAGTTTGGGTTTTTCCAATGTTTCCTTATGACTAGAGTCAGATTATGCATCATTAGCAAGAATATTAAAGAAGAAATGTTGTGTTCTTCTTGTTGCATCCTATCAGGTGATATATAATTCAACTTGTCCCCTTGCTGATCATGTTCTCTGATCACCTGGCTAAGATGGTAGCTGCCAGAATTCTCCACTGTAGAATTACTAATTTTTCCTTTGTCATTCATAGGCATTCTATGAAGAGTTACTTTGAGACTGTTGACATCCAAGTGAATGGATTCATGGTTTCCATTTTATTCAAAATTTATATTGTAACTGGTATTTTATGTTCAAATTGTCCCCCATTTGGCCGGTGTAAGACCCTTCAAATTGACTTTTCTCTCCTTTTAATGTGTCCACATCACTCTATCCGCATTTCCTAGCACAAACAGATGTCCCAGAGTCATTTTATTCTTTTCCCTGCCTCAGCCTTGGAGTCAATCATATAGTGGAGGGTGGTATTTAGAAATCAAGATCCAGCTGCTAAGTTTCTTTGAGCCTATTGAAATATAGTTGCTACTCAGTGTTAGCAACACACATTTATGCACACACCCACATTAAAATCTATGTATTTCTTTATCTAACTATGTTGAAAACCATGAGTTCACATTAATAGATCAAATTCCAAGCCAACAAGACAGAGCTCCTTCTAGTTTATTTTCTTTTTCATACTTGGAATTCCCCGCTGCAAAGGTAAGAAATATGGCTCTCATTATCTTCATACATTTACTTATTTGTTCAGTCCCTCAGTAAGTAATATATCCTATTGTTCCTCCACCCTCTTCCCCACATGGATACACTCCTCACCCCTTTTGAGCTCTGATTCATTGTACCAGACCCCATCCCTGTATGGACACCCTGCTCACCTACCTGGGTTCTGACACCCCTCTCATCAGGGAAGCTTCCTCACCTTGTTGGGCTGCAATACTTTCCTATAAGGACATTCCCTCACCCTACTTAGGTCCTTAAACCAGATCAGTCTGCTTCTGATACCTGCATGGTCAATCTCTATAATCTCATCTGGCTCCAATACCCCCATGCCAGGCTGCCTGCACATGTAGACACCCTTTTTTACCTCACCCAAGTTTTGATGCACCTAAATTGAGTGTTTCCACCATGTGGATGCCTTCCTTATCCACCTAGGCTCTGGCATTGAATGTCTGAGCACTCCCCATGTGGACACCTTTTCAAATTGCTCATGTTCTGATACCTGTTCTGGGATGCCCTCCTGTGTGATATAATTCCTCATCCTGCTTGGGCTGTGGCCCCATGCACTAGGCTCTCTGTGAGGAAATCCTCCTCACTTTCTTGTACTCTGTGATACTAAGCCATTGTAGCTCCCCTCACTCTTGCATAAACAATTAACATCCATCTTGATCAATCCTACTTAATGGCTTTAGGAATGAACTTTTCAGGTAGGGAAAGAAAGGGAAGGAGAAGATGAAGGAGAAGAGATGATTTCTCCAATAAAGATAAAAATCTAACTAGAAATTCAGTTTGTAATATTTAGATATGCTTAATAAACTGAAAGATGACCATTTTAATCCTGATCTGGGAAATGAGGAGAGTTTGGGGTAACACTTGGGAGTCTATATTGTTTTCCTTACCATGATGGCAACACTATTTTTTTTAGTCCTCAACATATTTTTAACATCTTTAATTTGTATTTTAATAGAGTATAATCAGAGAGAACTGTCTTATAAAGCTATTGCTTCTGACCATCACATAGGGTTGCTATTTCAGACAACTCTAGCATTTTCATCTTTCCATTGCCATGATGTGCACCTGATGATTGGAGTCCCTGCCCAGTTTTCAATGGTGTATCACATTGAACTTTGAGTGTATTGCCCTTTTCAGTTCACTTTTTCCATAGTCAGCTATTATTGATCAAACTATAACTACTGGGCCATGGTAGTTGAGATCAAAGAAACTTCTAGTATTAGCTGTATACTCTTTCAGTCTGAATTTAGGAAAATCTGTCGGGATGGACAAAGCCAATCATAAGTTAAGCCCAATTAAGACTTGTGGCCAAACAAAAGACTATGGCTCCAGAAAATTAAAAAAACAAAATAAAAGCAATAAGCAATGACCAAACACACACACATACACACACACGCTCCGAACTTCAGGAAAGGGTGATCTTAGGCTGCTGATCCGGACTCAACACAGGGACCTGTATATTCCCAGTCAAATAAACAGAAGTTAATGAAAGCTGGAGAGTCTTTTCTAAATCAATGTTTTTCAGTTAAAAAATCCTTTTTTTGATAAATTTAAGAATCAAAATTGCTCCCCAATCTATATTTCATATTTAAAATTTTATAATCATTTTTCCTTTCCCAAAATATAACATTAAACTATGTACTGAATATAATTTTTCAACCTTGTAAGTCTCCTAGAGATTCAGAGGCTTCTACTCCACCTTATGTTCTCCCCCAACTCTTGGTATTATTTCTCCTTCTGCTGAAAATCAATGCTCTGGTTATCAAATGGAAAATAGGATTACTTCCATACTTCTGCAGCCATAGCTATGTATTAATTGAAAGTTAATGAGTATGACCACTTAAGAAAAGTTAAGAATTTATGATGCAAATTACTCAAACACAAGTGAATTCCCTAAGAAGATCAAGTATATATAATTTTAAATGATGCTTTCTCAGATCAGCATGTGTAATAATTGCATGACGGAGTATGGCCAAATGGTACTTAGCCCTCACTTAATCCCTTACCCCCTCCACAGGGTATTTTTTTAAATAATTCCTAATTTACTCCTATTCTTAACCTCTCATCATAGCTATTCTAAATCTTACTCTTTCTATTACACCATTTCCTGCCTTCCTTCCAGGTATGACCTAATCATTTACTTCTTCATGAAAATAAAGGCTGTCAGAGCATTAACACTGTGGTAGGTAGAATAATGGCTCTCTAAAGATGTCCATACTCTTATTCTTGCAACCTATGAGTATGTTACCTTACACTGCAAAAGGGACATTGCAGATACAATTAAGAATATGTACCTTGAAATGGAGAGATTATTCTGGATTATCTAGATGGGCCCAATCTCATCACTGTAGTCCTTAAAAGCAGAAAACAGACAGATGTGACAATAGAAGCACAGGAGATATTTGAATCATGAGAAGACTTGCCCTGCCATTTCTGGCTTTGAAGATGGAGAAAGATGCCCACCAGCCAAGCAATGAGGCAGTCTTTAGAAGCTGAGAATGGCCTTCAGCAAACAGCCAGTAAGAAAACAAATATTTAATTCCCATAACTACAGGAAAACTGAATTCCATCCTAGAGCCTCCAGTGAGGAACACAGCTCTGCAAACACCTTGATTTTGGATTTGTGAAACTGGAGCAGAGGAATCAGATGAGCCTGTCAGACTTCTCATCTACTGTGAGATCATAAATTTGTATTGCTTACATCACTAAATTCATTATGGCAGCAGTGGGACACAAATACAAACACTAATACACATTTGCTATGTTTTGGTGTCATGCTTGTTTTCAGATCATAAATATTGCAATGTTTTAGAGACTGATTTTTTTTTAATATAACTCTAGGGTTTCAGTTCTCTTCCTTTTAAGTTTGTATGATTTCTAACTAGTTCATTGAATTGCACTCAGAAGGGCTCAAGTAGAAGGCAACTTTATTGTTTCTCTATATCCTCCATTAAACTTACTCTGTTAGCTCATTCTTTCTCATCCTTGATAAAATCTCTGGAAAATGCCAGAGCTTTTAGGACCCTATCAGGTGTGAAAACATGGTCTCATTTTTAAATGTAATTACAAGTCCAGTTCAGCCCATAATTGAAACGTAAATTTCTCATTCTTATCTACTTTTAGGTCTTTGTCCCTTCCCCAGCTTACTCCAGGCTGCATAGTGGAGTTCTAGCCTTCTTCATTATTTCTTCACTTTGCTCTTTTCATTTCTCCTAACCCTGGGCCTCCAGTGTTGGAGCAGGGGGAAGGAGGAGATGTAAGGTGATGGACAAGTTCTTATTAGACTTGCTTGACTGTAATCAAGTGCTGGTGTCTTCTGGGCCTGTCAGATGACAAGCTGCCTCTTTAATGAGATGCTTCTGTGGGTCCCTTGGAGATCGTCTTTCTGGGATATCCAATTGCTGCTCCATGGCACTAGTGATATTTCCTCTAACCAGCCAGATATGATATGCCGGTGGAAAGGAAACACAAGACTATTTCCTGAGTGAGGCTTCCAGGGAAAGTTCTGCTGCCTAAGGTTGACTATGTAGGAAAAATCTTGTATAACTTTAAATTGTTTTAAAATCTAATGGATTAGAGAAATATTTGATACAATCACTCTTCCAAATACATGGAATTTGCTACTATTCATTTAAGAATTTTTCTTTTTCAGTATAAATGTCATACAGATTAAGGAGGTTTAAATTTTCAGTACTTTATCCAGATTAATGATTTATTGAACCAGTGAACTGCTCACAAAAATGAATAATTCGTGTCTAATGCACATGTAGAATCTCATTGGATTGAGAAAACAAAAGGGATTTTCTTTCTTTCTTTCTTTCTTTCTTTCTTTCTTTCTTTCTTTCTTTCATTTATTAATTTACATCCAAGCTAGTTAGCATATGGTGCAACAGGGATTTCAGGAGTAGATTCCTTAATGCCCCTTGGCCATTTAGCCCATCCTCCCTCCCACAACCTCTCCAGCAACCCTCTGTTGGTTCCCTATATTTGAGTCTTCTATGTTTTGTCCCTTCCTGTTTTTATATTATTTTTCTTCCCTTCCCTTATGTTCATCTGTCAAAAGGATATTCTGATTGAAAGATTAATGTCAAAATTAATAACAAATAATGTTACATATCTTTTCTACATATGTAATGTGAGGTTTCATACATGATTACTTAAAATTTTGCTTAAACCAATTGTTCTTTATTAAAAGGTTAAAAGGCAGAGTTGGCAGGCATGAGATAAGACTAGAGGTAGCCTATTACCCAGGAATACCTAGTTCAAAGGCTATACATCTTGAAGCAAAATTTTGATCCTCACAGGAGCACCTCAGTATATGGACAAACTTTGATGTTAATAAACAAAAATTGCTGAAGCGAAGTTCTATACGCTAGATTCAGCTTTCACATACTATAAAATTGGAGATTATTCTTCCAGGTAACAAAAATCTATCTAAATTATACCTTAATAATTAATTAATAATTAATACCTTTTAAAATATCCATCCAGACCTAAAAAAATAAATTGCTTATCCCTAAGATAAGGAATCTGAGATAAAATACATATACTCAAAATCAGATACTTTCAGGTGATAGGAGTGGCAGAGCAGCATAGAATACTTTGGTGGTAGCACACTTAAATCCTTTTTATTTTGTCCAAATTTCTGATCTGTCTTTTTTCCCTTTTCTTTAAATATCCTGTAGTTGTAACCATCCTACTTGGTCTTTCTTTCCTGCTCCTTCGACATATCATGACTCTATCTTCCCCAACATCTCAAACTCAATATGCTATCTTACTCTATTTCCTCAAGAGTCTGTCAATGGGTGATGGGCACTGAGGAGGGCACTTGTTGGGATGAGCACTGGGTGTTGTATGTAAGCAATGAATCAGGAGAATCTACTCCCAAAACCAAGAGCACACTGTACACACTGTATGTTAGCCAATTTGACAATAAATTATGTTAAAAAATAAAATTGTAAAAAGAAAAAAAATAGTCTGTTGAGGATCAGTTAGGTTTATCTGATAAACTATATCACGCTAAAATATTAATGGTTGTTTAGAGCTTTATGTCACTTACCCCATATGACACATTGTTTTTTGTTTTTTAGTTCTTCAAGTACCTTCTGCAAAGATTACTAAATAATAAGCATTTCAGTCACTTATGCAACCTGGCAAGGGAGGGGTTTTGGGAATCGTGCCTTGGATAGAAGGTAAGAGTATATTTGTTTATGAAGCATCAACTCTACTTATAAGATCTTCAGTAATAAGCAGTATAGTGTGAGGGCCTAAGATTATAGATTCTGGAGTCAGAACACCCACGTTAAAGTTCTTACTCTGCTTGATACTCCCTTGCTGTGTGAAGGCAGAAGCTATTTCTCTCTGTTTCTCTGTTAGGGTAATAAAGTGTCTACCTCATAGAGTTCTTGTGAGGATAAATAAATGAATACATATTAAAGTGATCTGAATGGTACCTGGCACATCTTGAATAGTCTCTGTATTTGCTATTATTATTATTATGTGAGGAAATACCAACTACAGTTCTTAAAACAGACACAGGTACACAGCAAACACGTAATATAAGCTACTGAACTCCCTTTTGTATGTATATTCACATGTATGTTTGTACAGATAGCCATGGTTCCACCTGAAGGATATTTAATGAACATCCAGATTTCCTAGTGGTTATCATGCTCTTTTAAACCATTTACTATTTTTTTATTCAAAAAATTTACAGAATATTCCACATATGCCAGGCACTATGCCAGCCATTGATATTCAAAGATATTTTATAACAACAACAGGAAACGTGGTAAGGAGGAAAAGGGAGAGATAGAAAATAACAAACAGTAGAGAAAAAAAGGCAAAGTAATGACGTGATAAAAGATCTCGAATAAAATCTCTGAACAAAGCTGCCTAGAAAATGAAGAACAATTAGAAATCTCAGATGATCCAATAAATTCTATTTAAAACATTACAAGCTGTAGATTATGTAAAGATAGGTAAGAATTAGGCATATTTATAAGAAGAGGCAGGTAATTGGCTGGGAGAGAGTATGGATGCCCAAATGATTAAAGAGGCCATTTGCTCCAGGAATTCAGGAGAAAAACATCAAGAGGGGACACTTTTTTTTTTTTTGATGCTGGATCAGTAATTGAGATAAAACTTAGAAGAAGCACAAAACTCAGACTCAGCTTGAAAGATGTCAGCTAATTGCTGAGTATGTGCATTTGAGTTAAGATGAAAATTCAAGGAGAGAAAAGGAGTATTCAGTGGCCTTTGGGGAAGCTTAATTTAGAAAAAAGACATGGATTGAGAGTCAGGACCTCTGTCTTCTAACCTGAGCTTAGTTGGGTGGCTCTTGATTAGTCATGTCTGCTCTCTGAAGCTTATTTTCCTCTAATGTAAAAGCCAGTTATTGAGCTCAGACACTTCTAAATATCCTTCCAACAGCAGAATTCTGCTGATTAGAGAAGTTCCACAAAACAGCAATGTTTCATTTGATCAGGATGATTTACATTAAATAAATGAGTGCCAAAATAAATGTACTCATCAGCTAGTTTGAAGTTCCTGTAGGAAATGCTTATGGATCTTTGGTGAGTTCAATCACTTTGGTGAGTTCAAAATCACCCCTCAGCTGTTTTTGAGTAAGGCTGACAATCCTTCATAAACTCCATCTATCTTGACAGGATGCTTACCAGTGCTGCCGTGATTGTGGGTGAGCTAGCAAAGCAGCCCAGAAAATGCAGCATATCATTTTAGAAGCCTGACTGACATGCATGGACTCGTGTCCCACTTGGAAGGCATGTAACCTGCAGTGCCTGCATTATCTCATCTACATTGGATAAAGCTGTAGTACTCACAATGACCTCTTTGTTTGCAAGTGAGGAAAAATGCCTAGATTTATGAAGGATGTTGCCCAAATTGATAAAGTTAGTCAGTGGTAAAGTTCTGGCTTATAAGTAATTACAAGTAGATATAATGCATTGTACCAGTGAGAGTAAGATCTGCGGTAGGAAATAAAAATCTGAAAATAGTGATTTATATGCGTTTATTTCTCATTCATATAAAATAAATCCAGGGGTAGGCTTTCCAGTAAAATATGGGGGGTTCCCATTGTTATGCATCTAGGCTCCTTCTTCATTTTTTGTTCTGTTGAACGTGGCTTGTATCTTAAAACTCACCTCATAGCCCAAGAGAGCTGCTGGACCTTCAGTCATTGTATTTGCATTCCAGGAAGACTGAAGGAGGAAAGAAGGTGAGAGCACCTCCTTTTAAAGATACTTGCTGGCAAGGAAATATAATTTCCACCTATATCTGATGGCTAGTATTTAACATAATAACTCTACTTAGCTACAAAGTTGACTGGAAATTTTAATCTTCTAGCTGAAAAGTAATGTGACTGACAAAGAGAATTGGTGTTTTTATGACTAAGGTATAAGTTCAGAATGATATTGGAAAATAACTAATATCCTGCTAGTCTTCCCTTTTGCCAGATCTATTGGCAAAGATCAGCTTGGGGCTCTACTTCATCTCATGTCCATGATCCATGCAGGAATGCAGACTGATAAAGCCTCTACTGTCTGGAGCCAGGGAAGGGAGAACACATCACTTCCACTCATTTCCATCGGCCAGAGGAAGTCACATGGCTACACCTGATTTCAAGGGTGCAGGGAAATGCAATCTCATCTTGTGCTTTGGCAGAGAAGACCCAGAATTTTTTTAAACAAGCTTAATGACTACCAGAGCAGCCTTTCTCAGATATTAAAGGAACATATAAATGAATGGTCCAAAAACATGGGCTACAGCAAACACACAGGAAACTCTTCTTCTAAAGACAAACTTTAGTGCTCTTCAGAATCACAATCTAATTGTTAGTGTAAAAATGCAGATTTCTTGACCCTAGCACAAGTGAATATGATTCTGTAGGTTTGTGATGAGTCTAGGAACTCTTTGTTTAAACAAAGGCTTAGGCATGTGACCACGCTTTGACTAAAAGTGCATAAAAGGAATTAGAATGGCCAAAATAAAATAAATTTACTAAAAAGTACAGCCCAACTGAATAGTAACTCAATGCTTCATATGATGAGGATGGAATTGCTTTTCAGATTGGAAAATGATAAATTAATATTTTTCAGTTATCCAAACATAGGAATAAAGTTCCCATTCATTCTAAATGTGAGAAGATTGTTGAAAACAATCATCTTTAATTTCAGATTTCTTCCTGCTTACCAAACTACTAACTCTAAAAGATAAGTAGTAGTTATAAACAATAGCTTTCTGTCAGCAGACTCAGGTTTGAATGTCAGATCCACCAGATATATCTTTTTTTAAAAATATTCTTTTAAGTTTTTATTTAAATTCTAGTTGACATATAGTGTAATATTAGTTTCAGGAGTAGAATTTAGTAATTCTTCACTTACATATAGCACCCAATAGTCATCACAACAAGTGCCCTCCTTAATTAATACCCATCATGCATTTAGCCCATCTCCCACCCACCCCCTTCCATCAGCACTCAGTTTGTTCTCTGTAGTTAGGAGTCTCTTATGGTTTGCCTCCTTCTCTACTTTTTTTATTTCTTTCCCTATGTTCATCTGTTTTGTTTCTTAGATTCCAAAGATGAGTGAAATCCTATGATATTTGTCTTTCTCTGACTTATATTACTTAACAAAATACATTCTAGCTTCATCCACGTTGTTGCAAATGGCCATGTTTCATTCTTTTTGATCACTGAGTAGTATTCCATTGTATATATATACACACCACATCTTCTTTATCCATTTACCAGTCGATGGACATTGGGCTCTTTCTGTAATTTAGCTGTTGTTGATAGTGCCACTATAAACACTGGGGTGCATGTGCCCCTTTGAATCAGCATTTTTGTATCCTTTGGATAAATACCTAGTAGTGTAATTGGTGGGTCATAGGGTAGTTCTATTTTTAACTTGAGGAACATCCATACTTTTTTCCAGAGTGGCTGCACCAGTTTACATTCTCACCAACAGTGTAAAAGAATGCCCCTTTCTCTGCATCCTTGCCAACTGCTGTTGTTTCCTGTGTTGCTAATTTTAACCATATTGACAGGTGTGATATCTCATCATGGTTTTGATTTGTATTTTTCTGACAATGAGTGATGTTGAGCATCTTTTCATGTGTCTGTTTGCCTTCTGGTATGTCTTCTTTGGAAAAATGTTTATTCATGTCTTCTGCCCATTTTTAAACTGGATTATTTGGCTTTTGGGTGTTGAGTTTAATAAGTTCTTTATAGATTTTGGATACTAACCCCTTTTCAGATATGTCATTTGCAAATATCTTCCCCCTTTCTATAGGTTGCCTTTTACTTTTTTTTTTATTATTTCCATGGATGCGAAAATTCTCAACAAAATACTAACAGATCAAATCTAACAATATATTAAAAGAATCATTCACCACGATCAACTGGGATTTATTCTGTGCTGCAAGCGTGGTTCAATATTCACAAATCAATCAACATGACATACCACATTAATAAAAGAAAGGATAAGAACCACATGATTCTCTCGATAGATGCAGAAAAACCATTTGACAAAATACAGCATCCATTCTTGATAAAAATCCTCAACAAAGTAGAGATAGAGGGAACATACCTCAACATCATAAAGGCCATATATGAAAGACCCACAGCTAATATCATTCTCGTTGGGGAAAAACTGAGAGCTTTTCCTCTACAGCCAGGAACAAGGCAGGGATGTCCACTCTCACCTTTGTTATTTAACATAGTACTGGAAGTCCTAACCTCAACATTCAGGTAACAAAAAGAAATAAAAGGCATCCAAATCAGCAAGGAGGAAGTCAAATTTTCACTCTTTACAGATGACAAGATACTCTATATAGAAAACCCAAAAGACTCCACCAAAAAATTGCTAGAATTCCACAAATGAGTGAAATCCAAAACTGATACACAAATTCAGCAAAGTTGCAGGATACAAAATCAACATAAAGAAATTTGTTACATTTCTATAAACCAATAATGAAGCAGGAGAAAGGGACACCAAGGAATCAATCCAATTTATAATTGCACCAAAAATAATAAAATACATAGGAGTAAGCCTAACCAAAGAGGTAAAAGATCTGTACTCTGCAAACTATGGAACACTTATGAAAGAAATGAAAGAGGACACAAAGAAATGGAGAAACATTTCATGATCATGGATTGGAAAAAATATTGTTAAAATGTCTATACTACTCAAAGCAATCTACACTTTTAATGCAATCCTTATCAAAATATCAGCAGCATTTTTCACAGAGCCGGAACAAACAACCCTAAAATTTGTACGGAACCATAAAAAAACCCTGAATAGCCAAAGCAGTCTTGAAAAATGCACTTTGGAGCAAAAACGCCCTTTGGAATTTCACTGAGATAAAAACTCCTGCACAGCAAAGGAAACAACCACCAGTTATTTCAAATGTGAACTTGGGAAAATTTATACCTTGTCTAAAGCTCAATTTCCTTAAAATATAGACAATATTGCCTTCCTTAAAGTTTTGTTATGAGAATTAAATGAAATATGTTTGCAATACTGAGTACAAGTGCTTATTTAGTACCACTAAGCAAAAGGAAGAACTAGAAATTGAAAAGCTTCTTCCAATGGCCATTGCCAACATATTCAATAATTTAAAGATTCTCTCAGTGCTTACATAAAAGAAATTCATTTTATTTAATCCAATGTTGATAATATAAATGAATTTCAGTGCTGCATGCAAAAGCTTTATATTAGTATAGAATAATGAAATATATTTTTAGACTGAAGAGAAAGAAGATACTCAGAATAGAATATCACTAAATGGCAGAAATTAATTTATTAAGTAAACATTTTCTCCATGTAATTATCTTCTGATAAGTGCTTATAAAATCCACGCTAAGCACAAATGTATATCATATTAGTGAGTAAATCTACATTATGGAGTGAAGGGAAATAAAAGCTCTGAGTACTTTTTTAAGGTGTAAAATAGAGTCAGGAGTCAGCACAAATAAATAAAAGAAGTTCCTGTCTGGGCAAGTGATGAATTGAATCAGGAATTGTGTAATCAGAGTGAAGACTGAAAATATTGCTGTTGCATGTGTATCCATAGAGGCTCTACCCTTTGCACTAGCATCAAATCTACACCAAATGGCAAGAGCAAATCATTAAGGCCTTGAAGCATGGCCAGTTTGACTGCATCATAGCTTAATGTCTGCCTCTCAACTGTGCTCAGCTGGTCATCTTCTAACAATGGTTGATAACAAAAGCCAGACACCTCACCAGCTGCTATCCACTTATCTAAAGTGGGCAATCCAAGGGGAAGACAGATGAAATTCTATAAAAAGTCACTGAAGGAAAAACTTCAATAATGCCACACAGAGTGTTGACTGTGGGAAGACAGTCGCAGCCGACAAAGGAGCCAACTGTAGATGTGTGCAGTGTTTTGACAGTAATTAAAGATGAAGAGCTCACTTCCAGGAGAATCGAAATGCAACCAGTGAGGCAGAGTAGGAAGCAGAGGTGGGTTTACACAGACACAAACGAAGCTTGTAGCAATGCCTTCCAAGGCACCAGAAAAGGAGTTAGCACTTGGGTTTATATGGTGATTTGTTTTTGCAAAATTTTCTGAAGGACAGTAATTAACAGCCGGTGGTTGAGGTCACTCTTATTTTCCACCTCATCTTAGTCATTGTCACTCTTTTTGTGCTTCATGTTGGAGCCAACATGGACATTTCTGAGATCCAACTAGAGGGAAGTTGAGTTGGGCACTCATTTAGTTTGGGTTTAGTGGGATATATTTAACACTTCTGTTGGTATTTAAGTTCTTACTAGCTGTCTTGGTGCAGGAAAGCCAGGAATACTCCTCTTGCCTAGTGGGTAGACTCACTCAGCATCTTAACACAAAGATGTTTGCATTATAAACATGTCCTGTGCTCAGGGTCTGCAAGAATGTAGTCGTGATGACAGAGGAGGTTAGTCTATGGGAAATTCTTCCTCGTTGTTAGGTAAAATTTCAAGTGAAGATTAACTTTTTAAAAATTCCTTGTCAAACAGAAATTTGTTGGGGATATATTTTATAATGCAAGGTATAAAATTATAAAAGCACCACTCATTGTGTGGGAATTACAAGAAATAAAATGTATCAGAATTTCTATGTTTGTAGAACCTGAGTTTGTAGCAATGCAACAAACAACAAATATCTGCGTGTGTGAGATCTCTTTTTTAAATAAAAAAACATTGGATCAACTATATTATGGGGAAAAAATCTTTGTAGTCTCCCTGTAGGAAATATTACAAATGTATCATAGAAAGAGGCAAAGAATTTGCAACTATAATGTGTAGGAAAATAAGTTTCATAAATGTGTTTGGGATAATTAATAAAAATGTTTTATCATATTTTGTGATTTTTTTGTTCTAAATATTCAATTTGTGCCTAATTTTGTATTTTTTTTTAAGTTAAAGAGGGCTCCCCTCAAAATTTAGTGACTGTTGCTAATTAGCATTTTCAATCTGTTCAAAAAAAACTTTTTTAATGTTTATTTATTTTTGAGAGAGAGAGACAGAGTATGACCAGGGGAGGGGCAGAGAGAGAGAGGAAGACACAGAATCCAAAGCAGGCGCCAGGCTCTGAGCCCAACGTGGGGCTCGAACTCACGAACTGTGAGATCATGGCCTGAGCTAAAGTTGGATACTTAACCGACTGAGCCAACCAGGAGTCCCAATCTGCTCAGATTTCAATTTCCCCTATTTGTCTGTTAACAGCCTGGTCTCCATATGATAAAATAAGGAATGCTAATTTCCTTAAAGGAATATTTAAATATGTATAAAAACTATGTATCCTGTTATCATTATCTATCTTTGAAATGTTGTCAAAGTACAAGATATATATTCAAAGTGCGCAGACCATAAGGATATAGCATGAGGAACTTTCCCAAGTTTCACAAACTGATCCAGTCCACAGAAGAATCCCGATCCATTCTGTCATGGTACACTGAAGTCTCTCCATGCCCCTTTATCCATTTTCATGACTTCTAATATCGGAAATTAGTTTTACCTCTTACTGAACTTTATATAAATGGAATCATACAGTATGCACTAATTTGTATCTGGCTCCCATATCATTGTGTGAAGTTATGGTTTGTTTATCCTTATGGCTGAATAGTGTTCCATTGTGTGAAGAGATCACAATTTATGTGATCTACTCTTGATGGGAATTTGGGTAGTCTTCACTCAGGTTACTACAGATAGCACTGTTATGAATACTCTCACACAGATATGTAAATACATATGCACATTCAGTTGAATATATATGCAGGCTTATAAACATTAAATTTTAAAAGTGCTATGAATTAGTTTTATTACTGTGTCTTTAACTCTCAAATGAAGTTAAAAATTATAGGAGTTGTTGAATATTATCATGGTTTAAATTTTATTGTGACTGTAGCTAAAAGATGATATATTTAAAAACTCAAGGACACAAATAGCCAAGAGAAATGGAGGATGTAGAAATAGAACATAAAATTCTTAGTCTGGAGTATGATCTCCTTTATTGATGGTCAGGGAGATTTTGAGATTAGATGGGATTTGGGGTCACCCTATTTATACCTATGGTCTTGGCATACTTATTATTAGCACCCCATTTACTATAAGGTCACCTAGGATAAGAAGAAATATCTTACTATCTAAAATTACCACTAAAATTCCAAAAGGCAAACAAATTTGTTCTTGGCTAAGAGAGTAAACAAGAAACACTTTGGATTTTGGAACTGAAATTCCTAAGGCTAAGGATTATCAGTAATTTTTATTAGATTTTGAAATCCATCTAGTCTGTTGCATCATCTCAGGAATGGTATGCACACTATGGGGTGAGAGACACAGTTAACAAACAAGGGAGAAAACAATGAAGCAGTGCCCAGACACAAGATGAGCAGATGTGGACATTCACATGGATAAAAGGACTTGAGTGAAGAGTAAGGAGATTGAAAATAATGATTTGAGGCCTGGAATTGTTCATTGGTAATGGAAAAAATGAGTTATGAGGACATAGAAAACAGAGCTATGAAGCAAAAAAAATAGTAAATGACAGAATCAAGTCTTGCTCCATTTGGGGATTTGGATTGTCTATAGGACAGTAAATATGAGAAAATTAATTCAATTAAATCTCGTGCAATAGTATGCTTCAATAAATAAAAAAGTAGCTGTGCTACTCAAAGAGTTAAAATGACAAAAGCTTAAGGACTTTCTATTTTAACTTCACACATCCATGGTTTATAGTTCCATATAATATTTTACTTGGGGCCAATAAACTTTAAAAGAATCTTTAAAAATATTTACAGCTACCTGCATAATGAGTTCCAGCTCTTGCTTTTTATTGTGATGGTTAATATTGCATACTGAGAAAGAATTTGCAGAATTAAATGTTGCTATCAAAAGAAAACAAAATTCTATGTTGTGTTAACAGCCAAGGGATACATATTGTGTACCTACTGTGTGTTGGGGCTGTTCTAAGTATCACATATGAGGTAACTCTATGCAGTAGGTAGTAGTTATTTGACGAAGATGACAAAGAAGAAGGAGAAGAAAAAGGAGAAGGAAGAGAAGGAGGAGGAGAGGGAAGAGGAGGAGGAGAAGAAGAAGGAGAAGGAGGAGGAGGAGGAATCCGAAAAAAAAGTTTAAGTAATGTTCATATTTACACAGTGGAAGTGGAAGAAGCTTTGATTCAAAACTACGTTATCTGAGCCCCAGAGCCTAGACATTCAGCCACTTATGATGGAGCTCTGTGAACTAAGCTGCAGCAAGTGGGGACTCGTAGTTCCCACAACAGTCAGGTGGTTATAGAAAACAAGGTAGGAGACTTACTGGCTAGAATAGAGCTACAAAGTTATGAACTATATTTCCCAGCCTTCCTTGCCAGGTAGGCAGGGACATTTGGGTAAAATCTCACCAGTGAAATGCAGACAGAAGTGATGAGTTTCACTTCCATACTTCTAGCCAATCTCATATAAAATTGCATAAAAGTACATTCCTCCATTTAGCCTCTTTCTTCTTTAGGCTAAAATGCTGATGAAGACAGCAACCTTGGAAAATAAAAGGTTGAATATGCTACAGTCTATGTCAGCTAGGGTTCCTGATTGTCAGTATGAAAAGACAAGGAACACCTAATGTGGATTGTGACAAGAGAGAGAATAAAATTCTATATTCATTGAGCCATTAAATTATTATTGAATTCCTTGTTACTGTAGCTCATTGTACCTTAAATAACATACATACCATTATGACTGTCTACCTAGTATTAACCAAAGGGAGATTTTAACATTACCCTTTGAGTACAGTTATGAATATTGGGAGTCAAGAGGATTTATGAGGTATACATAATCTAGATTATAAACTTAAATTGTAATTTTTAAAATTATAATATGGTCATTTATTAATTCAACAAAGTTAGTTCAACAAATTGGTGCCATTACCATGTATCCCTCCTGCATGCCACAACTCTATTACTTCAAGTTATAGGCTAAATTGTGTGGCTCCGAAACTCATATGTTAAAGTTCTAACTTTCAGTATCTCAGAATGTGACTATATTTGGAAATAAGGTCTTTGGGGAGGTGATTAAGTTAAAATGAGGCCACTTGGGTGGGTTCTAATCTGTTATGACTGACGTCCTTATAAGAAGAGAAAATTGGGACACAGACACAAATAGATGAAAGACTATATAACGACATACATATAAATAGCACCCTACAAGCCAAAGGAGAGTCTTCAAAAGGAACCAGTTCTGCTAATACCTTAGTTTTAGACTTCTAAGTTATAGAATTTTGAGAGAATAAATTTCTGTCATTTGAGCCATCCAGTCTGTGGTACTTTGTATGATACTAGCATAGTGATACACTAAGACAGAAGGACAGATCTGAGGGGACGACCATCAATGTGTGTTGCATTCTGTGAATTATGAATTAATTACTGTCTTCATTTGGACTGCTATAACAAATTACCCTAGACTGGGTAATTTAAACACCATACATTTATTTCTTATATTTCTAGAGGCTGGAAGTCTGAGTTGAGGGTGCCAGATGGTTGAGTTCTGGTGAGAGCTCTCTTCTGTGTATTACATAGCTGACTTTTTGCATCCTCACATGACCGGAAGAGAGTGAGGTACCTCTCTGTCCTCTTCCTATCAGGCATTATTTCCATCCATGAGGGCTCCATTCTTATGACCTAATTACCTCCCAAAGACCTCACCTTCCAAATACCATCACATTGACATTAGGGTTTCAACTGGGCATGCAGGAGGGATACAAACATTCATTCTATAACAATTAATGTACCATCCATGAATTTAGTTAGGAATTATAAACAAATTGTGGAAATAAAGTTCTTTAAAAACAGAGACCTCCTGATTGGTACGCCCTGGCCATCAACAGTCAGTGATCATTTTAAAACATAAATTAGATTATTTCATTCATATGTGAAACCTTAGAATTATTTCTCATTTCTTCCTGCACAAAACTAAATGTGGCTTCTTGTATCTTACAAGAACCAACATGATGTCCCGTACTAACTCCAGACTTGGCATTTGTGACACTTCTGCTCATTCATTTTGCTCCAGACATATTGGTTTTCCAAGCATGCTCCCACTTGAGGGTTTTGCTATTTCCTTTCTAGGAATATTCTTTCTCAGGAAAGCCATATAACTCACTTTAGTACTCACTTTGGGTGTCTGCTTATAAGTTATTTTATTAGAGGGGTGCCTGGGTGGCTCAGTCAGTTAGAGGTCTGAATCTTGGTTTTGGCTCAGGTCATGATCTCACAGGTTCATGAATTCGAGCCCCACATTGGGCTCTGTGCTGGCAGCACAGAGTCTGCTTGTGATTCTCTATCTGCTTCTCCCCCACTCATGGTGTCTCTGTCTCTCTCAAAATATATAAGTAAATTGAAATTTTTAAAAAATATATTTTATTAGAGACGTTCCCTGACTATCCTATGTAAAATAGCAACCATCTCCAGGTCTGCAGCATACCTGTCATCCTTTCCCTGCTTTGTTCTTCCCACAGCATTTGTTTTCACCTATTAACATATCACATATTTATTTGTGCAGTCGGTCCTGCTTTTTTAGGATACACCAAGAGTTTCTAGAGTTTTGTTTGTTCACCACTATATCCCCAATGTCTAGAACAGCTCAGAAAGACCTCTACTGATTGGACAACTCAAGCAGATGTTTTCAAATATCTATACAAGGATGTTTTTTCTGTCACAGAACAACCTGAATTATGAACCAAAAGACAAAAAATATTAAGTAGATAAAGAAGAGAAGCCAAAGGAATGTGGGGATGATTATGGGAGGAACTTAGTAATTCCAAATATAGGTCTTCTGTGACTTACGATAGGATTACATCCCAGTAGATGCATCATAATTTGAAAATATCACAAGCCCACTGTACTTAATATATCTAACCTGCTAACACTATAACTTTGCCTAGCCTGCCTTAAATGTGCTCCGAACACTTACATTAGCCCATAGTTAGGCAAAATCATTTAATGCAAAGCCTATTTTATAATACAGTATTGAATACCTTATGTAAGTTATTGAATATTGTACATAAAGTGAAAAACATAATAGGTATACGGGTATAGAATGGTTGTAAGTGCATGGTGGGTTACCCTCATGACTATGTGTCTGACTGGGAACTGTGGCTCACTGCCACTACCCAGAATCACCAGATTATTGAACCACATATTCCTAGCCAGAGAAAAGATAAAAATTCAGAATTTGTAAAATGAAAACACTAATGCAAAAAGATATATGCACTCCTATGTTTACTGCAGCATTATTTACAATAGCCAAGATATGGAAGCAACCTAAGTGTCCATTGACAGAAGAATGGATAAAGATGTGGTATACATAGTAAAATATTACTCAGCCATAGAAAGAATGGGATCCTGCTATTTATACAACATGGATGGTCCTAGAGGGTACTATGCTAAGGGAGAGAAGTCCAACTGAAAAGACGAATACCACATAATTTCACACATATGTGGCATCTAAAAACAAAACAAATAAAAAGCAGAATCAGACCTATAAATACAGAGAACAAACTGATGGTTGCCCGAGGGAAGGGCGTGGGGGGTAGGCAAAATGGGTTAAGGGGAGTGGGAGATACAGGCTTCCAGTTATGGAATAAACAAGTCATGGAAATAAAAGATACAGCATAAGGAATACAGTCAATGATATTGTGATAGTGTTCTAGGGTGACAGATGGTGGCTACACTTGTGAACACAGCATAACATATAGAGATGTTGAATCACTATGCTGTACACTTCAAAGTAATGTAACATTGGGTGTCAACTACACTCAGTTAAGACAATTTTTTAATAGAAAATAAATTAAACCTCATAGCACAAGTTTCTATTAAGTTTGTATAGCTTTGGCAACATCATAAAGTTGAAAACTCATATGTCAAATCATTGTAAGTCAGGGATGATCTGTAATCAAAGTAGGTTTTCCAATCCTTTTGTCTGTACTGTAAGTCAAATGAAAGGCATCAGAGGGTGAGGACCATTTATTTAATTTAGTTTATATATAGGATGTGCTCAATATATGTTTGTAGAATAAATAAATAGTACAAGATCTCTGTGAATCTCTTTTTGCTTAGTCTGCAAGAGTCTTTCCTTCCTGATCTTCCTGTTTCCCTGACTTCATTTTGAAGACTGTCTTTATTTCAAGTTAGTTTTTTCTATTTTGGGGGCTCATCTCTTTTGATTGTCTTTATTTGTTTCAGATGATATATTCTCATGAGTTAGACTGCTTTTCCCATGTATGAAAGCTTCCAAATCTATAAATCCAGGCTGATCCTTCTCTTTCAAACCACAGACTCACATAATCAACTGTCTGTTGGATGTTTACATATGGAAGTTCTTCAGTCACTCAACTTAATCCATCAATATGCCTTTAAAATTTGTTGCCCTTCTCAATTCCCTATTGTGGACCTGAGTACTACCATGGTCCTAGTAACTCGGGCTCTAAACCTTGGAAACCTCCCTACGTTGGTGTTTGTTACAGTTCAATTTAGGAAATGTTTTATATCCTGGCCTATTTAGGACTAGGGGTTTGTAACCCTAGTATAATATTTTTTTATTTTTTCATTCTTAAAATCTATAGTGAAGGAGTAGCCCCCTCTCGAAATGTCTGCAAGAAGCTAAGAACATATTTAAACATACCAAATAAATTATGATCTATCCTGGTAGTTTATTCTAGTGGCATGAAGAACTACTGCTAATTCCTTTGAGAAATGAAGTCCTTGGAATGATCACATCTCAATAATTAAAAATATCATCTCACCCACCATTTTATTTGGAATCCTAGCAAAGACTGCAGAATTATTTTCATATCTCCAACCTGACTCAGAAACTCAGCCAATGTAAGTATTAAAAAGAGCTTTATATCAGTTTTGTTAGGAAACTTGTAGCCAATTCATTAAGCCACTCCTCAAATTCTTGGCCATAGCTCCCCTCAGAGCAACTCCTTCCTTCCCTCCTCTCATTCCTGTTCTGATTCCACTACATCCTCTGAACCCCTCTCTCCCACCCTAGCATTCCTTATATAAACTCTTCTTGACTTCGGTATATTACTCTTTTAAATCACTCTGTACGTGATTTCTTATTATTTATAACTAATAATGCATGAATTTGAGCTACAAAGTATCTTTGTACCATCCCTACTCAAATTTTGCTAGTATCATAAAAAATGACTTTTGAGACTTTCCTTCTTTTCTAATGACTTGGACAGTTTACGTATCTGTTTCTTGAAGATTTGAGTTAATACGCTCATAAAACTATATGAGCCTATGCCTTTTTAATATATTCTAATGCTACATTGTTTTAGCTAATTAAATCTTTTGTAGTTAATTGAGCATAATGGCCAGTTTTTCCCAGTGTTTGTTTTTTAATGTGTACCTTGGAAACCACCAGTTTTCCTGAGCTTCTATATCAGACACATCTTCTGTGGCCCCTTAGATTCTCTCTCCCTCTCCTGCTTCCCAGACCTTTGCCGTTCAACAAAGAGTCCACAGTCAGACGTCGCAACAAGATGGAATGTCCACCGCGTGAGGAAATCTTTTATTCTAGATTGATCTCCTGTATACAGCATATCACTGGATTTTTCATTTTTTTTGTTTTAATTGAGTCATTATTAATTTGAAAAATTATCCATTTACTGTGGCTTCTGATACTGTATATTTCACCCTTCCACTTTATATTTATGATTTTGTGCCTTCTTTTATATGTGATTTACTTCTTCCTATCCTCCTCCTCCCTCTTATTCTCCTTTGCCTTTCTTTTCCTTACCTGTCTTCTGCTAAATGAAACACACTTAAGGTGCTCCTTTTTTTCCACTTCGAGGAGCTTGGAAGTTCTAAATGCTTTTTGAAATGTTTTCATTATGTATCTTAAATTCTTAACCTACAAGTACAAACTATGTGTTTCAGTGAAGTAATATCTATTTTCCCTCCTCTTTAACAGAAATGCCATTAACATGTCTTTATTTCACTCTTTCTTCTACATCCCATGTGTCATTTTTAATTCGTAGACTTTATTTTTTGGAATAGTTTTAGGTTAACAAAAGAAGTGGTTCTTACGTATCCTCTATCCTACGCATAGTCTCCATTACTATTTTTAAATCATTTACAGTTATATTTATTCATTTAGTCTATGTAACACCTTTACTATTTTAAGAATTATTTATGTAATGAACTACACTGAAATTTATGGCCAAATTGTTAATAACTACTTGGACCTAATGGTATAGTCAATTGATTTCTATATTTATTTACTTTTATATATACCATGTCTTCTTTTTGGGTTAATTTTAAGCAAATGAAATATATCTTGAGGAATTTTTTTTTCCTGAAACTCATCTTGAGTAATTCATTTCCTGAATGATCTACCGTAACTTTTCATGTCCAACAAAAATCTTTGTGATTCTCAAATATTGCAAACTAATTGGTTGGTTATAGATTCATAATTATAAATCCTTTTTCCTTTAGCACACTGAGGCCATTATTACATTTTCCTATCATTTAGTGTGAAGACTGAAAAGTTCCATACCTCTTTTCAGTCTCAATTAATGCTTTGGTTTTATTCCTGTGGAAACTTTAAAAATTTACTCTTTATTCTTGGGATTCAAAAATTTCATCAAGATATGTCCTAACATGCATGTATTTCCTTATTCCTGAGCAGTACATCAAGAATTTTTCATGTGAACACTTGGATCTTCTTTCAAGAAAGTTTTCTCCTATTAGTTATTTCTATCCATTTTATTTTTTTCTCCATTTTTTTTTGACAATTATTGAATCTTCTGGCATTATCCTCCATAGCTCTCAAGTTATCTTTCTTTAATGTTTTCTTTGTCTTTGTCTTCTCTATGCTCCAGGGTGTTTTCTTATTAATCTGGCCTTCAGCTCTATCAGTTTTGTTGTTTGACTCATAATAAATATATGTGCTTGTTTTTGTAATCACATTTTTATATTTTAGAATTAAAACATTTTTTTGATGGTACCTTTTTTCCTATTAGCTTGTACTTGATTCATGACTTTAATAACCTCTTCAATCTTTCTGAGAATTAAAATGTTTACATTTCATGCAGGTCAGCTCTTCTTTTGATTCTCTTTTATGATAATGCACAGAAAGTTTTTTGTTTTTACAGATTTGAGAATGAAAGACTACATTGATTCACATATGTAGCTAGTATAGGTTTTCTTAAAAGTTATATACGTCTGATTTCTTACAAGTCCATCCCCCCCCCAAATAGTGGGGAATTTTATTAGACTCTGAAGTTAAGCAGGCAAGATTATGCTAAGTGATATGTTTATGGGTGGAAAGCTGGCAAATAAGGCAGAGACCCTTTTCAAATCCCAAAAAAATGAAAGAAAGGGGAACATGTGAGTGTATTTCAGATCTGTGCTTAGCCAATTATCCCCTCCCACCCTCATCTCATATCTGTGTGGGTTTAAAGTCACTGAGGCTCTGCATTTTCTTGTTTTCAGCATCAAAACCATGTTGAACTTTCACTATCCCTTCTTAACACCTATCTAGGGACAGCAGATTCTCCATTTGGTCTTGAAAGCTTTTGTCATTAGCATTATATTCTGGAGGCAATCACTTAAGCCAGCTCCCTATGTACAAATGATCAGGATGTTTCATAATTCTTTAAATTAATCACAGCACTAGTCAATCTATGGTGACTTTCTATTCCTAGGCCAGTTTATTGTGACTTGAATCCTGCAACCTTCTCTTCTGCCCATTTTAGGTTTCTCAGTTTTGATTCTTTATCAATCATCCTAAAACTTCCTCTAGGCTGCTGATCCAGACTCATTTTTTTTCAGCACTATTATGGATTTTTAAAAATATGTCTCTTCTGTCTTTTCAAGAAATGCTGGAACACAAAGAAAGTACATGTATGTATTTGCCCACTAGCTTAAACCATAAAACTTACAGTTTTTTTGTACCTAGTTGTAACTAATAATCCCATACTCCACTACACCCATATAACAAAGGTAGTTATTCACTTTTCTGAGCTTTTTTATTTGTAATGTCTTTGTTTCTCATGAACTGATATAGCTACAAACTTAGTCAAACCTGCATTATCTCATAATGATTTTAGTAGTTTCCTAACTGTTTTACATATGCTTAGTCACTCCCAATTCTAGGTGAGTCAGCATAATATCCAGGGCCACAGTATGACTTCTGTAGGCCAGAGGCACTTTTGCCCTGTTCTCTACTAAAATATTTTTTAAATTATATTTTCTGACTATAGTGTTATAAAGATAAATATAAATATAATCCAAGCTCTGCTCATTATAGACTCGTTATATTTATGTTTTCCTTCTGATTTAAAATAAATTAAAAATAAAACGTTTTTGTACATTCCTGAAAATACTGTGGGGCTCTAGCCATTGACTACTGTCTAACGCATAAGTTGGTCCTATTAATGTCTCTATCTCAATCTTCACAAAAATTTCTTTTTCTTCATGTTGGAGAGTATATGAGTGTGTGTGTGTGTGTGTGTGTGTGTGTATGTGTGTAAAAATTGTTGATTCTGTAGTACATATAAGCTAAAGCTGAAATTCCTTTAATAGTCTTCCCAGCTAATATTCAACACCCTTCATAATTTCTTCTGAATTATTTTTCTAAACATTCCTCCCATAGCTTTAACCCAAGTCCTCTACCCTGGTTAACTTCCTGACCCTTGAACAAGATTGGAACTTTGTCACCTCTGTGCATCTGCCCTGTTGCTCCTTGGATCTACTCCCCCCACCCCTCTCCCAGTTCTGCCTTTATTTACCAATCTTATTGATTCCATGCAATATGGAGTGTGGTTAAGAGTATGGACTCTGGAGTCAGTGTCTGAGTTCACAGTTATTAGTTCTATGTCTTCTACAAGTTATATGACCTTGATGTGCCCCAGTCTCCTCAACTATAACATGGGAGAAATAATTGTTCCTATTGGATGGGCTTAGGAGTGACACAATAGTAGAAACTATAACACTTACTAGGCACGTATCATGTGCCCCTTACCTGTCTAAATATTTTACACATAATATGTGTAAAGAGCTTAAAACAGTGCCTGGCACAAAGAATGTATTCAAGGATTCTATTATCTACCTACAATATTACTCAATAGGGCAAATACTACTTAAAAAAATACCTTTCTGGACAACATCAGCTATGGGAATTGCTTTCTCCTCTGACTCCTGTAGCATATATTTTGCACATTCTTGATAGTTATCATGCTACTTAAAAATAGTGATATTGCTTCATAAATCATGTTTACATCCCTTGTACAATTTGCTACAGAATCTTTCAGGTTGTAGAAGTCCATTATACAGTTGTGGATTGATTGCTTCATTGATTATATGATTTCTTCATGTCCAGGAGCCAAAAGTCCACTCAATTGACACATATTGGGAAAAAGCAGGGAGGTCAGCAGCAAGGTCAGCAACAGCACACTCTTAACAAAGAACCACTTTGCAAGCTTCCATTCATCTTGCTCTGATGTTAGCAACACTTCAGCCCATCTATTTGTGTGGAATCAAATCTGGGATTGTGCATTTCCTCACATGTAGCTAGTGAAAAACTTTTCCTACCATCTTTAGAGTGCTAAGTCTACCCAAGAAGGGATGTCAGATGGTTGATTTAAAGGTGCAATTCACCTCTCAAATCATATGATTTATCACCAAAATAATTCATTTAACCAGGAGCCAAAGCAGTTGAAATACCACTATTAGTAATCTCTATCACTAGAGATTTATTATTTTGAGTTACTTCCCTAGGGGTAATTACAAACTCTCAGACTAATTTTTCTTAAATCTTTAGTGATTTATTCTCTGCTGGGCACTTAGAGCCTGGGTAGGGGGAAGTGAGAGGCATAAGGGCCTGTAAAAAGGGGAAAGGGCTTCATGAAAGGGAAGTGAGGATAGCAGAAGACAAGCTTTTTCTACTTCACCACATAGTTCTCCTCAGAAGTCACATGGCTTTTTGGAGTAGAATGCGATCTAGCAGTTCTCAAATGCAGGCCACAAGCCAGAACTTCCAGGCCAAAATTAGTGAATATGACCCCAAACTTCTTCACTTTCTACGAAAAGAAAAAAGCATGCGACTCTGGCTAACATAGACTGTAAAGGTCAAGAATATTAAGATGTCTTACTCTGAATTCCTTTCACTCCTAACTATAACATTTTGGCTAAATTTATCATATTTTCAGAAGATACAGATAAAGAAATGATTATTGTTGACTATACTTTATAAAATGTTCACAAGCATTTCTGAAGCAATAGATTATATATTTGGCAATGTTATTTACCTCTATTATCTCAGTGGCCAGTATCACAGACCCTAGCTCTGCTCCCCTGTGTTTAAGTGCCTTCCCAGGGCAGTTTGACCACCAGAGGGCTTGTAGGATTGGGTAGGTACAGTGGAAGGAGACAATCTCAGCAACAGCCACCACTGAGAGGTGTCATGTGGAAGAGACATGCTGTACTGACAGGATATAAGGCATGAGATGCCTGGATACAACTGTAGTTCCACGCTTTGCACCTTTACACAAATCTCATAATTACTTGGATCCTTGATTGTTTTGTCCTTAAAATGGGAGGACAATAAATTAGAGTGTCTTGTGAGCTTTAAATGAAATCACATTCGTGCAGCACCCAGAGCCATGTCTAGGGTGGGGTTCTTATATTTAGTGGTGGTGGTGGTGTTAGTAGCAACTCCTTCTAAAACTCTGCTAGGCCTGGTGGAACTGGCAAAATGTGAATAACTCCCACTGCTCAAGTAGCTTCTAGACTACCAGGGGAGACCAGAAGAGGATGTGAATGAGTATACTACACATCAGTGTGTGATAATCAGCATAAGAGAAACATACAGAGAGACACTGTTTCCAGCTGTAATGATTGGAAATGGTTCCACAGAATGAGTCACAACTGATCTGGAACTCAGCAGATGGCCCATTGTCTTAGAGACTTTAGTTTTTCTAGACTGAATCAAGAGGCGATTGCAGCTTCCAGGGATGTTCAGAGCCATGTCATTAAAATGGTACTTCCGAGCATCTCCAGATGTGTCCAAATCTTTTCCTATGTGTGATAACAAATAGTCCTGGTGTCCCAGGCAGTGGTTCTCCACTGTGGCACCACGACACATTGATGGACAGCACCAATCACTTTCTGGCGTGTCATAACTAATTTGTTACTAAAGCAGTTGAAGTAAAGTGAAAGATTAGTTTTTTCATGTGCATTAGAGCAGATTCAAGGCTGCCAACTGGGAGCAGATAATGTTTGGCAGTATTACTAGGTTTCTTCTTTTCACTCTTATTACCCCTGTAATAGCCCTTGGCATGTAGGCAGAGAGGTCACTGGCCACATGCACTGCCATGTGGAGGATGGCTACAGCAAGATCACAGAAGTCACTGCTTAGCGTTGAGTTCCCAAATGGAAGGTTTTAAGTTCATATCAGAAACATTAGGCTTGAAAGTCAGATCCTGGTGGCCCAGAGAAACATAAGAAGACTGTGTGTCTTGCTCTGAGGAGTGTGGCCTGGGGAGAGTGGACATTTATGAGTAGTAGAGAGGCAATGGTGGAATGAAGTGCCCAGAAGTCCAGAAGACGGGACTAAGAGGCTGCACCACTGATTTCTTGTCACCACAGTCCAGAAGTATTTCTAACCCCCCCGCCAAGGGAAGTATAGAAGTGATGACTGAGCTGGTGGTACTTAATGAAGACAGAAGACAAAGTCTGAAGCTGCCTGGTACCTTCCAGTGCCTGTGGTATGGCCAAGACAACAGCAGAAGATGTAGCAACAGCAGAGGCTATCATAGATAACGAAAGTGTTACTCATGTAGGGTTTAATATGGGAAGAGTACTGTATTACGTGCCTCCTTAAGTTATCTTAAAAATCCTCATAATAATCCTTCAAAGTTGCTCCTATCAATACCCCCATTTTACCAAGAGGAAGGAGAAGCACCAAACAAAAGGTAAGTAATTAGCCTATGGTTACAGAACAGATAAGTCATAGTACAGTTAATATTTGGATCCAAGCATCTAGCTCAGAAGCCTGCCCTCCACTGACATCAAGACAATGTCCCAGGAATATACATCACTTCCAGTGAGACATCCAGGAGAAGAAGGAAGAGAAAAGACTCCTGGATTGATTGATTTGAATGTGTGTTTTAAACAGAAGTGATTGGGGCACCTGGCTGGCTCAGTTGGTTGAGCGTCTGAATTCGACTCAGGTTATGATCTTATGGCTCATGAGTTCGAGCCACGCGTCGGGCTCTGTGCTGACAGCTCAGAGCCTGAAGCCTGTTTCGATTCTTTGTCTCCCTCTCTCTCTGTTCCTCCCCCACTTCCATTCTGTCTCTCTCTCTCAAAAATAAATAAACATTTAAAAAAATTTAAACAGGAAGTGATTAAGATTCCTTCAAATGGCAAAACTTGGTCTCACAAGCTAAGTAATTGACAAATAAGTATATTTTCTGAAAACGTGTTCCCTGATTATGAGGTTCATTTCTCCTACACTTGTAATAATTTTACCCTTTTCCCCATTTTATCTTGTTTGTTGGCTTATAACGTATAACTTTTTTGTTTTTTAGTAGTGGCTTTAGGTTTACACCATTAACTGATTACAGTCTACCTACAATATTATATTATCCTGAATTTCATATTCAGGATAAGAACCTTATAAGAACATAGTTTCATCCTATTTTTAAATGTGTTTTAAATCCCACAATAGATTGATGCTCCTTTGCTTTAAACAGTCAAATAGCTTTTAAAGAGATTTGTGTTTTAAAAGTTGGTGGAACAGATTAGAAGATAAATGGAACAGAGCAGAGAGCAGAGAAATAAACCTATATTTATATGGTCAATTAATCTTTGACAAAGGAGGAATGAACATATGGTGAGGAAAAAAGTCTTTTCAACAAATGATGTTGGGAAAACTGGAGAGCAACATGCAAAACAATGAAACCAGACCACTTTCTTTCACCATACACAAAAACAAACTCAAATGGATTAAAGACCTAAATAAGAGACCTGAAACCATAAAACTCCTAAAAGAAAACATAGGCAGTAACCTCTTTGACATTGGCCCCAGAAACATTTTTTCTAGATAGGTCTCCTCAGGCAAGGGAAATAAAAGAAAAAATAAACTACTAGGACTACACCAAAATAAAAGCTTTTGCTCGGCAAAAGGAAAAGACAACCTACTGAATGGGAGAGAGGTGAAAGATATATCTGATAAGGGGTCAATACTCTAAATATGTAAAGAATTTATACAACTGAACACCACCCCTACCAAATAATCCAATTAAAAATGGGCATTTTTCCAAAGAAGACATACAGATGGCCAACAGACACATGAAAAGATGCTCAATATCATTAATCATCAGGGAAATACAAATCAAAACAATGAGGTATCAACTTATACCTGTTAGAATAGCTTGTATCAAAAAGACAAAAAATAATGAGTATGGATAAGGATATGGAGAAAAAGGAGCCCTCTGCACTACTGACAGGAATTTGGTGCAGCGGCTATGGAAAAGAGTAAGGAGTGTCCTCTAAAAATTAAAAATAGAAGTACCATACAAATCAGTAATTTCACTACTGGGTATTTACCAAAAAATAAATAAATAAAAACAATAATTCAAAAAGATATGTGCACTTCTGTGTTTATGACAGCACTATTTACAACAGTCAAGATATGGAACCAATCCAAGTGTCCACTGATAGATGAATAAAGAATATGTGAAACACACATGCACATGCGCATATACAATGGGATACTATGCAACCATAAAAAGAATGAGATTGTGCCATTTGTGACAATTGAATAGACCTAGAAGGAATTATGCTAAGTGGAATAAGTCAGAGAAAGGTAAACACCATATATGGAATCATTAAAAACAAAGCAAATGAACAAACAAAGCAGAAACAGATCCATAAATACAGAGATCAAACTGGTGGTTGCCAGACAGATAGGGAGTAGGGGGGTGGGCAGAAAGGGATGAAAAGGAGTAGAGGCACAGGTGTCTAGTTACAGCATAAATAAATCACAGGGATAAAAAATACAGCATAGGGACTATAGTCAATGATATTGTAATAGAATTCTGTGGTGACAGATGGTAGCTACTCTTGTGGTCAGCACAGCATAGTTAGTTCTCAATTTGCTATGTTGTAAACCTAAAACTATTGTAACAGTGTCAGCTATACTTCAATAAACAATACCTTTTATATTTATCCATATATTACCATATGTTCTTCAAATTTTTGTGTAAATGCAGATTTCCATCTAGTATCATCTTCTTTCTGACTGAAGGAATTCCTTTGCTATTTCTGCTGGTGATTAATTCATTTAGTTTTTCTTTTTTTAAAAAATTTTTTAATGTTTATTTATTTTTGAGAAAGAGAGAGAGTGTGTGAGCAGGGGAGGGGCAGAGAGAGAGAGGGAGACACAGAATCTGAAAGCAGGCTCCAGTCTCTGAGCTGTCAGCACAGAGCCCAACGTGGGGCTTGAACCCATAAACCACAGGATCATGACCTGAGCTGAAGTCAGATGCTTAACCGACTGAGCACTCCAGGCACCCCTAATTTAGTTTTTATATGCCTAAGAAAGTTTATTCCGCCGTCCTTTTTCAAATATATTTTTGATGAGAATAGATTCACTATATACTGGGATACTGGGGTGGGTTTTTTTTTTTTTATATATTTTGTGTTTTTGTTTGTTTTTAGTAAAAATGTGTCTCTACTATCATCTGGCTCACATTATTTCCAACAAGACACATCTTTGTTATATTTTTCCTTTATACATAATGTGAGGTTTTTATTTTCTCTGCCTGCTTTTAAGATTTTTCTTTTTATCACTGTTTTTAAATAATATAGTTAAGGCGTATTTTAGTATTGTTTTCTTCTGGTTTCTTGTACTTTAGGTACATTGAACGTCTTAGATCTGTTTACAAGCATACCTCAGAGATATTGTGGGATACCACTCCTAACCACCACAATAAAGTGAATATTACAATAAAGCAAGTCAAATGAATTTTATTGGTTTCTCAGTGCATATAACAGTTATCTTTATACCATACTATAGTATATTAAGTGTACAATAGCATTAGGTGTAAAAAAATAAATGTACATACCTTAATTAGAAAATATTTTATCTCCCAAAATGCTATTATCTGAGCTTTCAGTGAGTAGTATCATTGATCACAGATCCCCGTAACAAATATAATAATAAAAAAAAGAAGTATTGTGAGAATTCCCAAAATGTGACATAGATACACAAAGTAGGCAAATGCTGTTGGAAAATGGTACCAATAGACTTGTTTGATGCAGGGTGGCCACAAACCTTCAATTAGTAAAAAATGCAATATCTGAAAAGTACAATGAAGCAAAGCAAAATAAAACAAGGTTTCCTGTATAGTTTTCATCATATTTGGACAGCGGCCATGATCTCATCAGTGTTTTTTCTGTTTCCTCCTCTCTCCCCTCTTTCAAAGACTCCACAATCACTTGTATTTGGCTACCTAAAGTTGTCCGACAACTTCCTTATGTCTGTTCATTTGTTTTCAGTCTTTTTCTGTTTAATTACAAATATCTTCTATTGTTTTCAAGTTACTAATCTTTTCTAATGCAATGTGTAATTTGCTATTAATCCCAGTAAGTATATAAGTGTATTATTTTTTTAATCTCAGACATCTTTAGAACTTCAATCTGGTTTTTTTCAATATATCTTTCATGTATCTGATTTAACATACTCAATCTTTCCTCTAGCCTCTTAAACATAGGGAATATTCCATAACTACATGAACTATAATTAAAATAACAGATTCATTGTCTTTGCCTAATAATTCTGTCATCTGTGTCAGTTCTGGAAGTTTTTCTAATTGATTTTTCTCCACATTATAAATTGTTTCTACTGTGATATTGTGATACTATGATAAGAAATATATATTTGGTCTTTGTCCCCATTTCGCACACAGCACTCCTGAAACCTTGGGGTTTCCTAAGTGATAAGAGTGGGGTAAAGGTAACTTTTGTTATTCATAACAAGCCCCTTTCAACCACACCTGATTTATGTTAATGAGGTGATTTTTGGAAAGCCCCTAAAGATGGGGGCTGGTTGCCAGGGGAACCAACCATGTAATTGCAGGAATAGAGCTTTCAGCTTCATTCCCCCTTCAGATCTCCAAGGAGGGGAGAGGGATGGAGATTGAGTTTAATCGCCAATGGCCAATGATTTAATCAATCATATCTAAGTAATGAAGCCTCCATAAAAATCCAAAAGGTCAGATTCAGAAATCTTCTAGGTTGGTGAACATATGGAGTTTCTGGGTAAAAGGCATGACAAGTGAGGTCACGGAACTCCAAGCCCCTTTGCACATACCTTACCTTCTGCATCTATCTTTTCCACCTGGCTGTTCCTGAGTTATATCTTTTTATAATAAACTGGTAATCCAGTAAGTAAAATGTTTTCCTGAGTTTTTTGAGCCACTTTAGGAAGTTAATTGGATCTTTGAGGGGGTTGTGGAAACCTCTGATTTTGGGCCAGTTGGTCAGAAGCACAGGCAACTATCTAGGTTTGAGATCAGCACCTGAAGTCCAGTGGGGATGTAGCAGGATTCTGGCACAGAGTCGTGACACCAAGACTTTTCTTTCCAGGAAGAAACTTCATTCCTTCGAGCACCACTTAGTTGGGTTCATACCCAAAGAACTGAGCCCCAAATGCCTCGTGGTGTAGTTTTTTAAATATATTTTTTACTTCTTTGTCTCCCATACATGGTAACACACAAACATGTAGTCTGACTAAGTGGTCTCATGTTACAAGGTTGTAAGGGATGTTGTCACTTACGCATAGCCAGGTTGCCTTAAGGTTTTTTGGTTTTTTCCCCTTTTCTTAGGGAGGAGATCCTACCACAGGGAAGGGCAGTCTTGTCAGACTGAGCCCTTAACCTGTGGGATCTGACACTATCTCCAGGTAGATAGTGCTAGAATTGAGTTTAATTATAGGACACTGAGCTGTTGTCACATAATTGCTTGTTATGAGGTAAAATCTCTACATATTTCATGGCCAGAAGTGTTAGAGTGGAGTATTACTGGGGTGCCTGGGTGGCTCAGTCAGTTAAGCATCTGACTTCAGCTCAGTTCATGAACTCATGGTTAGTGAGTTTGAGCCCCGTGTTGGGCCTGAGCTGTCAGAACAGAGCTGGAGTGTGCTTCAGAATCTGTCTCCATCTCTCTGTCTCTCTCTTTCTCTCTGCCCCTCCCCTGTGCTCTGTTTCTCTTTCTCTCAAATATAAATAAACATTAGAAAAAATTTAAAAATTAGAAACTCTATTACTAACTATATAAACTATGAACCTGACTCAACAGCATATTCATTCTCTGAATACCTAGTACTGGAGTTTGGCATGTATCCCCTTCATCACATACATGGTATGTGTCCATACATGGGTAATAGGGCTTTTAGACAATGATTTTGATGCACTTTTACATTTTTAATTTTTAGCCAAGTGAAAATGAATTTCTTTCTAAGAGACTGTAGTTTTTGCAAAGAGTAGAGAATCTTAGCAGCCAAAGTGCTTATCCATTGTTCCTGTATATACTATCGGGGATTTAATTGATTAGATGGACTTAATTGAAGCAGAATAGGTTTTCATTCCAATGAATTCTATTTATTAAGCTATAATTATTAATTTTCCTTTATTCCTTTCAGCTGCTGTGCCATATTTATAGCATGTGTTCTTATAATACAGTTAAAACTACTTTATCTTTTAAATGTTTATTCCATTGTTGAAATAATTTTATTACGTATTGAAGTTAACTTTTCAATAAAAGCCAGGGAATATTTCTACAACCCAATAGAAGATTTAATGCTCCTGATGATACTAACAATAAACCCCAACATTTACTGAACAGTTACGAGATGTTAGGTAGCTGATTACATAGCGGTACATTCTTGTTCTGAATATTTATTTTGCCAGAACTCACTATCAATTAAATTCATAAATCTGTCATGTATGAAGCTCAATACCTGAAGACTTATGTACATGGATACTTTTTTCCCCACTTCTCAATATTTGAGTTCATGGTGTCACTATGTGCTGGATACTGATATTGTTGTATGGGATATATAGATACAGATATATATATATATATATTTTTAATTTTTTATGTCTTTATTTTATTCTGAGAGAGAGAGAGACAGAGAGTGAGTGGGGGTGGGGCAGAGAGAGAGAGAGAGAGAGAGAGAGAATCTGAAGCAGCCTCCAGGCTCTGAGCTGTCAGCACAGAGACCAACGTGGGGCTTGAACCCACGGACTGTGAGATCATGACCTGAGCCAAAGTCAGATGCTTAACCGACTGAGCCACCCAGGCACCCTTAGATATATTTATTTTTAAATACATAAATCCCTGAATAATCCTATGAAGTGGCTACTATTAATTAAAGTAACTAAACAACATCCTAACAAATGTCAATATCTGGGTTTGAACATTGGCTACTGACATGTGTCCCTGAGCCTTTAACCAGAGTAATAATAGCTTATCATATTGGACACTTATTCTGTGTTAGGCACTGTTCTAAGCACTTTCTGTATACCAACTCATATAATCTTTACAACAACCTCATAAGGCAAATGAAATTATTTCCATCTTACAAATGAAGCCCCAAGAAGTAAAATAACTGTCCAAAGACACATGGTTGGCTAGGGCCAGAGCCCCACCACAGGCACCCCCACTCCAGAGCCCATGCTGTCCACCACCATCCTCTCCCTGAGCTCCCTGAGCACATTTCATCTTATATGTCCCTTCTACCACAAGGAATCTCTGACTTTTCTAGTTTTACTCTATTAGTGAGGTCAAGGTGTGAGTTAAAAAAGCAAAGGTGATCTGTTACCACCTATATCCAAGCCAGTCTCACAAAAGAACTATAAAATCTTATTGTTTAGTCCAATCTCTTCATTTTTACAGATGGAGAAACTGAGGCCCAGGAGGGTTAAAAGTCTTGTCCAAGGTTAAATATAGATTTCCAATTTTTGTCAAAGCAGGACATTTGGCAAAGTGCTGAGTTCTCTTGTACAACAAATATTGAATGCTCTTGTTCAACAAATATTTGTGGAATTGAATTGAAAGTTGAAATCTTTCTTGAGATTAGATTGGTTCAAAGCTCCATGGTTAGAAATGTTTGTAGATCATTTCCACTTGACTAGCTTCTCTGCATAAGTACTGGTCTTTCTAGAATTATGTTTCATAAATAGTAGAGCCACATTACCTATTCTTGTACCGATGTTCTCACATATTTTTCCACTGAGGTTGGGGTTACTTTACTTTTGTACTATAGCCTTAAATCTTAAATCTCATAGCAGAGAGGCTACATTTTCAAAACAGCTTCTCCCAGGTTTAACAAATTAGAATCTATTGATTTCCTTTGACAAAGTAAAGGGTATTGCTGTAAACTCAAGACAGACATGGTATGAACTTTATTCTAGTAATGTAATGTAGGAGATATGTTTCAGGACATTTGAGTGAGAAAAGTCATTTGAACAAGGCAGCAATTTGAAACAACCTTAAAGCATTTGATAGGAAAATTTTCATCAGCAAGAATCGATATTGTAATTTTCTTATATAATTAACATGTGTTGATCTGAATGTTAATTTTTTTGCTTTTTGATAGAATTTGAAAATTCCTTTACTTAATATTTCCAGTAAATGTGAAGTGCTTTAGAAAGGTTTTCAAAAATTTATATAGTTATATCACTTTTCCGCTATGTATTTTAAATCTTTACCTAATGAATAGTATTCTCAAAGGGACTGCATTCATATACAAACTAAATAGATTGAATGTAGTTACACTGGTTTATTTTTGTTTGTTTGCAGACTGTAGGATCAATAGGGTATTAGATATACCTTTAAAAACTGAAATTAGAGAAAAAAGTCTTAGTAACTCAAACATTATAAACTCTTTTGTCTTCTTATGAAACATAGTTCATACAGGTATTGTTCCAACACTTAAAACATATATCCAGATTTCAGTGATTACATATTTTTGGATGACTTTATTATCCAAAAAATGTATGATTCTATCACACAAAAATGTATGAAAATGTCCAATTTAAGGAAGATTTTTATAGCTAACAGTTTAAAATATGAAAGTATAATGCTTTGATCCTAAGCTTCCTTGGACAAAGAATACTTTACAATTCTAGAAATAAAGTTTTACTTTTCACTTTTCCTCCAAAGATTTGTTTTGAGTTTACTTGATTTTTCTTTTAAAGATAAATAAATCATTTTGAACTAACGTTTTTGTAAAGGAATATAGTATTATTTTTTACAATAAAGTTTTAAATTTAATTTGTTTGCTTAGATTCATGCATGTAATGTCTGATATTTATTTCAAAACATGTTGGTAAAGTCTATCAACTATTTGGTAAAACGTATAAATCATGTGACAAAATATAATACAGTAACTTCCCAGTACAAAAACACTTCAAATACAGGCTTTTTTTTTCTTTTTTAACTTAGAATGTCCGACTACAAACCCCTGTGGCGCTGGGTTCACGGCAGTGTATTGTTTATTTATCAGCCTATGATTCAGTCAGCTTGTTTTCTATAAATTACTGTGATAAATTACAATGGAGACATACTTTTGTTACATTTGAAATGCAAGATAAAATAAATGTTACCCATTTCTCCCTCCCCATTCCTCCAGAGTGCTCAGTTATCAGGGAAGGTGGATTATTCATCTTCTAACAGCAAACAATGGTGAGTAAAAAATAAATAAAAATTCTTTATGAAATGAATATTAACAATGACCTTTTGTTCAGCATAACACATTTATAATAAAACAGGCACACTGGGAGGAAATGCTTATTCATTTACTAGGACTGAGATTAACAACAACAACAACAACAAAAATAAAACCAAGGATTAAAAAAAAAAACTTCTTTAAGGTGTATAATCCATAAACTATGCAAATTTACAACCCTTCCTCAAGATGAGCTTCTTACTGACCAACCTCTAGCAATAAGCTATTAGGCAAAGATAACTGTTTTGGTATGTCAGTTTTCAAAATGTTTAATTAACTGATGACTGGTAGTTTCACTAAATTTACATACTGCACAAAAATTAAACAAAACATACAACTATCATTTTTAAGAACCAAGAATGAAGTATACACTTATCATTTTCTGTTCTTAAATAATAAAGTTTAAGGGTGATAATGTGCCTTAATCAAGGACCAAAAAAAAAAAAAAAAAAACCACAAATAAGCCACTACATTACTAATAGAATTGTTAGTGTAACTGCTGATCTTGATGTGCTTGGAACTTAATTCATATCATTCAATCCAGTGACAAAAAAATTAAAATGCAAAAAACTCCATTTATTTTAGCTTTAAATGTTTTTAATGATGTTTTTAAAGATAGAAAAATATTTAAAAAGAAGGCATTCCTATACTTACATGATTTAAAAATTTTAACTGCAGGGGTGCCTGGGTGGTTCAGTTGGTTAAGTGTCTGACTTCGGCTCAGGCCATGATCTCACAGTTTGTTAGTTCGAGCTCTGTGTCAGGCACTTTGCTGACAGCTCAGAGCCCAGAGTCTGCTTCAGATTCTGTGTCTCCCTCTCTCTCTCCCTGTCCTTCCCCCACTTGTGCGTTCTCTCTCTCTCTCTCTCTCTCAAAAGTAAATAAACATTAATACTTTTTAATTAAATTTTAATACAAAATGATAAAGATTATAAATATGATATATTTTAGCATTTTTTAATTCTTTTTTTCTAAAATTGATAGAGCCAAGGGGATCATTAAAAATGTGGGGTTTTTTTTGACAGATATGGACACTAATATCTAAACTAATGAGCCAAAATGACACAATCAAGGTGATATCTACATCTTGGTGGCATGAGAGTATCTAACTGCAATAAGAGTTTAAATGTTTATGTATAGATGTTTTACTCTACGTCAGGCACATCCCCAAATACTTTTATAGATTATCTATAACATAGGTACTACTATAACTCCATTTTACAGAGAAAGAAACTGAGGTACTGAGTAGTACTTGCTTAAAGTGGTAGGGTGGGGTTTGAATGCAGGCACCATAATATCTTGTTTGGTCTCTCCCGAATACATTGTTAGTGCTTTTAGGGAAGGAACATCATTTAATATTTTGAACGTGTTTTGCAAATTGCCTATCCCCAAACTGGTGCGTAGGAGATGCATAATAACAATGTTTGTTAATTGATACGGTCATCTGGGTACATGAGGAAAGAATCACTTCAAAGATATTTGTTCAAAGTTTAATTGCTAAAAACCTGCCTCATTGAAATGTAGCTATTACATTATAGAGTTACTTAAGTTTGCTTCTTTGATATATCTATGGGGAACTTTAACAAAGATCCTTGAAAATGTAGCTACACACCAGCAAAGTCCCAGGAACACTGAATATAGAATTTGTTTTCTTTTAGGTATGCAGTAAAGAATCACTGGCTAAATATTCTAAGTAACTTGAAAAAAATTAAATAAAGAGTAATTATTAAGTATTTTTATTTTAATACTAACTCAGTATAAATTAAATGTTTGACATCTAAACTGCATTGAAATGGCTGCCTAGAATGTATCTGAAATTTAAGCCTCTTGAAGTTTGCCACATCGTGTTAAACAAACAAAATACCTTCCAACATGATAAAATCATTTGTACCCAAATCTCTTCCCCACTATCCTATGGTTCCCACATCTACACCCTGGAACCAGATTGAAATTCTCACTATCCAATGTAACTAAAAGATTCCATCATAGGGTTAGTGCTGGAAGGGGAAAGAGGCATGGAAGTCAAGAGATAGGGAGTCAGTAGTCAAAACACATACTTGATCAGAGAGCACTCCTCTTGCCCTTTTCCATTACAGCACTGATTTTGCAAGAGAAGCTAGAATAGGCCTTCAGACGTCAAGAAAAATCTATTGATCAGACAAGTTACTATGGACCTTAGGAGAAATATATGATATTTCTGCCCCGGAAGGTAGAGCTAGGACGGGAGGCTGGGAGGGGAGAATGGGAGCGGCTTGGGTTTGCTAGTGAGTGTGGCTTAACTAGAGCCAGATAATTTTTACCTATTACATTACTCAGGTCACTATTAGAGTTTAGTTTGCATGTGTCTGAGGTATTACAGATACCTATCTTAGGTATTTTTTATGAATAGACTGCTCTGTTCTTTATGGAAGGAGGAGGTATAAAAGAATGTGATACTTTTTATCTATTTACTTATTAAATATTTATACGTCACTGCTTCCAAAAATATTATATAATATATAAACCATTATTTCAAACACAAAAAAGACAAGAACTGAGATTAGGTTTAGGGGAGGAGAACCACACAGTTCATGCCAAGATCAGCATGAATTCACACCTGAGGCACTATTGATGTATATTTTCTCCAGTCCTCAGATAGGTAGGGCACTTTCTCCTTATACTACAAACAAATCGGTGCTCTAGGGCTGACAACAGCTAAAGAGAATCATCTCATCTGCATCTTTCCATTGCATCTGGAGAGAACTTTTAATAAGTTCATTGAAAAAGATATGAAGTGGTACAGTTTCTAGTAGAAAACTGGAGGGCCAGCTCTAAACTGTCTTTCACATGTGAAAGAAAGTGGTTCTGAGCCTCAGTCCAGATGCAGAGGGATCTACAAGTAGACAACAGACAGAGAAGTATCCATAGACACACAGTCAACTCTCAGCAACTTCCTCTATGAGCAGATTCCATAGGGTTTTATCTTTATGTCAAGGAAGTGAGGAGGACCTTCTGCTTCCCATAATCCCTACTATAGTTGGGATCAATTGGTGGAGGCAGTGGTGGGAAGCGATGATCATACAAACAGATACTAGCTGCTAACAACTACATTTCCAGGAACCTCTGCTAATATCCATGATTGTAACATTCAGTTGGAAAAAACATGACCACCAAGTCTCTATTTATTTGGACCATGAAGTATTAGCGTCAGAGTAAGGTATCCAGAGGTTGCTGACTTTTTCTCCAGTCTAACATGAGTGACTGTTAATAAGAGTAGAGAATATTGGTCTTTCCATACATTTGCAGTGTGAATCTGATGGGTACTGAGCTTTCCATTTATATATAGCTGACATATTTGGAGTCTCCAGCAGTGTAACAGAGATATGAGGAAGATAGAATCAAGAGAGCTTCAAAGGCTGCTTCAGAAGAGAACGGTGGTCAGTTCATCATCCTTTGTTTAGATCGTTAACTGACCCAACCTGATTGATATCTGTGCCTTTGGGAGAGAAAGAGTATATTTAAAGTTTTACT
>CM053571.1:29833815-29926375 GCA_028646485.1 Cryptoprocta ferox
TAAAGTTTTACTAAAATCTCTGTGGGACAAAGGAGTTTCAAAGTAGCCCTGATTTGTAGCCTAGCTGAAATAGTAAGATGGCTAGGAAAGAAGACAGTATATTCCATGGATATCAAATCCTGATGATGTTGGTGACTCATAGAAGAATAAACAACTTCACAGACACAGAGCCCTTGGCAGTTTTGGAATATCTTCAGCGGCATAGAAGCTGCCTCGGCAACAGACACTGCTGCAGGAAGCAAGAGCAGGGGAGAAGGAAAAAGGGATAAGATAGCTGCAGAGTAGTATTTGTGAGTACAAGTTCATGTACTTGGAAGATGTCCAGAAATAGTTAAGGGTCGACTATCAAATGACGGAGTTCGTGGAACTGGTAGTGGGACAAGCCAGAGACAGGACTCATAAGCCAGGGAGGTAGATGCCGTACACACTTCACAGGTGATGAAGGATGTACGTGCACGAACGAACACACACACACACACAAACTTTTTTTAATGCATTTTTAAAACTTCAATTATTTTCCAGACCTTGGATTTTTATTAGAGTGTGGCCCAGCAAAGAAGACTATACTGTACTTTTTAAACTCAAAGGGTTGAAAGGGATGTTTCCTAAATGTCAAGAAAAATTTAACAGTGCCATTACCCAATCAATTTTTAAAAATTTATACCTTAAATATTTCAGCATTCTATTATAACAACTACCTGTTGACTTAAGCCAACAACATGAATGATGTTTCATGATTCTGGAGGTTGGTGAGGCTCACAGGGGTGATTCTTCTACTCCTCATGGTATAAGCGGGGTCGTTCATGTGACTGAATTGTGCTGGTGGCCCAGCTGGGGCTGGAACATCCAAGAGGGCATCACTCACAATGTATGGCAGTTAATGCTGGCTGTTTTCTGGGGGCACCTTGCAATTTTTGAATGCAGTCTCTCATCTTATGGGGCCTTATTCTCTATGTTGCTTTTTCAAAAGGATAACCCAGACTTCCTTACATCGCAGTTGACTTCCAAGAGGTCAATATCAAAAGCCACACTGCATATTAAAGACCTGGTCCAGAAGTCACTCTACAACATTTTATAAGTTAAGGTAAGCTACAGGGCTAGCTCAATTTCAATGGGAGTCTGGTGAGAGGAGTAGAAAAGTCACTTGAAAGGGGATTGCAGGGTGGGAAGAATCACTGCATCTATCTTTGGAATAATCCCACACCAAATAAAATCTTGTGTAATAAATTTGAACTCTAGTTCAATACTATGCGTGACTGTGTTACTATGGGGAATAAAATGATTAATGTTTCAGTCAGATCAGCATCTGTTTTCCATTGATGCACTTCATTTTATTATGTGAATTTAGTGAAACACAAATGATGCTCTGTGACCTTCTGGATAAAAGTTTACTCTGAAGAAATCAGACGACTCACTGAAGACCTCTCAATTCACTCATTTATCATTCTAGTAAATAAATGCTGATAAATAAGAGTCTGTCTCAAGAGGAAAATGGAGGTCTGACTAAAATTTTTATTACCTTAATGTATAAACTTTTTCTAATAAAAGTCATGAAATAAGCTAACACTTATTCACTTCACTGGGATATTTTAGAAAACATTAGTTAGAGAAAAACAAAATTCAACAAAATGAAAGTCACTTTCTATTTATAATTGTGGGTTAGAACTGGTTTTGTTTGTTTGTTTGTTTAGTGTTTTCTTCGTTGGCTGCCCATGATCCATATCTGGTGCTATGCCAGGGAATCCCTTACTGTATATATTTTGGTGGGAGGCAGAACCCAGGCTCCTACTTGGCAGCTAATAGGGGTTACATATTGTCTTCCCTGGCCCTTGACAGCCAGCTTGTTGGCTCGTGACCTAGGAGGCTCCACCTAGCTGATGGGCACTCCAAAACTAGAGGAAGGGTTGCAAAGATACCGGGACAGTTAGAGATTGCTCACGGTGGTAAAGATAGAGGGAGCCCAGGGCAACACTGTCGAGTCTCAGTGCCTGGGTGTTCTGCCACCCACCCAGCATTCCTGGTTTCTAATCAGTGTCTGAGTCTAGTGTTTTAGCCTTCCAGTCTCATTTCAATAAATTATTTCTCTGCTTAAATGATTTAGAATCAGGAGATACTATAGTTTGGCAGCTGCAATCCCTGGCAGAATAGGCAGGTGGGAGAATTATAAATACTTATTGAATGTAATACTGTACCATACACTGTAGATATAACATTTAAAAAAAAGACAAACTTTCTTACTCTCATATAGCTTGCATTCTAGTGAGGGCACTGGGGCGGGGGGGCGGGGGGCACAACAGGAAGGTGACAAATAACAAACAATCCAAGCAAGTAAAATGCACATTACCATCGTTGTGAAGTGCTACAGAGAAAAATGAGGCAGGGAAAGGGATGAGATTGCTGAGAAAGGGTGTCCGGCCAATGGAGATGTGCAATTGTGAACAAGGTGACTATGGAACCCTCACTGAAAAGGCAGGGTTTGAGCCAAGAATACAAGTAAGAGCCTGAGGCAGAAGCGTGCCTGAGGCTTGCTATGAACAGAAGGAAGCCAGTGTGGCTGGAGTGGCAGGAGAGACTAGTAAATGAGGGCAAAGAAGTCTGGTGAAGGCAAATTAGGGCCTTAAAGCCACTGTCAGAACTTTGTCTTTTATCCTGGGTAAGCAGGAGAGCCATTAGAGGATTTTAAGCTGAGGCATGTCTTGGTTGGATTTAGCTTCTTCTTCTTCTTTTAAGTTTGAGAGAGACAGAGACAGTGCAAGTTGGGGAGGAGCAGAGAGAGAGGGAGAGAAAGAATCCCAAGCAGGCTCCACACTGCCAGCACAGAGCCTGATGCAGGGCTCAAACTCACAAACCGTGAGATGGTGACCTGAGCTGAAGCCAAGAGTTGGACGCTTAACTGACTGAGCCACCCAGGCATCCCTGGATTTAAAGGGATAACTCCAGCTGCTATTTTGAGAAGAGACTGAGAAGGGGAGGTATGTACTGGTGACAGTAGAAACCAGATACTAATAAATTGTCTCATCAATTCCAGTTAACAGATGATGGTGGCTTGGGCTAGAAGCAGTGAAAACTGAATTTATTTATGTTTCCCACTCTGGCTGCTTTCGGTGTTAATATGAGCCCAGGAAAATATCAGTGCAGCCTAGACTTTTTCACATTATTATAAAGTCTTTCTTAAGTCAATGTTTTTCAAAAGCTCCATTTCCTATCAAAGAATGTGCTATCATAAGTATGTGCTCTATTTCCCTGTTGGCTGGTTGGTTCCAGAGGCAGCTGCCCATGTGGTATGATTCTACCTGTCTTAGAGGAATCCTCTGATTCCAGCCAAAATTTCCATACCAGAGAAGTTACTACATTCTGTGTTAAAGCATTTTTCCCACGTGGACATGATATAATAATTTAACTTTCAAATGCCATTAACCATTAGTTTGGATTAATTTACCAAGAAAAGATTAAAGATAACGTTTAAGAAGAAAAATTCCCAAAGGAGGAATCCTACGTAATTATTAGGATAGGGCTGGAACAGGTAAAAGAGGCTCGGGATTCAGGCTAACGAGGACAGTGATCCCTCATCTGGGAAAGCAAAGAACACCAGTAAGATAGTCTTATATCTTTCAGAACTAAATCTAGAAAAGGGCCCATCATTAGGCACACAAATAATTGGGTTCTGCTTTCCTGGGGCCTCATAGAATTTGTTGAAATAAACCCCTTTAAAAGTCCAGCAGTATTGAAAAAGAGAAAAATAACATGCCCTGACCTTTATTCTTAGTCTCTCTCCTACTTTACAGGGATTCTGTGGGTTTTCAAATGGGGGGATTCAGAAACAACCATCGTTTGTCAGAGGCAGTTCTCTAAATCCTTGCAGTTAAATTGCTGGATTCGTGAGAAACTAGAGGACTAAAGATCAGGCGAGAGCACTCCGGGGAAGATAGAGAGCATAGTGGAAAGTCTTGCAGTCATGTAGTGTCCAAAAGATATCTGCAAAGCTAACTTTCTATTTATGATCCAATATCTAATTATAACCAAGGATATATTTGCCTCAGCCCTCTTGCCCTAAAGAAGAACATTATATTCACTTTTTAAAAACTGTCACGCAACAAAAACTACCTTTTGTGCTCAACCCTTTACTTCGTACATGCTTGCCATGGTCTCAGAACAAAGACACACCTGCCTACACCCTCCCTGCCATGCTCAAATACTAGCTCCATCAGTAAATATTTGCTGTTCCACAGAGGCAGTGTGAGGTGACAGAAGGGCAGAAAGTGAACGAGAACTGGAGACACATATGCTTCAGGCACAGGCACACAGATTCAAACCTTGCTTTCTCTCCTTTAGAGGTTTGGGACATTGGGCAAGATCCTTCCTTTTTATGAGCCTCAGTTTCCTTGTCTCTGAAATGGGGGAGGGGTATAATGCACAGCTGGCAGTATGATTATAAACATCAAAAGAGATCATATGACAAGTATCTGGCCCAGCGTTGTTCAGTTGAGGTGCATGTGGCTGCCAGAAACCAAATATCCAACTAGAAGTGATTTCAATGCAAGGGGTTAGTTTTTCTCAAAGAACAATAGACACAGAGGTATAGATTCCCTGGGCTGATGCATAAGCCCAGTGGCAATAGAGATCTCGTCATTTTCTCTGTGGTTTTCTGGGCTGGCAGAGCTCCAAGTATCATGTCCTAACATGACAATGTTCAAAGCAGAAGAGTATGCATTTTTCTTTGCATGTCTCTCAATCAAAAATAATTCTTCCCAAAAGGCCCAGTAACATCCCTCTGGTCCCATTAGCCTGCACTAGATTACATGCTTGTATCTGGGCTACAAGCAAGGCTGGAAAAGTGAGTATTCAACATTTACCTTCCTGTGTGAGGAGGATCCTACAGCAAAAGAAAAACTAGGAGGGATGTGGCAGTTGAGTAGAAAGGCAATGATGTCTGCTTGTGGCGCTTAGTTTAGTAAGAACTTATACACATGAGTTCCCTTCTCACTTCATTGGAAGCATGATGCATACAGCAGGTACTGGCCTACACTTCCAGACCCCTCTACCATCTGTGAATACTGCAGTGTGCTAGCTCACTTCCTCAATTTCATACCAAGCTTTCTTCCTGACTCACCACCTAGATTCCTATCTTTAAAATATACCTAAGATGCCTATTATAAAAACAACAATAGCAACAAAAGCAACAAAAGAAACTTCCTTTTCTTGACAGGCTCTCCTCTATAGGGACATGCTGTTGTTAGACAAAGGTACAGACATGAAAGAAGATCTGGGTCTTGAAATTTGTGTCTTGAAATTTCAATAGAAGTGCACAGCTATCTCGATGTTTTTTCCAGATGGATTTATCTTTGATATGGAATGTGTTACTCCTTGCTTATGCTGGCCATATTCTTTAGCTCAATCTATTCCACACAAGGAGCAACTTTAAAATGTTTTTTTAATGAAAGGATATTAAATAATTTTAATAAATCCCCTTTCTCTGTTGCCACAGTGGCAGCAAAGGGCAGTAGAGAATAGTTATCTGGAAGAAAGAATGGAGCTAATGAAGAGAAAAGAACCATTGACCAGTTAGGGTTGGAGGACAGCATTGAAACTAGAGACAGTGAAATTTAGAAAATGAAGCAGCCAGTATATTGCCAAGGCCATAGGAAGAAAGAGAGGCCCTCATTAAAATTAATTAAAGAAGATGCAGGTCTTAGAAACTACTTTTACGAAAAGTATACAGATATATTTAGAAGTAAAACCAAAAAAAAAAAAAAAAAAAAGATGTGGACTTAGCACAGCCAGCATGGGCAAATAAATGTATAATGGTGTAGTAAGAAGGTAATATAGACTCAGAACAGGGACTACTGCTCTTGACTATAATGATTCAGTTCTTAGTAAGAGTTAGTGAAGAGAAGTTGTACTCCTAGGACCAGGTATAACCATATTATAGTTATCCATGAATTAACACATGAAAATATATAAATAAAGGTGTCTGTGTGTGGAGGAGTGTGTGTGTGTGTGTGTGTGTGTCTGTGTGTGTGTGTTGTTTTAAACCATTTAAAATAAATTCTTTAGCTACTGTGATACCTGCATTGGATCAACAATGCTTGACTATGACAGTCAAATTTCTGAAAACCAAAATGGAAAAAGCTGGAGTATCTCATTTTTTTAAGCTAGGTTAAATTCTGTGTCAGTGTGTTTTTTTATTTTAGTAACTAAAGGCATTTGTAGTGTTAAAAGATATACTTTAAATTTTTAGCATTGAGAAACTCGAATTTATTGGTAGGAAGGAAAAGTTTCACATTATTTGGTGATTATTTTTGAAATGTTTTCTGCATATTTGGTTGTTCCTCCAAATACATTATAAACACCTTGGGTTAAAACTGCTTCTTGTTTGTTAACAAAATTTTAATTCTATATAGCTTACTTTAAAGCTGATTGCACACAGATTTGATTAATACATTTTTGGAGTGTTATTTATCACCCGGTACAGTTTTTAACTCATTCTTACTCTTCGGCATGTTCAAGAATATAACTGCTTAATTATATTGGTTTTACATTAACTGAGACACTATAACATTAGCTCATTGCTACATGCTCTAAGGACGTTCAATACAGTGAAAATATACTAATTGGCTCATCCATTAACCATGTGGCCTGAAAACCCATGGTAAGCAACTTTGCTCATGCAATGGTACTTTATGAAAAACACAAATGGCCATGATTGTTGGTACTGTATCTAAAACACAGACAAAAAGTAAAACTTTTAGGATTCTTTCATTTATTTTCCACATTACTTAAAAACAGTGTGTGTATATGTGTGTTTGTGTGTGTGTGTGTGTGTGTGTGCAAGTGTGCATGCCCAGATTTTTATTTCCCTAAGCGAACATAAATTTTGCCTGCAGAAGATATATAAGTCCAGCTGGCCATGCGTAGATCAGTTTAGCAACAGACTACAATCTAGAAATGCTGATATTGACCACCCAAACCTGTAGAATGTGACATGCTGGGAGTTGTTCTTTCTCTCTGATCCATTTAGGATAGCTGAAGGCTGGGTACCATATTGCATCACAATCGAATGATGAGAAACCCAAGTTTAAAGCCTTGATCATCCCAATTTTTTAAAAAGGAGGATCCCCATCAAAACCTTTGCAGATGTGTCCATCAACTCAGCAACCACAGAGTTCAAAGTCAACAGGTTAAAAGAGTATAGAAAGAGAGGAAGATCCTTGTTTGTTTACTCTTTCACCATGTACTTTCAAAATACAATGGTGGGAGAAGGTTTGTTTCAATTTTTCCCATAGATACTCCTTAGGGAATGCATTTATACAGAAAAAATAGTCTTTCTATGACTCAACAGAAATAGAATCTTCACCATTATTTTAAGCAGAAATGTGATTAAGTGGGGGCATTCCTTTGTTATTTGTTTCCTGTACTCTAAAGGTAGCATTTAATATAATCTTGTTTCACTTGGATTCTGACAAGTGAGAATGATTAATTTCTCTTTGAAATTACCCATATATCTCCAAGTAGACTACTATTTTTATGAATAGATGAAAATACTTTGTTTCAAAGAACTAAAAGAACTTAGATATTCTCTTTGTCATTGTAGTAGTCTTGTCAGGTATCTTGGGCAGGCATTTGGCAGTATTCAGCCCTTTTCTACATAGAATAAAGATAGGCAGTTCAATGAATTTCTGAGGGCTTTTTCAATATTATTACACACAGGGGCAGAGGATTAATTACAAGTTCAGATGCTCCCAAATATGGCTTCTTAAAAGCATGTATCATGGGTAAGAGAGAGTGAGAAGCACAACCATTAACCAGACGGTTAACCATTAACCATATGACTGGGAACCCAAATCCAAAGCTGACTTTTAGCAAATGTGAAGAATCATCAAAATTTGTGTCTAGCTCCTCCTATCCAGGTGCTGTGTTTCTCCTACTCATTATAATCTTTCTCAGTAGTTCAAGTTCATCTGTTCCAGGAACAATTCTAATGTTAAGTTTCTTCCATAAGTAAGTAAGAAGATTTGCTATAGGTTAATAAAATTACAAGCATGAGATGACATGCATGGCCTCAGTTACTCTTAAAATAATTATTTTCATGTATTCCATCAAATATAAAGCAAGCTTTCACTAGAACCATATCCTTTACTTACATGTTACATTTTTATACTGTCATTCTTTTTTTTTTTTGCCCTGTTGTTTTCCTGATAATTATTTAAGTGCCTTTCAACCAAATGTATATACAGTTTTATATTAAACCAAAATAAAGAGCCAAGAGTAATCATGGTCTTGAGAAAAAGGACTCTCAGAAGGTAGTCTAAAGTTAAGATTGGCTTTTTTCCATGGGTTATTAACATGAATGCCAAGGGATAAGAGAGTAGTAGTAGTATAAGACTTTAGAAAATATTCATCATGGGGCGCCTAGGTGGCTCTGTTGGTTGAGCATCGGACTTTTGGTTTTGGCTCAGGTTATGATCGCAGGGTCATGGGATCAAGCCCACTTCTGGCTCTGTGCTGAGCCCAGAGCCTGCCTGAGATTCTCTCTCTCTCTCCCTCTGCTCCCCCCCACCCCACTCAGACTCTCTCTGCCTTTCTCTCTCTAAAATAAATAAAATGAAAAGAAAATTTTTATTAAAAAAATAAAATATCCATCAGTCTACCAGCCATGTGTGTACATTCCATAGTACATGCTGCCAAATCCTGAAGACCTGATATATACATATATATGTAATTCTTTCTAGAAATTTCTTTAGCTAATTTTAAAAAGACTGACAAGAGGCGCCTGGGTGGTTCAGTCGGATGAGCCTCCGACTTCTGCTCAGGTCATGATCTCATGTTCGTGGGTTCAAGCCCCATATCGGGCTGTGTGCTGACAGCTCAGAGCTCGGAGCCTGGAGCCTGCTTCCGATTCTGTGTCTCCCTCTCTCTCTGCCCCTCCCCCTCTCATGCTCTGTCTCTCTATCAAAAATAAATAAAACATTAAAAAAATTAAAAAAAAAGACTGACAAATAAAGGTATTTTGTTGATGCCACCAAAGTATAACAAGGTACAAGAATTCCCTGAGATTAAAAGAAAAATAATAAAGTCTCTACTGGGAAAAGAAAATCTGTCAACATTACTCCTTTTATCCTTTAACTTATTTTTTTTTATTCTGTAAAAAACCTGGAACTACACAAAGAGCAGAATGTTAGTGCTTATACATAGAGCTGAGACCAAACCACCATACAGAAAAGATCATGCACTAGAAAATGAACTTTTAGACTTCCTCCAGATACCGTTTATGCCAATGGGATTGTTTATAGCAGAACTGTTGGATTTAGCACTTCTTAATGGGTGTGTATTCAGTGATCAGCCACTAAACCTGTAATTTTTATTCATTGCCACCAGGTGGTGGTGGTGCCCTACCCACAGCTACCAAAGTCACTATTAATGCATCAAGTTCAAATGAAAAAGAATAAGTGTGCTGTTTCTTTTTCTAAAGAAATCATTAGATATAGCTTCTTCATAGAAAATAATATAAAAATAAAATAATTACATTGTATTCCAAATAAGATCATTTATCATGTAAGTCAGTGTATAGTGTAAGTGTATAGTGTAAGACTTGCTGAATGGCATCAACTACCTTTGGTTTTCAATGTTCACATATTTCACCCATAGAGACAAAAATGTAATTGTCAGTTTAAAAACAAATTTTTTTAAATTATGATGAAAACTTAGATGCAGTGTTGGTTGAAGCACTTTTTCTCAAGATGTGGTCCTAAAACCATCTGTACCTCCTGTAGTTATTATACATGCCTCCCTCCAGACCTACTTTGGGAGCCGAAGTGTGTGTGTTTAATGAAATATAATATATAAATATATAAAAATTTATAATTTTTATAATATATATAAATATATGTTTAATTAAATTCTCCAAGCAATTTTTTTCTTTTTTAAATGTTTATTTGTTTTGAGAGAAAGAGAGAGCAGGGGAGGGGCAGAGAGAATCCAAGCAAGCTCTGTGCTGTCAGGCTATCAACACAGAGCCCAATGTGGGGCTTGATCCCATGACCTATGAGATCACAACCTGAGCCAAAATCAAGAGTTGGACCCTTAACTGACACCCAGGTGTCTTTCCAGGTAACCTTTATGCACACTAAATTCTGTGAGCCTTTAATTTAAAGATTTCAACAAGTTTCATATACTGTTTTAAACGTTTTCCCCTGGTATGTTCTCTTCCTCTATTCATCTTTGAATAACATCCAAAATAGAAGACCAAAATACAGACATGATTTGTTCACAGTAGCAACTTCATAAATGTATATAAGCATGTAAGCATATATCACAAATGAACAGATTGGTTTTTCTGATGTTTCTGTACAGGCTCGAATTGTACAATCATCATTTGGGGGGGGGGCACAAGGGCTATGGCACAATTAGTTGGTAAACTGTTTAGACAAAAAGGTGGAATGGAAGCTACATAAAGCAAACCGTTGGAAAAGTCTTAGTAATAGATAATGGTCTGGAGACATTTTCAAAATGTGGAAGCCTAGTCCCAGCCCTGACCTTTTAAAAACAAATCTGCTGATGTATGGCTTAGGAATTTGTATGTAATAAAACCTTCACAGCTCATTCTGATAACAGCCTTAGTTGAAAGACACTTTTTGAGAATGATAGTGGGAACAGAATATCATGATAGGAATTTAGGCAAAAGACAGAATCAGGCCTCAGACAGATCATTATTCGACTGGGGTACAAAAGAGTGTATTGGCCAAAAGGAAAGAGCTGTGATATGATGACAACACACACACACACACACACACACACACACACACACACACACACAAATAATAAGACTGTCTTGTTATTGAGAAATAAGAAAGTTTCCTCTGCTAAGAGTTAGATTTGGTTTAGATTGGAGGATAGGAATGAGCCTCCAGACATAGGATAAACATCCTTGATACAGGATTTGGAGTAGATTTGAGTATTAATTATGAAGTTGAAGAGATGATTTCAATAGCCCTGGAATTTTCACTTCAGTACAGAAAATTCACTTTTTTATGAGATAAAATATCACTAATGAGTAAAATTTTCAGAATATTGGAAAAGGATGGGCAGTTTTTATTTACAGCTTTTGTTTGGAAAATATCCTCATTTTAACCTGCTCTGAATCAATATATAGGAATTCAAAAGGAAAGAAACCACTAACAGCTTTTCCTGGTATACATTGCAATAAGTCACAGATCATGGTCCACATCACTCTTGATGCCTTACACTTTGTACAGTTGACTAAATGGACAAATGATCAACAAATGCCTACTAGCTCAATATTTAGACAAGAAAACCCAAAATTACTACCACTACGTTCACCAGTGTTTATAGTAACTAAAGCAGCAAAGTGTATAAAATAGAAGCATTATGAGTTCTGTTAGTTGTTTTTTCATTAAGAAACACTTTATGTTGATTGTAAAACAAAATGAAATTTGTTTTCCTCCTGTGTCTGGCTTGGATACTAGCAAGAAGTTTGTTACTGTTTCTCAGCCAGATATAAAAGAATCACTGGACTTTGGATTTTATCTGCTCCTCAAAAAAAGCCTAACCCTGCATAGGAATTGTATGTTACTATAACATGCATCTGTACCTCAACAACATATGTCCTTTCCTTTTTGGCAAAGCACATTTCCTATTTTTCTGAATAAAATTAATAAGGAAATGAATACAATTCAGTGTCACACATAGCATTCCATTCTGATATTTACTGTATCATGCTTTGGGGTGGTAAAATTTCACAAACAAAATGCACTGACCCAGGTCATTCAAAGGCATTGGAGACTCTTGGGAGTTCTCTTTTGGTCAGGAGGAAACAGCAGAGCAGTGGAAGTTATTTACTGAATGCATTCTTATATCATTTTTATGCAGTCATCTACATTCATGCAGAACACTTGCTCATAAATACTATTTAACTGTTTGGGTAGGGAGACAATAAGAGTAAAGAGGAAGAGCAGAATGGAAGGAGCAGAATGGATGCCTTCAAGTTATGCTATCAGTCAGTATTGTTGGAAAGAAAAAAAGAAAAAAAATGATGGATGAGCCCCATAGAGACAATTATCCTTTATGAACTGAATGACAGTATTAAAACTTAGAAAAAATTTTGAGTGTTTATACCTTGGCTATAATTTGGCTTATGTCCTTGGCTATATGAGAGACTGATAAAGAGTCAAGCCTGACAGAAAAGGTTAGAATTTAATTACATTTTTTCTTGTTCTCCCAGTGTTGCAAATCCCAATGTTCTGTCCTATGATGTCTTGCCATCTCAAAAAGATTGAACATTCAACTGCAGAGCTGACCTTGAAAGAATTGCCAAATAGCTAATTACAAAGACAAGGAGAAATTGTTTTAATGAGCACTGGCAGTGGCTTTAAAAAATATCTCCCTGCAATAAATGATGAAAACAAAATATCTTATTTCACTTTCACCTAATGAGATTTAACAATTGTGTAAGTAATAATAAATTGTAAACACATCAACCATATGAAATATGCAATAACATACAAATAATCTCCCCATCTCATCTCCAGTTCTAACTTCATGAGTTTATTGTATACCCATGCAGTTTAGTATGAGAAATTGCATGCTACTGTACTTTTAATTTGAATTTCCCTGACCACTAATAAGAATGAATATTTTCTGATGTTCATTGGTTACTTCAAACACTTCCAGAATTTTCAAGAGCAGGGCTCTCTAACAAAACTTTTCCACCATTTTGGAGATTTGATCTGTATTGCTGCTCAATATGGTACCACTAGCACACATCATTAATGAGCAAAGAACTGTGACTAATGAGACTGAGGAAATAAATTTTAAATTGTATTTAGATTTAATTCATTTAAATTTAATTATCTATGTGTTCTCTATCTACCATATTGGACAGCACGACATCCACAATCTCATAAACATATGGTTAAAGGCTTTTTGCTGTATATATTATAAAAAGTGAAGTCTATTATACAAAATGCTCTGCAACCTAATTTTGTTTGCCTCATTAACATTAGTCATAGACAGGTGCGCCTGGGTGGCTCAGTCAGTTAGGCTTCCGACTTTGGCTCAAGTCATGACCTCGCGGCGCATGGGTTCAAGCCCTGCGTGGAGCTCTGTGCTGACAGCTCAGAGTCTGGAGCCTGCCTCAGATTCAGGCTCCATCTCTCTCTGCCCTTCCCCTGCTCATGCTCTGTCTCTGTCTGTCTCTCTCAAATATAAATAAACAATTAGAACAAAATTTAAAAACAAATTTGTCATAGATTTGCATCCAGGTCACTACATATAGATCTCTTCTTTTTAAATAGATGCATAAATTTCAAATTCATAATTTATCCAGCCATTCTCCAACTGATTAAAAGTTTTTAAATTATTGCTGTTGTTAGCCATTACAAAGTATTATTTAAAAAATCAAATTTATGCATATAATCATACAAACTCTCACCTTTGTGGCTATCATTATAAAAATATTATCAAAAGTATGCACATTTTGAATTTCAGTGGCCAATAGACTTCTAGCCAATCTTTCCAAATATATTGTAATATTGCACATTCCTATGAGTAATGAATTTGTGGACCAGTTCCCTTACCCTCTTGTCAACATTAGATACTATTCATCATTTTATTTTTTGCCAATCTCAGAGGTAGGAAATTGCATGCTGCAGTTTGAACTTGCATTTCCCTGACGACTAACAAGAATAATTTTTGTGTTTATTTACTGGTCACTTAAACATGCTGACAATCCCTCAAATCAAAGCCATTATCTTCTGATTTTCCCTTAAAACAGAACCTAAAGATCCTAAAGCATTTGTATCATACATAATTTTGGAGGCTCAAAGAATCACTTTTAAATATATAGATAGAGTTCAGATCCAAATTTAGTTATATAGACAATTATATGACTTCAGATTATGGTTTGCTATAGTACTAGTTTTTTTTTTACAATATAAAACTAAAGTATAGGTGTTAAATTACCCGCATGTGCCTAGTACCTATCATATTAGACAACACGGTAGTTAGAGTCTCAGATACCTATGGCTAAAGTTTACTTGCTATATAATCAAAAATTAAACATATTAGTCCAAATTGAAAAATAAAATTCAAGAACAATGTTTCTCAAAGTATAGTCCAAGAATCCATTGCATCAAATTAATTGGGGTGTTTGTTAAAGAAGACAATTTCTGGTTTGCATCTCAAACTCACTAATGATCATATTATGGGAGGTACCCTGGAATCTGCGTTTTAACAACCTCTCTACATTAAAAAAAATTTTTTTAATGTTTATTTATTTTTGAAAGAGAGAAAGACAGAGCACAAGTGAGGGAGGAGCAGAGAGAGAGAGAGGGGGAGACACAGAATCTGAAGCAGGCTTCAGGCTCCGAGCTGTCAGCACAGAGCCCGATGTGGTGCTCAAACCCACAAACCGTGAGATCATGACCTGAGCTGAAGTCTGACACTTAACCGACTGAGCCACCCAGGTGCCCTTTCTCTACGTTATTTTTATTCAACTAAAGTTTTAAAAACCATTTCATTTGAGAGACTAAAACAAGGTGATAGTTCTTGTTGTCATTTAAATCTAACCAATTATGCATTAAGACAAAAAGTCATCTAACAGGAAAGCTAATCTGAAAATAAATTCCAAAATACTTTAATAGTAAATGAAAATGCTTTTTGCTACAAATACCAGTCTATATATTAGTAACTATTAGTGTTTGTAGGCATCTGATGGCTTCTTTTGGAGGATTGACAAAATAAATATTATATTATAAACAGACTTTAATGTTCTTAAAAAATAACCAAACAGAATGTGTTTTCAATCTTCTAATTTTAAATAATTATCAAAATATATGTTATCCACTAGGAAAGCATTGTAAAATTAAAAGGGATTGTTTTACAAAACAAAAGGACCAGGATTTAGATTTGGGTTTTGTGTTAGCTATGTGAGGCATTAGTCCTAACTTCACTTCTATGACTCTTAAATAATCTATGGAGTGAGAATTATAGTATCTATTTCAGATAGTTCCTTTGAGAATTTAATCTATAGTTCATGAAAATCACTTTGTTAACTGTAAAGTGGTGATTATTATTATTTTAATAATTTGGGAGCACTTTTAAATATGTCTTTTACAGGAAAGGTGTTAGCAAGATGATAGACTAGGAGGTTCCAGCTCTCATCTCCCCCCAGAAACATCAACTTAGCAACTACTCACAGAAAAGAAAACCTTTGTGGGAACCCCAGTGTCCAACCAAGTATATGTAGCTCAGGACCAAAAGATGCTCCCTTGGCCCACAGTTTCCCCTATGGAGGAATGTGAGAGCAAAGTCAGCAAGGTTTTCCCAGCCTTTTGAGATATTGCCTAGGAAGCCTCTCTCCACAACAAACAGTGAGGGGATGGGCCTGGATCAATCATCTGGGGGCATCTAGGAGCAAAAAGAAAGGAGGAGCTCATAGGAATGCACACCTAGATCTCAACAGTTAGATGTGGATCCTGCTAACCAATTCAGGAACTCTACCAAGAGGATTATCCATGAACTCTACAGAATGATTTGCCTACAGAACCACCATCAACCATCCAATGTGCACCCCCAAAATTCCACATGCCCTTCCATGGCTGAACCCCACAAACCCAATGCATGGTTCCCCATTACCGCTGAAGATGGCTGTGCAAACCTCTACAAATAGCACAGAAATTTCAGTATTAGGTACAGATTTTAGCAGCCAGCTTGTGCAAAAAAGATGTATAATCCTGAACACTTAGGGAAAATAAATGGGAAGTTCTCAGCACCTGGCCTGACTTTGAAGGATGGAAAGAAGGCACAGAATCCTCAGACATTACGATTCCCTAAGAGGGTACAAAAGGAATGGTCACATCCATACAAAAAGTCTACTAAATCCCCAGAATCTCTAGCTGGGTTGAGTAGTGAAGGCTTTTTTTTCTCTCAAAGCCAGGCAGTAAAGACTGGAGGAGGTGACCACTTCTTCAAATGGGAAGATAGTGATGCAAGTCTTCAATGAACACAAAGTAAAGAAACACTTTTTTTTGTTGTTAATCTTTACTTTCAATCCTAACAATATCTTTCCTTTTCATAACAAAAGTACAAAAAAAATGGACAGAGGAAAAATGACATTTGTAAATGATGTGCAGTCAATAGGCATTTCAATAATCTCATCACCAATACCCATGTGCAAAGTATAGACATCAGACAGATAATTCTCAGCAATCAGAACTGTAGCATAAATCAACAATTTTTAAATTTCATATAAAAAGATGAAGAAATGAAACAAAGAATATCACCCCCCACTCTAAAAAGTCATCAAATCACAAAAGAAGACAGCATGAGAAGGAAGAAGAAAGGAACTACAAAACAATCAGAAAACAATGAACAGAATGGCAATAGTAAGTTCTTACTATCATTAATTACTTTGAATGTAAATAGATTAGATTCTTTAACCAAAAGACACAGAACAACTGAATGTATAAAAAAAACAACCAAGATCCTGGGGCACCTGAATGGCTCAGTCAACCGAGCATTCAACTTCAGCTTAGGTCATGATCTCAGGGTTCATGAGGTCAAGCCCCACATCAGGCTCACTGCTGTCAGTGAAAGAGCCTGCTTTGGATCCTATATCCACCCTCCCCTTTGCCTCTTCCCCAATCACACTCTCTTTCACACACAAAAATTAATAAATAAATAAATTTTAAGATCCTGCCAAATGCGGCTCACTTTAGCTTTAAGGACACATGTAGTCTGAAAGTGATAAGAAAAAAAATATATTCAATGCAAATGGAAACCAAAGGAATAGCAGTGGTCATATTTGTATCAGACAAAATAAACAATAGTAAAAAAAAATTGTCACAAGAGAAAAAGAAGGCCATTATGTAATGATACATACATTGGCGTATAGTAATCCATGGCTATAACAATTGTAAATATATATGCATTCAATATCCAAGCACCTAAATATATAAAGCAAATATTAACAGAACTGAGGAGAGAAATAGACAGCAATTCTATAATAATAAGGGACTTTAATGCCCCACTTTTATCACTGAACAGATCAGTAATAATTAAAAAATAATTTAAAAAATGATTAAAGAAACAGCAGACTTGAGCATTATAGACTAAGTGACCCTAAAAGCCATATATATAGACTGTTCCTCTCAAAAGCAGCAAAATACACATTCTTCTCAAGTGCATTTGGAACATTATCCAAGACAGATCATATATTGGGCCCCAAAGCAAGCTTTAACAAATTTAAAATTGAAATCATAGCAAATATCTTTTCTGACCACAATAGTATATAAATAGAAACCAGTAACAGAGGGAATATTAGAAAATTAACAATATATGGAAATTAAATAACACACTCCTAAAAAACCAATGGGTCAAATTAAAAAAATCAAAAGGGAAATTTAAAAAATATCTTGAGAAAAACAAAAGAAACACAACATACAAAAAAAATTATAGGATAGGCAAAAGCAGTTCTAAGGATGTTTATAGCAATAAATGTTAACAGTCAAGAAAGAAGAAAGAAAGAAAGAAAGAAAGAAAGAAAGAAAGAAAGAAAGAAAGAAAGAAAGAAAAGAAAGAAAGAAAGAAAGAATCTCAAATAAACAACCTAATTTCACACCAAGGAACTAGAAAAAGGACAAGCTGAGCCCAAAGTTAGAAAAAGGCAAAACATCATAAAGGGTAGAGCAGAAATTAAAATACAGCCAAAAAAATAATAGAAGAGATCAACAAAATGAAGAGCTGTTTTTTTGTAAAAGTAAACAAAATTGACAAACCTTTAGCTAAACTAACTAACAAGAGGAGACTCAAATGAAATTACTAATGAAAGAAGAGACAATATAACTGATATCCCAGAAATACAAAGGATCATAAGACTCTTCTATGAACAATTATATATTCCCAAATCAGATAACCTAGAAGAAATTGATAAATTCTTAGAAAGATACAACCTACCAAGACTGAATCATGAAGAAACTGAAAATCTAAACAGACCAAATACAAATAAGGAGACTGAATCAGTAAATCAAAAGCCTCCCAACAAAGAAAAGCTCAGGGCCAGATAATATTACAGGTGAATTCTACCAAACTTGTAGAGAAAAATTAATACCAATCCTTTTCCAAATCTTCCAAAATTTTGGAAGAGGGAATAACTTCACACTTATTTTAAAAGGTGAGCCTTACCTTGATATCAAAGCCAGATAAGAACACTACAAAGATAAAAGTAAAGAAATTATGGAAAATTACAGGACAATATACCTGATGAACATTGATTAAAAAAATCATCAAAAAATACTACCAAACAATTCAACAGCATATCACAGGATCATACACCATGATCAATGGGATTTATCTCTTAGATGTGAGATTGGTTCAACATACACATATAATGTGATTTACCATATTATCTGAAGGATAAATATTATATAATCATCTTAGTAAATGTAGTAAAAGTATTTGACAAAATTGAATGTCCATTCATGATACAAATTCTCAATTAAGTGGGTATAGTGGGAAAATACCTCAACATAATAAAGACAATATATGACAAACCCAGAACAACCATCATACTCAATGATGAAAAGGTGAAAGCTTTTCCTCTAAAAATCAAAAACAAGACAAGGATACCCACTTTTGCCACTTATATTCAACCTAGTACTGGAAGTCCTAGCCCAAGATATTAGGCAAGGAGAAGAAATAAACAGCATTCAGATTGGAAAAGAAGTAAAACTGTCTGTTTGCATATAGCATATTATATATAGAAAACCCTAAAGACTCCACCAAAACCTATGAAAACTATTTGAAAACTATTAAATAAATTCAGTAAAGTTGCAGAATACAAAATCAGTATATGACAATCAGTTGTGTTTCTATACACTAAAAGTGAATGATGGGAGAAATTAAGAAAACAATCCTATTTACAACTGCATCCAAAAAAGAACAAAATAGTTAGGAATAAATTTAACCACGAAAGTGAAAGATCTGTATGCTGAACACTGTAAGACACTGATGTTCTTAATAAATGGCAATATATCCTACGTCCCTGGACTGAAAGAATTAATATTGTTGAAATGTCCGTTACTACCCAAAGTGATCTACAGATTCAATGCAACCCCTATCAAAATTCAAATGGAAATTTTTACAGAAAAAAATTTAATTTATATAGAACCACAGAAGGCCCCAGAAATCAACATAATTTTGGAGGTATCATACTTCCTGATTTCAAATTATGTTACAAAGCTATAGTAAACCAAATGGTATGGAACTGGCATAAAAGCAGACACATGGACCAGTAGAACAGAATCAATACCCTAGAAATAAGCCCACATATATACAGTGAACAGATATGTGACAAGGAAACCAAATATATTGAGTGAGAAAAGGATGGTCTCTTCAATAAATAGTGCTACAAAAACTGGACAGCCACATGCAAAAGAATGAAATTCGACCCCTATCTTACACTACTCATAGAAATGAACTCAAAATAGATTATAAAAGCTTAAATATAAGACCTGAAACCATAAGACTCCTAGAAGAAAATATAGGGAAAAAACTCCTTGACATTGGCCTTGACAATGATTTTTTAATATGACACCAAAAGCACAAGCAACAAGAACACAAATAACAAGTTTGACCATATCAAACTAAAAAGCTTCTGCACAGCAAAAGAACTAATTGACAAAGTGAAAAGGCAAACCATGGAATAGGAGTAAATGTTTGTAAACCATATATCCAATAAGAGGTTAAAATCCAAAACATAAAGAATTCATACAACTGAAGAGCATAAAGGAAAAAAGAAAAGAAAAGAAAAGGAAAGAAAGAAAGAAAGAAAGAAAGAAAGAAAGAAAGAAAGAAAGAAAGAAAGAAAATTCTAAATAATCCAATTAAGAAATGGGCAAAGGACCTACATAGACATTTTTCCAAAGACATACAAACGGCCAACAGATACATGAGAAGATGATCACTATCAGGGAAATGCAAATCAAAACAAATGAGACTTCTGAGAAGATGTCAGAGTAGGAGAATTCTAAGCTTACCCCTCATCCCAAGGAGACATCAAGATAACAGTCATAGCAGTGCTCCCAAGTCAGAAAATAACCCAAGGGCCAGAAGAACAGACCTTTCACGGTTGCTTGTAGAGGAATCCACATCAAAAAGGATAATAGGAGGGACAGAAATACAATGGGGAACCAAACCCTAAATGAAACTAATCACAAATGGCAGGGACACCACAAGCACAAAGAAGCAAGAGGATCAGACTCCACACCAGACCCTTCAGGCACTGGGGGTTAAGGGATGGGTATTTGCACTGGGAAGATGTACCCCATAACATTTGGATTTGAAAACTAGTGGGGTTTAACTTTGCAGGTTTTTACAATCAGTGGGGCTTAATTCTGGGTACTTTAAAAATAAATAAAATTCATTCTAGGGGAGCTGGAGGGTGATAGGAAACTGAGTTCCCATGCTTAAAGACCCAGCATAACAAATAACCCAACAGGACACAGAATAGAAGCAGCAGTTTAAATTTTTGAAAAGTGCCGGAGGTGTATGTGAAAGAGATTTATTTACTAATCTCAGCTCATGTGCTGGAGAGGCAGGGATTTTTAGATTTCTCCAAGAACAAAAGAACTGGTAGGTGCCATTTCTCACCACCCTCAAGCCTAGATAGCCCCAAACTTGTGGGAACCAGTGGAAACATTCTCCACCCTTCTTACTAACACTGTGTGCTCCACCTCTGTGTTTTCCTATGGATTTGTCCCATTCAACCAGCTCAACTCAGCGGGTGTCTCTCCAAAGTGACTTTTCCCAGGGCACAATCTGCAAGCAATCCCAGCAGAGACTGGCTCCACTCCAAAGTGACTCCTGCCCTGGGGAGGTGGAAAGATAACCACACACATCAGTGCTCTTGCAGCCCCAGCAGTCAAACCTTATTGCTGGCAGTGTAGAGAGAGCAGCCCCAGCAGATGGACTGGAGGCAGACATCCGGTCTGACTGTATACCCTGCTCACCAACAAAAGCCTCTGAGGGGACAAGACAGAGAGAGCACCCTGCAGGTAGGTGCTTTTGCAGCCCTGGAAGATATGCTGAGGGCAGGCATCCAGGCTGACTGACGGCACTGCAAAATTGCAAGCTCCCTAGACTCACCTCTTACCAGCACAGAGACCAAATCCTACCTGGTATACCCACAACAAGCAAAGTGGGCCACTGTAGTCATTTGGACTAAAGGCAAGTGTAGCTCAGCCACAACAAGATACATGAGGCAGACACAGGAGACATCCCTGAAGCACCTGGTTCTGTTGACACTGTGCTACAGGGTACTACAAGGCCACTATTTTCAAGATCAGGAGATGTTGCTGAGTTTTCTAACATATAGAAATAAACATAGAGTTAGACAAAATGAGGAGACAGAGGAATATGTCCTAAATGAAACAAAACAAAACCACAGCAAAAGAGCTAAATGAAATGGAGATAAGCAATATGCCTGATAAAACATTCAAAATAACAGTCATAAAAATACTCACTGAACTTGAGAAGAATGGAGGATTTCAGTAAGACTTTCAGCAAAGAGATATAAAATATACAAAAGAGCCAGAGATGAAGAACTCAATAAATGAAATTAAAAATACACTAGATGGAATAAATAGTAGACTAGAGGAAGAAGAAAAAATGGGTCAGCAACCTGGAAACAGAATGAGTAATGGAAAGCAATCAAGGTGAACAGCAAAAAGAAAAAGGAATAATGAAAACTGAGAACAGGTTAAGGGAACTCATTGACATCATCAAGCATAGTAACATTTGCATAATAGGGATCCCAGAGAAGACAGACAAAAGGGACAGAAATTTTATTCGAAGAAATAATAGCCCAAAATTTCACTAATCTGGGAAAGGAAACAAACAACCAGATCTAAGAGGCACAGGGAACCCTGTCCCCTCTGCAGTCAACCCCAAAATGTCCACACTAAGACACATAATAATTAAATTGGCAAAAAGTAGTGATAAAGAGAGAATTTTAAAGGCAACAAGAGAAAATAGTTGCCTACAAGGGAAACCCCATAAGGCTATCAGCTGATATTTCAGCAGAAACCACAGGGCAGAAGGAAGTGGCATGACATATTCAAAGTGCTATAAGAAAAAAACTTGTAGCCAAGAATATTCTATCCAGCAAGGTTGTCATTCAGAATAGAAGAAGACATAAGGAGTTTTCCAGACAAACAAGTTAAATGAGTTTATCATCACTAAACCAGCCTTACAAGAAACATTAGGGATTTCTTTGAGTGCAAAGAAAAAGCCATAATTAGGAGTAAGAAAATTAGAAAAGGAAACAAATTTACAGGTAAATGTATATATAATAAAAGTAGTAGATTAATCACTTATAAAACCAGTATGGAGATTAAGGCAAAAAGCAGTAAAAATCAGTTATTTCTATAAAAATCAGTCAAGGGATTCACTAAATAAAAGCATGTAAACTATGACATCAGATACTTAAAAGGTAGGGGTGTTTGTGAAAATATTTAGAGCTTCCAGAATGAGTTCAAGGTTAAGTGACCATCAACTTAATATAGATTGCTATATGCATAGGATGTTACATATGAACCTAATGGTAACCACAGATAAAAAAATACTGTAACAGATATGCAAAAAATAAAGAGAAAGAAACTGAAACATATCACTAAAGAAAGCCATCAAAGCACAAGGGAAAAAAGCAAGAGAATAAAACAGAAAGAGAGCAGAACTAAGAAGAAATAACAACAAAATGGCAATAAGTACATACCTATCAATAATTGCTCTGAGTATAAATGGACTAAATGCTCCAATCAAAAGATATAGGGCGACTGAAATGGATAAAAAAGCAAGACCTATCTATCTGCTGCCTAAAAGAGATTCACTTTGGACCTAAAGACACATGCAGATTTTGAAAGTAAAGGGATAGAAAAACATTTACCATGAAAATGGAAGCAAAATAATGCTGGGATAGCAATACTTATATTGGACAAAATAGACTTTAAAACAAAGACTGTAGAAAGAGACAAAGAAGGATACAACATTATGATAAAGAGAATAATCCAACAAGAGGATATAATAATTGTTAATATTTATGTGCCCAACACGGGAATACCTAAATACATAAAGCAACTATTAACAGACATAAAGAGGTAATTGACAATAGTACAATAATAGTAGGGAACTTTAACACCGCACTTACATCAATGGATAAGTCATCCAGACAGAAAATCAACAACAATGGCATTGAATGGCACACTTATCCAGATGGACCTAACATATATATATTGAAAACATTCATCCAAAAACAGCAAAATACACAAATTCTTTTCAAGTGCACACAAAACATTTTCCAGAATAGATTAGATATTAGGCCACAAAACAAGTCTCAATAAATTCAAAAAGACTGAAATCATATCATGTATCTTTTTCTGACCACAATGATATGAAACAAGAAATCAATCATAAGAAAAAATCTGGAAAGAACACAAATATATGGAGGCTACTAAACAATGAATAGCCCAACCAATAAATCAAAGAGGAAATTTTAAAATGAAAATTTTTAAATGAGACAAATGAAAATGAAAACACAATGGCCCTATCTTTGGGATGCAGAAAAAGCTGTTTGAAGAGGGAATATTATAGCAATATAGCCCTACATTGAGAAACAAGAGAAATCTCAAATAAACAACCTAGCCATACACCTAAAGGAGCTAGAAAGAGAAGAACAAACAGAGCCCATACCCAACAAAAGAAAGGAAATAATAAAGATTAGAGAGAAATGGATGAAATGGAAACTAAAATAAACAATAAAACGATCAATGAAATCAAGAGCTGGTTCATTGAAAAGATCAACAAAATAGATAAACCTTAAGCAAACTCATCAAAAAAGCAGACAAGGGGAGGAGAGAGAGAGGTCTCTAATAAATAAAATCAGAGGAGCTCCTGGGTGGCTCAGCAGCTAAATGTCTAACTCTTGATTTTGGCTCAGGTCATGATCTCATGGTTCATGAGATTGAGTCCTGCATTGGGTTCTGTGCTGATAGCAGAGCCTGCTTGGGATTCTTTCTCACCCTCTTTCTCTGTCCTTCCCCCACTCATGGTCTCTTTCTCTAAAAATAAATAAACTTAAAAAAATAAAATCAGAAATGGGGAAGAAATAACAACCAACACTGCAGAAACACAAAGGATTATAAGAGAATGTTATTAAAAATTATATGTCAGCAAATTAGATAATCTAGAATAAATAAGAAAATTCCTAGAAACACATAACCTTCCAAAACTGAATCAGGAAAAAGTAGAAAAATTGAATACACCTATGACAAGCAAGGAAATTGAATCAGTAATCAAAGAATTCCCAACAAATAAAAGTCCAGGACCAGATTACCTGCCAGGTGAATTCTATCAAACATTTAAACAAGAATTAATACCTATTCTTTTCAAACTATTGTATGGAACCACAGAAGACCTTGATAAAGAAAAGTAATCTTGAAAAAGAAGACCAACACCAGAGGTATCACGATTCCAGATTTCAAGGTATACTACGAAGCTATGGTAATAAAATCAGTCTTGTACTGGCACAAAAATAGACACATAGATCAATAGTAAGGAATGGCGAGCCAAGAAATAAACCCATGCTTATATGGTCAATTAATCTACAACAAAGAAGTCAAGAATATGCATTAGGGAAAGACAGTCTCTTCAACAAACAGAGCTGGGAAAACCGAACAACAACATGCAAAAGAATGAAACGGGACCACTGTCTTACACAATACACTTGAAATGGATTAAAGATCTAAATGTGAGACCTGACACCATAAAACTCCTAGGAGAAAGCATAGTAATTTCTTTTTCATCAGCCATAGAAACATTTTTCTAAATATGTTTCCTGAGGCAAGGAAAACAAAAGCAAAAATAAACTATTGGGATGATACCAAAATAAAAAACTTTTGCACAGTGAAAGAAACTATCAACAAAAGGAAAAGGCAACCTACTGAATGGGAGGAGATATTTTCAAATAATGTATCTGATAAGGGGATAATATACAAAATATGTAAAGAATTTGTATAACTCACCACCAAAAAAATAATCTGATTAAAAATGGGCAGAGAACCTAAATAGAAATTTTTGCAAAGAAAACTTCCAGATAGCCAGCAGACATATGAAAAAATGCTCAATATTACTAATTATCAGGGTAAAGCAAATTAAAACCACAATGAGATACCACCTTACATCTGTCAAAATGGCTAAAATTAAAAAGACAAGAAATAAGTGTTAACGAGGATATAGATAAAAAGAAACCTCATGTGCACTGTTGGTGGGAATGCAAATTGGTGCAGCCAGTATAAAAAACAGAATGGAGGTTCCTCAAAAAATTAAAAATAGAATTGCCAGATGATGCAGTTGTTTCACTACTAGATATTTACCCAAGGAAAACAAAATCCCTGATTCAAAAAGATATACGTACCTCCATGTTTACTGCAGCATGATTTACAATAGCCATTATGGAAGCAATTCAAGTGTCCATCAATAGATGAACGGATAAAGAAGATGCAGTATTTATATGAAATGGAATATTATTCAGCCATAGAAAAGAATGAAACCTTGTCATTTACCACACATGGATGGACCTGGAGAGCACAACGTAAGTGAAATAAGTCAGAGAAAGACAAATACCATACGAGTTCACTCATATGTGAAATTTGAGAAATAGAATAAATGAACAAAGAGTAAAGCAGACAAACTAAAAACCAAACTCTTAAATACAGAGAACAAACTGGTGGTTTTCAGAGAAAAGGTGGGTGGGTTACAGATAAAATAGATAAAAGACATTAAGGGTACACTTGACCACTGGAAATGTATAATTGTTGAATCATTTTATTCCACACTTGAAACTAATATAACACTGTATAATAACTATATTTCAATTTTACAAAAGCACAATGAGATATCACCTCACACCTATTAGAATGGCTAGTGTCAATAAAGACAAGAGATAAGTGTTGAAGAGGGTGTGGGGGAAAGGAACACTGTGCACTGTTGGTCGGAAGGCAAATGGGTACAGCCACTATGGAAAATGGTATGGAGGTTCCTCAAAAAAAATTTAAAAATAAAACAACCACGTGATTCAGCAATCCTACTTCTGGGTACACTCCTGAAGGAAATGAAATCGCTATCTTGAAGAGATTTCAGCATCTCCATGTTTATTTCAGCATTATTCACAATAGCCAAGACATGGAAGCAACCCAAGTGTCCATTGATGGATGAATGGATATAGAATATGTGATATATACTTAAAATGGAATATTATTCAGCCATGAGAAAGAAGGAATTACTGACATTTGTGAAAAATGGATGAAGCCTGAGGTCATTATGCCAAGTGAAACAAGTCGGACAAAGAAAGACATACTGTAAGATCTCACTTGTATGTGGATTCTAAGAATGGCAAACTCAAAGAAGCAGGGTAGAGTGGTGCTTACCAGGGGCTGGAGGAGATGTTGATCAAAGGGTACAAACTTCCAGTTAAAAGATGAATAAGTTCTGGTGATTTAATGTACAGCATGGTGATTATAGTTAACAACACTGCATTGCATACTTGAATGTTTTGAGAGTACATCTTAAATGTTCTCACCACTCGCATACAAACAGTAATTATATGAGCTGATGGATATATTAACTTTCACATTGTGGAAATCATTTCACAAAATATACATGTATAAAATCATGCTGTACACGTTAAACTTATAAAATGTTATATGTCAAATATATTTTAGTAAAATTGAGTAAAAAAGATTTCCAAAGAAAATATAATATCTTAAAATTCTTGAATTATATGTAAGCATTGAAAGCAAAATTTTCATGCATATATTTTAAGTGATTTTCCTTCTTGAGTTCTTCAGATCTAGGATAGAGACGAGAAAGTGGGGTGTCCACTAAGCATTTATCCTAAGAGAGTAGGTAGATAATGTTTTCATTGATGATAACCATTCCACTTTTACTTTCAAAATCACTGATTCAAACATCTCAGATTCTGACCACAACCGCCAATTTTTTCGGCTTGCTGGTCCATCTCTTTCTACGATGACCTTAATCATGGAAAGCTATTGTCTTCTGTATTTTCTCCCAACTATAAACCACTTTTCTTGGATTCATTGATCCCCCACCAAATTTAGGTTTCAGGGTTTCTCATTTCATAGTATCACCAATTCTCGGGTCTTCTTTGTTCCTCTCTCCTTTTATTGTATCTATCTGGCAAAACCTTAGCTTTATTTCTATATGAAATGATATACCTGCCCTACCTAGATGTGCTGGACACCAGACAACTGGGTGTCCCTGGAGAAAATTGCACAAAGGGTATCATTATAAAGTAATGGTCATGTACTTCAATTGTGCCCTGAATACTGGTAAGCAATTCTATTGCAGGATTTTATCCAACTCACTGCCACACTGCAAACACATTAGTTTTTCACATCTTCTCTACTCTCCTCAGGCCATAACTCCTCCAACTTCACCCCCTCATTCTCAGCAAATATTCTCACCTCCTTCAGAGAAAATACATCAACAGATTGAAATGACCTTAACTTTCCATTGCAAACATCCATATCTACTAGCAACTGCACTCCTAAACTCTCTACCCTTTTGGTTGCAGTTGTTAAGGTCCCTTCTCCCCTTAACAGCCCAATGCCTCCTGTATTCTAGATTCTACCCTCTGCTGCCTTTTCAGAAGGCTTGCCCTTTTAATTATACCTTCGTATTTTTATCTCTTCAATCTCTCTTGCCCTGTCAGATATTTCCATGAGACCTATTCCAGTTTCTCTCACTAAAAAAAATCCTTTAACCTCATATTTCATTCCATTCATGGTCCTTACTCTCTTTCTTTTATAGTCACACTTCTTTCAAGAAATTATCTACCCTTCAGGTATCTATTTCCTCACCTCCTACACATTCCTTAATCCATTCAAGTTTCACTTCTGCTCCTATCATTCTATTGAAATGACTGTTGCTAAAGTTACCGATGACTAGGAAGTCCACATCGCTGAAACACATTCACTGGGACAGAAGGATTCCAGGGCAAACTGGGACATAAGGTCTCCTTAACCAATTATCTACTGAGTGCTAAATCTAGTAGCATTTTGTCCCCACCTTACTTAATTACTTAGTAGCATTCATTTGGCCACTCCTTTGTTTCTAAAATATGCTCTTCCTTAATAATCATCTGGGAAATCCCTCCTACTCTCTTCCCACTTCCTAGTTCCCTAGTCAATTTCATTCTCATTCCCTTGAACATAAGATACTGGAGTTCTACAAAGCTGTTTGAAACATCATTTATTTCCTAATCTGTACTCTGATTAATATAACTCCACCAATTCCCATGGCTTAAATTTTCATCAGTGACTTTCAGGGTTATCTGTCTGGCCTTGACTTCTCTGAGCATCACAGAGACAGAAAACTGATTGATAGTTCCAGTGGGAATTTTCACGTGTGTACTGAGACAGGAGGGTACTCCAGAAAGGCAAACAATTTGGCACTCCTTTAAATTACTGTTTTTTAAATATTTGTTAATAATATTTCTGTGGGAGGAAAAACAAAGAGTTTTATGCTAAAACATTTATTTATTAAATTATTATAGCTAGAGATTTTGAAAAAAATTGACAAAAACTCTCCAATATTTTTGTTTTTCTTATAGCTTTTCAAACATCTTATTAAAAGTAACAACAAATTTAGAGATATTTAAAAAAAATTATTTATGTTTTAGAGAAGAGCAGGGGAGAGGGACAGAGGGAGAGAAAGAGACTCTCAAGCAGGCTCCATGCTGAGCATGGAGCCTGACATGGAACTCGATCTCATGACCATGAGATCATGTCCTGAGCTGAAATCAAGAGTCAGACACTCAACCGACTGAGCCACGCAGGTGCCCGGGAGAGACTGAAATAAAAGTATAAACCTTGGAAAGCTTGGAAACATTAAGATTCCCAGTGGCATTGAGACCAGATTATCATTATTGCTTCTCTGTGTTCATTATTAATTGAAAAATTGAAGTACTCTGATAACTCTATCAATTTATTTATATAAAAAATACTTGAAGAAATATTTTAAGAATATTTAGGAACTTAGGATAATAAAGAAATTTAGGATAATAAAAATAAGAAGCAATGACTTTAGTGTGGGTCACCTAGCAATGTGAAGATATTTGAATCTAAAAATCTAATTACCATGAGATAACCAACAGAGAAAAAAATCTTTACTTCTAGGAAAATATACACATATACAGAAGTGTCTACTCATTGCGTGTATACTCTTACCCAGGTACTATACCAGAGGTTTCATAGAAACAAAGATCCCAAGTTTTGGTGTCACTAAGATCTGGCTACAAAATCCTAAGTTACCATTTATTAGTGGTGATACTTTGGATTATTTAATTTCCCCAAGGATCATTTGCCTTGTGTAAATGGAGAACAATGTATTGTGTCAATGGGGTTGTTGAGAGATTTAAAAAGGTGTATGTAATGCACTTGATACAGTGCCTGGTGCATAGCTCATAATATTAGGCTTTATCAGCACCAGCAGCAGGAGCTGATATTATCTTTGGACCTGCTTTAATTTTCACTTCATTTCACATGCATCTTTATGCCACTCCTATTTAACAGATTACAATCATCCCCATTTTAAATGAGGAACTGAGGCTCAAGGTAATCTAGCTAATAATTGGCAAAAGGGGTAGTGGAACCAATGTGTGTCTACCTATGGAGTCTTTGCTCTTTCCACAATACTATGCATGTTCAGTGTGATTTGTTCTGGAAATTACTGACTTTTATAGGAAACTGACTTTTCCCCCCCAGAGCAACTTGTACATACCTTTACTCATATAAATTCCCAGATCTACTGACTCATTTGGACAAATTAAGAATTTTATGTGCCAATGGAGTAGAGAATTGGGACTAGAGAGATATAGGTGTTAAGATATATGTACTACTATCTCATTAAGAAGCAAGCTACTGATACACATATATGTATATCTGTGGCATTAAGTCCATATTAAAGCATAGTTTATGTGTTAACACATCATTCAAACAACAGAACCAATTACCATGTAATTAGGAAGACTTCTTTTATTACTTTGAACATTCCTGCAATCCTTTTTGAGGTTCTAGTTTTAAATAGTTTTTAATCTCTGTGCAATCTGAAATTTACCTAGAGAATTAATCTGTAGTATAAAGATGTTCTGCTTTGTTGGAAAACAAAAGAGCATTATATAATTGTGGTATCATTTATATAACTGGAGTTGCTGGAACTTGCTTCTAACAGGGCAAAGCCTCAAGTAAGTCTTTTGAAATGTGCAGCAGACAGTATTATCAGTAAAGAAATGGAGCAGTGCCTACAATCTCTTCTTGCCATGAAAGAGTCCAGATGATTCCACTTCCCTTGAGCTATACAGATTAAGATCTATAAGACTGTATTTAATGCCACTTAAAATTGTAATGACAAGGTTACAATGCATAATTTTGTTGTCACCAGTCCAAAAGGTAGTTAAAATTTTCCAAGGTAATATCTATGTTTTCATATACATATTCATCCCGTATAATCTGAAATATTGGTGGATAAATGAGAAATGAAAGATTACCTATGTTTATTTCATGTCTGGACAGTCTGTTTAAACATCTGAGTTTCATTGGTATGTTGGTTTAATAAAAATTTCAGTGCATGATTTTTTTCTGAGCTAAGGTAAACTCTTTCAAACAATACTGAGAACACAGGCATTAGCAGACAAAACAAAAAGAGTTTTTTGCTAAGCAATGCCAAAATCTATTCTTGCAATGCAAGTGGTAAACATACAGCAAGAAAGAGTACCTTCCAGCCCTCCTGAAGGTATTCTTAATTACATATTAAAGCTCTCTGTATACTTCATCACTTTAGTACTTGCCTAGAGACCTATAAAACCATCAGAGAGTAACATTTTGCAAATCAAATGTAGAAAACTAAGGCATGTTACATCAAATCAAACTGTCCTGCAGAGTGCTGTTTTAGAAAGGAAAGGTTGCAACTCTTCATATTAAAATGCTCAATCATCCTCTGACTTGCTGTGAAAATGCATATTAGGCAAAATGTATGAGGCTGGCTTCTGAGATTAATGAAATTACTCACACCTTTTACACACATACACACACATAAAAATATTTATCTCACTATTTTGGTGCTCTTTGCACAACTGAGCGATAGCATTGCTCAGTGTTTAAGAACACAGAATCTGGAGATAACATGAGGATGAACCTCAGCCCAGCTCAGCTCTACCCCTCCTACTTGTGTGGCCTTGAACAAACCCTTCCCTTCTCTAAGTCTTACTTTCCAGTAGCTGTTTCTTATTCAATGGGGAAATATAACAGTATTATCTACCTTCTAAGATTATCATGAAGAATATGAGATAATTTATCAAAAGTTGTTAGTGGAGTTCCAACTATATAGTGCTCAATAAATGTTTGTAGAAAGAAGGAAGATAGAGAGGTGAGAGACAAGGGGGAAAGGGAACCTGATTCTAAGTTTAACAAGATGGGAGTTGAGATTGGAGAAAGGATTGTTTGCAGGGGGTAGGCATGAAGAAGCAATAGGCAAACACAAAATTGTGCAAACACAATTTGCAACAAATGTGCTAGATACTTCATACTCTCATAAAAGTTACATAGTTCAAATATGAAGTCTTAGTTGCTGGACAAATATATTTAACTTTTATACTTTAGATTTTTTTTTTCTGTCAAGCAGATCATCTAGGAGATACTAATTAATCTCAAAGTTGCAAAAAGTAAGATGGAAAAGGTGGGGCTGGTTTTATTAAAGAACACACCTTCAATGATGCTAGATTTTCCCTCTGGCAGGCACAATTATAACAAGATGTATCTGGCATTAGTTGCCTACACCCCGTTACAATTCAGTGCCAAAGGAATCCCCAAACATCTGGGTACTGTTTTACTTTGCTCTGACGACGGTAGAGGTTTTGGTGCCTCCTGTTTCTTCTCAACTGGAAAGAACATTCATTTCTGCCCAGCTCAAAGTTTATCTCCCTTGCACGAGAATGTGCATTCTGCCATTAAATCTAAAACTGCCTTGACGTGTTGTTATAATACCTCATGGATATGGAAGGTTTATTGCGACCTTATGTGAAACACGGGAAAAGGTATGATCTGGTTGCCCCTTGTGTGTTCTTACACAGACACATCAAATCCTACTTTCTTTGTTTGGACACTGTAGCCAAGGCATTTATTATCTGCTTTTCCTCCTACCACCCTCTCATATGCTGCTAAGTTATATTATCACTTTTGTTTAGAAATAATTGGGCTTAAGAGAGATTTTGTCCTCAGTCCTTCAAATACAACTAAATTCTTCAATGGATTTTCAACCATGGGAGAGTGACTAAAGGTCTCATTTGATAGGAAAAAAGTCAGTAGGAACATTTTAGCTTTTTAAATTTTGATATTTGTACCATGTTACAAAAGGTATCCAATATGGTAACCACTGAGGACTTGCTAGATGGCAATACCATGCTTGCTATTTTACATAATTATATTTGATCTTCAGGACCTTATTAAAGAAGATGATATGATGAGAAAAATAAGTCAGAGATGTAACTTACCCAAAGTGATAGAGAAAACAAGAAGTAATTCTGGGTTTTGAATTTTGTTTGAGTACAAAGTTTGAGGAATGCATTTATTCAGTGATGTTCTCATGGCCAAATTCTATTTTTGCAGGCAGGTTTTGGGCACCTCCACTGAGGAAAGTACTGTCCCAACACTGAGAATACACCAAAGAAGAGGTTGGAGACAATTCCTACACTCATGGGAGCTCCCAATCAACCAAGGAGACAGACATTTAAAAATGCATTTAACAAAACAAAGATATTTGGTGTGCAAATGTTCATAGGCTTTTCTCTCCTCAGATAGTCAAGTGGGAAATAAAAGCCTATTTCTCATTTTATCTCCCACCAACACAATAAGAGAAAGAGAGTCTTACTGGAAGAGAAGGAAGATCAGCCTAGCTAAAATATATATATATATATATACCTGCAACTTATAAAAACATACGTATAGGTAAACAAGCAATACTGGATTGAATATCCATGCCCCCACCACTCAGGCCTAGAAATATCCTTTAACATTCAATCTACTCATTCTTGATGTGTCAGAGAAATCAGAGTCTGTTGAAATTCTGAAATAATAATTCACAGAATCATGCTGCTAACAAGAATGAATAATTATTTAAATTGGCTACCATGAATAACTTCTATTTAAACTTAACTCACTTATAGTTAAGGATCATATTTGACTTATCTTAATCATTAATTATATGATCAACTATGATTATATAAAGAGCATGTCAGTAAACATGGTTCCTTCTAGCTTCTAGCTGATTCAAACAGAGCTTCACTTGGTAGCACAAATATTAAGTGTTCTGACCAAGGCGAAGATGGGATAGCAATTCATGAGAGATTCCTGCAGAAATTAAAAAAAAATTTTTAATTTTAATGTTTTACTTATTTGAGAGAGAGACAGACAGACAGACAGACAGACAGGACACAGACAGGGGAGGGGCAGAGAGGGAGGGAGACAGAATCTGAAGTAGGATCCAGGCTTTGAGCTGTCAACACAGAGCATGATTAGGGGCTTGAACCCACAGACCATGAGATCATGACCTGAGCCAAAGGCAGACACTTAACTGACTGAGCCACCCAGTTGCCCTGATTCCTGCAAAAACTTAGGGCAGGGTCAGAGTGAGTGGCCAGTCCAGTCACTCTGACTCAGAAGCTGAGAGCAGATAAAAGAAAATGTTCTCAGCCTAAGTTTATATAACCTAGTAAAAAAAATATATTACTGATCTTAAGTCCCTACTGATGCTGAGATCCCACCAGAAACCTATCCACTCATGGCATGGAGTGACTTATTCAACAACAATCATCCATATAACTACAACATTGAAGAAAATATATACTAAAGCAACTCATTTAAAAATTAAAGAAAACATGGATGATTATTTAGATATTATTTTCAACAATTCAATCATAGGCATTTAAAAGTTGCTTTATTTCCTACCACAAAAAAATATGTTACTGTTTTATGAATAAACAGTTTAATCTTCAGCAAGTGCCTTTTCTCTAATTTATGACAACTGGTCCAAAAAAAAAAAAAAAAAAACCCCAAGGCAGTCAGAGAGATTAGTCACAGATGTCAGCACTAGTGGTAGCAAAAGTAAAGTCCTCAGACTTCAAAAAGTTAGGGATTTGCCACAATGCAATAAAAAGAACAGATGTTGCAGACATCATACACAGCAGAAAGGGCCAGAAACTCAGAAATGAAAATGTAGAGATAAGTCAACTTCTACTACAAGTGTTGTTTTCTCAAAGTTCCCCTACTCTTCAGCAACTAACGAGACACCCTCCTTTTCTGTGCCTGTGACCCCAAATTAACTTTATCTCCAATAACCTCTCCCTCCTACCATAGTGCCTTTCTATTGTAAACTCCCTTTCAGGAAGCTGGATAAGACAGACTTTACAGTTTGAGATTTTTTAGTTGGGTTGTGTTTTGCATAACAGTGCTGTCTTCCCACATTTATCCAAGAGCTTTAAAAAATATTATGAGGGCTTTATCTTTTAGGTTGGTCTCCTTTGATGTTGGCCCCACTCACAGACAGCCTTCTTCCTTAAAATGGCCCCTAGCAGGCACAGAGTTGCAGTCTTTAATGGCCACAAGTTCAAAAAAGAGATTCCTCTCTCCCCAGCATCTCTAGTAACTCCAGGAAAATGATTCTGATTAGCTGAGACTGTGTTTCATGCCTGAACACCACTGCTGGAGAGGAAGGTGGGACATGCCTCAATTTGGGGCACTACTAGGGAGAGAAAGCACACCTTTAACAAAAGAGGGTGGTAATCTGTTACCAGAAGAAAAGGATGCAGGGCTCAAAAAAGCCAATTTCAGGAAGCAGTTTGAAAGGAAACTTTAGAGAGCTAGGGAACTAATAATTCCCTCAGTGATCCAGATCTCAGTCAGGCAATAGGAAGATATCCAAGTGTTCTGCAAAAGATAGTGCTTGGTAACTACCTTTTACCAGAATGGTTATTTCAAGGATAAAGAATTGTAGGGCAACCATAATGTTAAAAATAACAGAAGGCTACTATTAGCCCCGAAGCTGATGGGAGCAGGTGGTATTACTGGAGCCTAGCAGCCAGTTCGTTTAATGGGAATTGAGACGCGTACAATTCCTTTGTGGCAGGAGCTGGTGCCAGGGAGGAGGTGCAGCCACACCTGGGATGTCCACTGTGGTGAAGAGATGGGGACATGTATGCTAGTTCTCTCTTCCGTCCTCCCTCTCATTGCTCTCCAGTCTATCCCATTGGCTGAATGGAATCAGAAGTAATTGACAAATGTGTAAGTTTATGTCCTCTGGGAAGTAGATGTCAAGATGGATTTAGATGTGCAAGAGATTGATTGGAGCTAACATCTATGAAAGATAAAGGGGAGAAGGCAGAGGAGTATCAGGGAAAGCCTTCAAATCCAATGCTATCAGGAGGCTAACATGAGGCAGATCAGAACATTGGGTAGTAAGGGCCTCAGACCATTAGAGTTTCAGGAAAGACTCCCAAATGGAGGCACACCCTGAAGGCACCACAGCTGGATGCTGTCAGCTTCCCCAACTCCTTGTGGCAGAGATATGGGCATCTTATCCTCCATGGCTGCTGCCCCAAGGAGGCCTGGAAACACAGATTGCTATGTTCAACCTCTGAAATACAGATCAGAGCAGAAGGAGAAAGGGGAAGGGATCTAAAGCAGACAGGCTAATGACTGGCACATGGGTAAAGAAAGTTTGAGTAATTACATGAAATAATTATGGGATATAGTGTCTTACCATGCTTAGATTTAAAAGCATACATCTAGAATTAAAATTGTTGGATAATTTTTTAAGAAACCAACTTTACCAGATAAAACAAATCTTATGTTTAAGAATATTAAGAACTCATATGTGTTAAAAAAAAAAAAAAAAAGAAAGAAAGCAATACTATGGACTAAATAAAGGACACAAAGCTGGTGCAAACCTCATAGCCCCTGACTCAGCCAACCCTTTTGTAGATATTGAAATAGCCTCAAATAGATTGGGTGAGATGCTTCTGACAGAATCAAGGCCAGAACCCCAATTTCTTGACTTTTGTACAATGTTCACATCAGGGAGGTAATCACGTTTAGCTTAATTTAAAAGCAAATACTTGATAGTTCTACACAACAGAAGCTAGATTATTTTGTGTTTAAGTATACCACTGTGTGAAATAGGAAAAAAAAGAACCCAGCCTCACTGACTATTTATTCCTCATGCTGACTTTATTAAAAGTGAAATTAAAGAGCACCTAGGTGGCTCAGTCAATTAAGTGTCCAGCTCCTGGTTTCAGCTCAGGTCATAATCTCACAGTTGTGAGTTTGAGTACCAAGTCGGGCTCCATGCAGACAGTGCAGAACCTGCTTGGGATTCTCTCTTTCCTCTCTGCCCTTCCCCTGCTCATGTTCTTTCTCTCAAAATAAATAAGCTTTTTTTAAAAAGTGAAATTAAAACAACCAGCCCCCAGAATAAATAAACATATTTACTAAACCATTTTGTCAAGTTTAACAAATCTCTAATAATCTATGTTATTAGGTTGAAATGTGTCAACCTAGGTACAATCAACCGTGTCAACCTAGGTACAATCAACTGATTGATCTATTTTTAATGTTTTTAAAACTGTAAATATACTTTAGGTAGTTTTCTCATTAAGAACAATGGCACAACAGAGGCATATTTAAAAAGGTCTCATATTGAGAGTAATTTGTATAAATAGTTGTAATGTCACTTTAATTGTCTCTATTGGGATTGAGGTACCATCCAACTGCATCCTCCTTGAAGATTTCTAAATATATGCAGGTTACTTATTCTTTGCTGAATAAGCACAATGGCTTTATCACCACTTAGCTGTTATAAAAGGTTGGAATGTAAAACATCAATTTTATAATATAATTGCTTATAAATAGTTACATCCTGGAAGGGTGTAGTTTCATCTCTTAGTCCCCTAAAGACAGACTATGGGACATTATAGAAATCCATCTTAGAAAATCTGCCTTCAGAACATATTCAAACACACACATGCATCATTATATGCAAAATAGAAGTTAGACCTTGTAGAAATCCTGCTGCATTTAACTTCGCTATGAAGGGTACAAAAGGACATAAAAGGTTAACGTTACCGAACTAAAAGATTGGATTGGAGTTTCTGGAGCAGGATTATTTTAACTCTGTTTTAGTTTTTGAAGAATAACTTGCAAACCTTTCTGAGAGAAATGCTTAAGTAGTCCATGGACACTAAAAGGAAATGACAGAAAAAGGTAGACACGGTTTAAAGTCCTTAAGAAATTCAAAAGGAATTTTGCAAAAATATAGCCACTGCAACCCAGTGAATAAATATGTACTAAAAGATGATCAATTTATGAAAATATTTTACGGACTCAATCTCTGAGCAAAAGCCACACAGACCAGAATGACAATTTCTCTATCTTAAAGGCTGATGAAAGTTAAAAGCACTGCATTTGTTTTTCAAAACAAATTCAGATAGTAGTAATATTTAGAATAACAGCCCTGGAAATCACACCATAAATGGTTCAGTAAGATTAAAACTGCATCAAAATGAAACTTCCAAAGTAACTTCCAAATGCATATAATTTCAACTAAGGCTTTAAGATATTTCAATGTTAAAAATGTATTTGGTATACCAAGATACAAGTATCTGGTCACATTTCACCACAGGTATTCAGATCTTAGATTGTACTTTCGGCAGACAAGTTTTTATTTCAAAGACTATATGTAAAATTCTGGGTATCTGGTAGGTTTTTAGGAAAACAATGTTTACAGGAAAAATAAAATTTTTTCTTTATTTATGAATCATGAGGACTTTTTTCAATGGTCTATCTAGGGAAATGTATCATACAGTTTTAAATTCCACATGGGGCTCTACATAGCTCTCCTAAATATCCAACAAATCATAGTAGAGTTTCTGCTGTCATAATGTTTGAAAAAATAAAATATATTTTAGTTTTACTAAGATTCTGCACTGAAAAAAAAAAAAACCTCTTCATTTCCTTCCAATTTATAATATGATTTATTCATTTCCAGATAAAGTGTTGCAACTTACTTTTATGTAAGTGATTTTATGTAACATTTTCATCCTTTGATGGTTCATACTTTGTGTCATTGAATATGTATGTATTTCCTCCTTTTGATTGAATAGAAGCCAGGTGTGCCAGGGGGGATCCTAGTCCTATTCTATCTAGCCCTTCCCTCCCAGTTCCTTCATGCCAACCCTCAGAGGGAAGAGTGCTGCTGAGATAGATCAGGTTTCGGGGCATTTTATTTTTTGTTGTGTCCAAAGAGCTAAGGGTGAGTAGGCAGTTGCTATGTCAAGTTCAGTGTTAGCAAGTTAACATTGGCATGCAGACATGAAACTTTCAGATGATCTCATAAGATATGGAAAAATAACCTTAGCAGCAGCTCTCTCCTGGGATTTGGCACTCTGTACTTTTGCACTTGAAGATTGCAGTGGTAGCGTAGTTGTAACAATTAGGAAACTCTGAGTTACAATGCAATAATAAAAATCTCCCAAATCTGTGTCTTAAACAGCAAAGATGTGTTTCTCACTCATGTTCCATGTACATGACATTTGGGGTCGGAAGTAGACAGCAATATCAGAAACACTCAGTTATATAACCAGAGCTTTTAGCCACTTACTATGCATGCTGGTATAGAAAATTGCTTCTACTTTATTAGGAATATCATTCTATACTTTAAGTGTCAGCATACATGAGAGTGGACATAAAATGGTTAAAAAGTCATACAGTTATTTTAGTCAGAGGCAGCATTTAATAATATCAACCATGAAGTACAAAGACATCTTTGATATTCTCCAGCAGAATTTACTTTGTTGGTGGGGATTAGACCAACTGGAAGTTGGTCATTCTTCCAAAAGGAATTGAGGTAGAATACAACATACTACTTCAGGATCAGTAAAAACAGAGGCAATAGTCAGAGGGTGCTATGTGAGTCAAAAATCAGTAAAGCTCCACATATGCAGATGACAAGATCATTTCTGGCTAATAGGTAATTGACAGGAAGCATTTTGAAGATGAGTATATTAGGCAGTTATAATAAGGATTTGATGGCATTTGGTTATTGTTATTGTAGGATTATTTAATTTTTTCTTTTTATTTATTAGTATTTTTTAAGTATTCTAAAACAGAAATGTATTTTGTAGGAAAAAATGAAATAATCAATTGATGAGACCTCTTATTTAAAAATTGTAATGTACCAATAGTTCATTGTAGCTTTTGTTTCCCTTGCCTCTGGAGACATGTCTAGTAAGAAATTCCTACGGCCGAGGTCAAAGAGGTTGTTGCCTGCTTTCTCCTCTAGGATTTTGAGGATTTCCTGTCTCACATTTAGGTCTTTCATCCATTTTGAATTTGTTTTTGTGTGTGGTATAAGAAAGTGGTCCAGTTTTCCCAGCATTATCTGAAGATACTGCCTTTTTTCCATTAGATCCTCCTGCTTTCTCAAAGATTAGTTGTCCATGCATTTGTGGTCTATTTCTGGGTTCTCTAGTCCATTCCATTAATCTATATGTCTGTTTTTGTGTCAATACCATATTGTCTTGATTATAGCTTTGTAATACAGCTTAAAGTCCAGAACTGTGAAGCCCTAGGTTTGGTTTTCTTTTTCAACATTACTTTGGCTATTCAGGGTCTTTTCTGGTTCCATACAAATTTTAGGATTGTTTGTTTTATCTCTGTGAAGAGTGCTGGTACTATTTTGATAGGAATTGCATTGAATGTGTAGATTACTTTGGGTAGTATAGACATTTTAACAATATTTTTTCTTCCAATCCATGAGAATGGTAGTTTTTCCATTTCTTTGTGTCTTCTTCGATTTTTTCATAAGCTTTCTGTAGTTTTCAGCATATAGGTCTTTTACCTCTTTGGTTAGATATTTTATGGTTTTTGGTGCAATTGTAAATGAGATTGATTCTTTGATTTCCCTTTCTGCTGCTTCATTATTGGTCTATTGAAATGCAACTGATTTCTGTACATTGATTTTATATCATGTGACTTTGCTGAATTTATGTATCAGTTTTATTAGTTTTTTGGTGGAGCATTTCAGGTTTTCCATGTAGAGTAGCATGTCATCTATGAAGACTGAAAGTTTGACTTCCTCTTTGCCAATTTTTATGCTATCTCATCAAGATTAAAATATTCTGCACAGCAAAGGAAACAATCAACAAAACTAAAGGGAAACCAATGGAATGGGAGAAAATATTTGCAAATTACATATCGGATAAAGGGTTAGTATCCAAAATCTATAAAGAATTTGTCAAACTCAACACCCATAAAACAAATAATCCAGTGAAGAAGACGACATAGACGGTTTTTTTTTCCAAAGAAGACATTCAGATGGGTAACAGACACATGAAAAGATGCTCAACATTACTCATCATCATCATCAGAATACAAATTAAAACCACAGTGAGATACTCCTGTCAGAATGGCTAAAATTAACAACTCAGGCAGGAAACAACCAATGTTGGTGAGGATGCAGACAAAGGGGAACTCTTTTGCACTGTTGGTGAGAATGCAAACTGGTGCAGCCACTTTGTAAAACAGCATGGAGTTTCCTCAAAAAATTAAAACTAGAACTACCTTATGACCCAGGAATTGCACTACTAGGTATTTATCTAAAGCATACAAAAATGCTGATTTAAATGGACACACAGTCCCCAAAGTTTATAGCAGTGCTATCAACAATAGCCAAATTATGGAAAGAGCTCAAATATCCATTGACTGATGAATGGATAAAGAAGATGTGCTATAAATATACAATGGAATAATATTTGATGATCAAAAAGAATGAAATCTTGCCATTTGCCGCAAGATGGATGCAGGTAGTATGTACTACTAAGCAAAGTAAGTCTGTCAGAGAAAGACAAATATCATAGGATTTCATTCATATGTGGACTTTAAGAAACACAACAACTGAACATTGGGGAAAGGAAGGAAAAATAAGATTAAATTTAGGGAGGGAGGCACACCATAAGAGGCTCTTAAATACAGAGAACAGACTAAGGGTTGCTTGAGGGGCAGGGGGTGGGGGAATGAGCTAAATGGGTTATGGGCATTAAGGAGGGTACTTGTTGGGATGAGGTGTTATATGTAAGTGATGAATCACTGGGTCTACTCCTGAAACCAATACTACACTGTATGTTAACTAATTTGAATTAAAAAAATAAGATATAAAAGAGAAAACACTACATTAAACAACAACCAAAAAAGCTTTTTAATAAAAATAAAAATTGTAATGCAGCTTAAGGATCTTGATATAAAGAAATAATTTAAATACATAATGGCATGGGGGAACAATGAATAGGGTCTATAGAATTTGGAGAACGAGAGGGAGGGAGGGACGGAGAGAGAGAGAGAGAGAGAGAGAGAAAGAGAGAGGGAGAGGGAGAATTCCTTTATGCAAACTAAGAGTTTCCACAAAATCCCTTGGTGGAATTCGAATAAAAGGTTGTATCAGATCTCCACCATATATTATTTGTAGTAGACTATTAACATTTATGTTTCTATTAACAATATAGCAAAATGTTAATAACCCCAGTTCCATATAGTTGGGTCCATCATTTACAATAATAATTTGTGTCTTTGTAAAATCATAAATTAACAAACCCCATCCAGGCATTGTTACACATTGTGCTATGGATCTCACTTCTGGAGCTTGTTTGGGCTTCGTTTTTTAAAATTACAGATGTCATCTCGTTCGGGGTGTTGATCTCTAGAGTTTTTTGATTATAGTGGTGAAAACTGCACTCACAGACACTTTTCAGTAGCTATATATACAGCTCCAGGGGTGGTATGGCCTATAGGTCACTGCATGACAAGGTTGGCCTTGGAAAGTTGACTGCTGATACCCCCTCTCTGGACTCTCCTTCTAGAATGAAGGTTGTTCACTGATAATGTTCTGTGCCAGAGTTTTCTAATTTAAGTATTTAAAAAAAAGGAAATTTGGACCCAAATCTTAATTAGCCAAAGTCTGAAGCTCAGAATATGATCACAAAGAGAAAGAGAATAATCCAGGACATGCCCCTGGGAAATGACAAATTTTCAAAAGGAAATTGCTGAAAGTCCGTGAAAAGGCAGGACCCTAGACCCAGAGGCTCATATTATCAGCAAAGATTCCTTTGCTCCAGCTTAGCCTGAGAGCAGCAGAGCGGCCTCTCTTCAAGGGGCAGGGCAGCAGTAAAGACATCTGTAATTAAGTTGAGAGCTGAAGATAAAGGTACTTCCCCTATTTTATGGGTACCACAGTAACCTCAAAGATTCTTAGGTGTTTCTAAAGACAGGAGACTCCTCCCTTCACCAATATAGGAGTCTGAATTTCCTAACTTCACAGTGAGAGTTGAGATCTCAGCAACAGACTTTACTCAATAAAAGCAACTGTGATTACTTTGTCTAAGAAGTGGCCATTTGTTTTGTCTCATTTTTAATTAAGATATATTTGACAGATAACATTATATAAACATAAGGTATATACCATGTTAATATTATTAATATTGTTACACTTATGTATTATATGATTGTCATTGTAGCAATAATTAGCACCTCTATCATGTTACATAATTATCCTAAAAAATAAAAAAGGAAAATGATGTCCCTACCCTCAAACCACTTTTGACATTCTGCCTCCAAAGTTGCTCTTCCCCAATTTAGAACACTGGACTGTTAGACCCTTATCTCAAGAATCTTTCCAGTATAACTCTCATTTCTTTGAGTATTTTTCATTTGTTAACTTTTCTTACATGTTATTACCACTACCACCCTGATTAATTCATAAAACGCTAAATAAAGCTATATATTTTACTAGCCAAAAAAAAAAAAAAGGAACTGTGGTATTCCTAACACACTTTATTTCAAAGAGTAAAATTTTACTTCCTTTTTTATTGTCTGGATTTTCATTCATTCATTCATTCATTTAAAAACACTTACTGAGTGCTTCTATGTATTGGGCATGCTGTTTGGTGCCGGGTATATAGCTGTAAACAAATCAGCTGTGTTCCTCACATTCATGGAACATAAGTTTATGGAAGAAAAGAAGTAATGATTAAATAGTAAATTGTAGATATATTGTTTGTTTGAAGGAAAAGAGGATGAAATCATGGGAAAGAATAAGAAAGAAGATCTATTTTAGAACAAGAGATGGCATCCATGGATATCTGAGGCACCAGTGATACGAAGTGGGAGGAGGAAAGATGTGCAAGTACAAGCAAGAGCCATGAGGCAGGAAAGAGCCTGTCATGTTGCAGAACCTAGCAGAGGCCAGTGTGGCCAGAAAATAGTGAATAATAGGCATAGTGACAGGAGATGTAGTTGGAGAGTAGGCAGAGCCCAAATTTTGCAGAGCTTTGCAGATCATGCTAAGTATTTTGGTCTTTATCCCAGCCACAGTGGGAAGCTTTTGAAGGATTTTTAGTAGAGAGAGGTGATGGTATTAGAGAAAGGTTCCTAAATGATCATTCTGGTTGCAATGAGAAGAATGGAAATGAGGAAGATGAAGAAGGCAAGTTGGCCTTTTCACAGTGCAAATTGTGGCACGGATGGCAGTCTAATCAAGAGGTGATCATGGTGTGGGCTAGGGTAGTGATCAGGAAGGGAGAAACATATACTTTGGACATAAAGTTAATCACGGTTGGTAAAAGTCTTAGTACCAGAGTTGGGCATGTGGATTGGGAAGAAGATGATGTCCATTTTTTTCACTTGGCTAATGTCCAATAGTGCCATTCACTGGGAAAGGTGGATTTGGAAAGAAATTGGAGTACTTGGGAGTGGGGAAAAGAAGATTTGATTTGGACATGTTAAGTTTAAGAACTTTATGAAACTTAGTGTTCAAATATTAGAATGACATTTAGACATGCTAGTTTAGAACTGAAACAAGATTTTTGACTACAAGGGCACCTGGCTGGCTCAGTCAGTAGAGAATGAGACTCTTAATCTCAGAGTTATGGGTTTGAACCCCTCCCCCTCATTGGGTGTAGAGATACTTAAAAAGAAAATCTTTAAAAACAAAAGATTTCTGACTAGAGATCTAAATCTGAGAGCCTTGACACAAAGAGATATTTACAGCAATGAGTGTTGATGAGATCACTTAAAGAATACAGAGGGAGGAGGGAAGGACAGTATGTGGAATGTCAACAGTTGACATGCAAACAGATCTGCAGTCTGAATTCTCAGGGAAACAGAATGCAATTTGGGGGTCTGTTATAATTAATTTTAAAATACAATTCTGATAAATTAAGCCAAAAATTTGGAATAAGACAGAGAATCATCAACTACAGACCTTGGCTCAAAGGTTTATTTAATCACAAATACTTCTTTTGCAATGGATCTCAATGTCATTAACAAAATTCCAAAAGATTTTCTAGGAATCAGTGCATTGAAGAAGCAACTTGATTAGCTGACCCCACTGGGGAATAAATAATAATTTACCTGGATAACTGATCCAAATTGATTATTACTTTCTTGTGCATTGTTAAATAAGGTGTTGAGTTAAATTTTGATTGCAGATTAAGAGTGGTAGCTCTGTTTTCTAGCTCTAGAAGTTTATTAGCTATGGGAAAGATTTTATTTTCAGATTAGAAGCAAATCAGATATTATAGTAGAATTCATCAGGCCAAAAGAGTTTCTTAAAGAAGTTAAAATATTATGGTTGAGTATAAACATTATTATGCTAATTACTGTTTTCACTATATAATGTCTATAAAAACCTTTCCAAGTTTCTCAGGGACACTTCCAGACAGAGCTGTGTATTTTCAAGGAAATATAAGAAAATCTCCTACTACATTTGTCATATTAAAATCCAATTATGCACAGAGAAAAGACAAAGAAACAAAATAAATTGAAAAACAACATATGTTTAACAAACATACACATATCACAAATAGGCTTAAACATCACATACTGCTCAAAGCTTTCACTTTTTCCTTAGAAATCTCAAGAAAAGCATGCAGTGAAAGTTTAAAAGAAAAAACTTGAAGTCTTAAAAATGGATTCTAATTCATGAATATAAAATCAGCATTATCTTAACTGATAAAATTCCTATAACATCACCTCTCATATAATACATATTCTACCTAATTGCCACCTAACATAGGACTACAGTGTGATGGGTATTTAGGTATTGTAAATAGTCTCAAACTACATCTCTGTAAAAATCCAAAACTGAAAAGAATAAGTCAGAATATGTAAGTGTTAGCAAAGCTCTTTTTAAAGTAATAAATGTGGGTGGAGTGTTCCAGTAGAATCTATGTCTTGAAATGGCCCTTTAAAAAAAATGATAGCTTAGCAAAGTGACAAAATTAAGACAATTCAGTTTGTAGACCTTTAGGCTTTACATAGGAACTAGACAAAGAGACAGATTTTCATTTGACAAATGCCATTTTGATTTTACAAACAGGGTGAAATGCCAAAGACACACTGCTGAGCGTCATACCCTAGAAAACCCAAATCTCAAACTTTATACCTAGGCTTAAACAAAAACCTGGCCAACAGTCTAAGCATAAAAGATGAACGTGCCAGAGTCGTGGGTCAGATCCTTCTTAGCTCTCCCCTGGCCTGTTGCAACAGCTTCATAAGGAGCTTTTCATTTTCCCTGAGAACTAGGCTTTTTTGAGAATTTACCCCTGCTCACATGTCTTGAACTTTCTGATCCTGCTCTTTTGTTTCATCAGGTAGCTCAGCAAGGAACGATCATGTCCTAAATTTTTACTTGCTGATGTCTTGTTCAGCCTTCAAAGTTCTGTGAAAAGAATAAGTGGCCCATATTCCTCACTATTTGAAATAATTTTCCTGGTGCTTTCATGTACAATATTACCATCAACAGCAGCAGCGTGTATTGGACACCTACCTTGTGCCCAGTACTCTGCTAGCTACAAGTGTTAAATACTTGTTCTAATTGACAAAAATCTTTGCAAAGAAGATATTATAATCCTCATTTCATAGGAAAAGAACACAGAGTCATGAGGTTATAAGTCATGATATTTAGAGGACTCTAACTTTATGCCCAAAGTTACTTGGTTAGTATAGAGTGGAGAAATATTTGGAACAGAGCCTGCCTCCAAATCCCAGCCATTTCCCTTTGTAATTAGTCTGGGCTGTCTTTGTATGGAATCATAAGTTCCCTCCATGAAGAAATCAAGCTTCATTTGTTTATTCATTCTCCAGCATTTAGTATAGCCTTCAGCCTTGCACAGAGCAGAGTGTCAATAAAAAGTAGTTGAATGTGTGGAACCCTCTTTTCATCCTTTCTATTAATTAACATGGTAAACTATCAAATATTCATCCAGAATGGGCAATATAGTAAGAGATGAAAAGTATTTTAATAGCAGTTCATTTGTCCATAACTGGGTATTTGAAATCCTTGTAGGAATAACTTTTGGAGATAACTAATTATCAAGTTACATGTGGCTCTGTTAGCTAGATTATAGCTGGATGAGATCCTTTAGCTGATAGGAAGAAGGTATAACAGTGACATTGCATTTCAGGCTGTTGGATAAGTACCACTATGATTGCTAAAAGTAGATTGGGGATGAGACTGGAAGTTCAACACTCTAATCATGTGTCTGGTTCTCCTGTCAACCAACCCCCATCCTTAGGTGAGGTCCAAAAGTCACTTCATTACCAAGACACCTTTATCACTCTCATCACTTAGCAAACTCCAAGGGTTTTAGGAGCTCTGTGACAAAAACAGGATGAAGACTGAATACATATTTCTTATAAACCACAGCATCATATATGCTAAAACATACTTTGAGCATAATCTTCAGCATAGAGTATCAAAAAATAGATCAGTCTCCCCTCTGTTATATAACATCTCAAACCAGTTGATCATGTGTTGTTGAATAAACAAAACAGAAAGCAGTTTATTTGAAAACCACAGTAAGAAGAAGTCCATGCTGCGTTAAGTTTAATTTCCCATGCATTCTTCAGCTTCACAGTTATTTATAGATCTTTTCCCGGAATGATTTATAGTTAAAGTGGATAAAGTTTAAAGCTATGTAAAGTTGCTTTTAGTATCTTTTACTGTGAGGTTGTTTTTTTCCCCTCATCTATTTAAGTAAAAAAATAAAAAAGGATATGACTAAAATAATTCATCATTTGAGTAGGAAACTGTAATCCTCACTGATTAAGGACCACAGAAATAACTTTTATACTTTCATAACAAATTATGTTTTTGTGTGTATTACCACAATCATGTTCAGAATCAATGCCAGTATTTAGTGATGATCAAGTAAAGAAAGAATCTGCCTTCTAAAAAAAAATAGTCCCCCAATCCACCAAGATTTGAGTAAGTAGCTCAGATAGAAAAATCTGGTGGGAAAGGTTAATCAAAAAATAATCTCTCCCTTCCCCTTAAGAACATTGTTGTTGTTGTTGCTGTTGTAGTGTGGTTCTTTCAGTTGGACTGCAATCTGGCTGACAAGGCAGGAAGCAGAGAGATTACATATAAGTTCCAGAGTGTTCTCTCTGGAATGGTCTTGTTCTTTTCGACCTAAGTGAGAATAACCTATGTCAAAAAGAGTTTTGCAATTAAACTCTAAACAAAAAAATAGATCTGGCATAAAAGCTACCATATTTCCAAATCTGTAAATAAAAGACCAAAAGCAAATAGTATAACAACAACAACAAATGATTTTTATAAAGCTCCTTACACTAACAAACTAGCTTCTATGTGTCAATACAATTTTGCAAGAGCCATTGCTGATGTTTTCTCCTCCTCAGCCACTGGTCTCCTTAAGATTTTCAGTTTGACCTGTACCTCTCTCTCCAGTCTCATCTTGAGGAATGCTTCTTGTTCTCTTTTGGTGTCATAAACCATCTTGCTCCAAGGCCATGGAAAAGAATATCTGGTGTCATCTTTCTTCTCTTTCCATCATACACTCTGGCCTAGTTTATTTGGCTATGAGGCCAAATGCCCAATCCCTTAGGGAGATACTACTCCCTCACCCAAGACTAAGCCTAATTCCCTCTGTATGACCTTCATAACCCATACACCTTTATATGTAGAATATTCAGTTAATGCATTTTTCCTTCACAAAACTATAATACATGAAGAATATAACCATGTCTATTTTCCCATCATTATATCTATAAAACCTAGCAAATATATGTTAAATAAATGGATGAATGGATAATTGGATAGTAGGATGGGTGGAGGGATGGATAAATAAAAGAGGGATGGGTGAACTGTCTCCCAGTAGATATGTTCTCTAATCCCAGATATGTGAGGGTATCCTAATACTGTCAAATTGCCCAATAGGAATGTGAGTCATATACGTCATTTTTTATTTTTCATAGCCACATTAAAAAAATAACAAGTAAAATTTTAACATTATGGTTAATTAAACATAATCAAAAGATTAGAATTTAATCATATAATCAATGTAAAATATTTTAATGAGATATATTACATTTTTTCCATACTAAGTCTTCAAAATTCTATGTGTCTTTTACAGGTCCAGCACATCTCAGTTTGGACTGGCAGCATTTCAAGTTCTCAGTAGTCATATGACCTTGCAAAATCTGGAGAGCCAGTAAAGTAGAACTGCCAGACGTTTGTGTGTGTGAAGAAATATTCTGGAGGGAAAAGTGGAATTTATCTTAGGCAAGAAAGTTGAAAAGACACTTTTGTTCAAGATCATTGAACATGGGTGAGAGAGAAGGAAAGATTTGAAAATAGATTGTATTTTTCTGTTCAGGCTGCTATAACAGAAATACCATAGACTGGGTGGCTTATAAACAACTAAATTTATTTCTCACAGTTCTAGAGGCTGGGAAGTCCAGGATCAATGCTCTGGCAGATTCAGTATCTAGTGAGAGCCCACTTCCTGGTTTATAAATGTGCTTTCTCATTATAATCTTACATGGCAGAGGGGCAAGGTAGCTCTGTGGGGTCTCATAAATTCCCTAATCCCATTCATGAAGGCTCCACCTCATGACCTAAGTACCTCCCAAAGACCCTACCTCCTAACACCATACATCGAGCTTTCTTTCAAAATAAAATTTTGCAGGGGGAGATAAATATTTAGTCTACAGCAAGATGAATACTTTTGCTTATTTTGTTGTCTGGTCCTGACCTTCCCATCTTTTCTTCTAAGGTATTCAGAATGAGAAACTTTCACACAAAATGAAATCATTCCCCACCAAAATCTCTGCAAGGTAAAGAGAACACATAGCAGTTGAGAGAGGACCACATGAATAGAGGTAAAATAGACGGGGACCGTGGTGGCATAGGAAGGAGACCAAAATGGAAACTGGCAACAGTGACAGCACAGACAAGGAACAGAAGGGATGGAGGAAAACAAGGTGGCCCAGAAGGCCATGTCACTGAGTTGAGGCAAGTCTCCCTGTGAGTGTCCTACATAAACCAGTTGAGAGAAGTGTGAGGTATGGTGAGAGGATCCAAATTTGTTTGCTAGAGCCTAAATCAGACATACTATTTGTCAGTATTATTTTCCTTCTAAGATAATGTGCTAGGTGAGAAGTGTGATATTTAGAAAATGTTTTAAAGCCAGCCAAATCAATTTTGATATTTGATTTAATAGTTGCTGTTTCACTAGATACACTGTACCTGAGTTCTCATCTGTAGAAGAAGGATAATTACACCTAATTGAATGGTCGAGTGTTAGATGAGATAATGCCATATTTCCTCAAATATGTTATATACATGTAAGGTGACCAACCATCCTGGTCTATCTGGGACAATTCTGAAAATCCCCCAGTCCTAGGTAAGTTGAGATATTTAGTTAACCTCATGTATATGTGAGAGAGTTTTTATGGGAATTTTTAAAATTTTAATAATTATATATTTATAATAATTTTTATTTTAAAATGTTTAAATGTTTAAAATGTTCATGCTTTACACATGAAACATAACAGTTATTATGTAAGTTGGAGCTGAATGGGTACACCTACGGGAATCCAATTTAGGCAGATAGCACAAATTACAGGCAGTGTTTGAGCATACCTGTGAATATTTCAAACCTTCAAAAACAACATTCAGAAAAAATCTTCAGAAGTGTTAATAATAGATGTGATTTTTACCATTAGAGACGGTTCTTATATACTCAACTTCCATGCACATTGTTGAGGGTTGTTTGTTTTAGTTTTATTTTGCGTTTTAAAAATTTAGGCAAAATGTTAGTTCTGGCGGCAAAGATTTTGATGGTAGATGAATGAGGTTTGGGAAGTAAAGGCCTAGCATATAGTGGTGCTCCCAAAATGTTTTGTTTTGTATTTTTTCATTTTTATTTGTTATTGTTAAGAGAATTTAGTATAAAAGACCTTGGAATTAGACAAATTAAGGTTTGAATCCTAGTGCTGTCAAAGACTGACTGGTAGGCTTTATTCATGTTATGGACTATTTTCAGATCTCTATATAATAGTGGATAATGGAGGGCACTTCAAAATATAAGCATTTTTAATATTATCAGGATATTGCTAAGATGTCAATTCCTCCCAAATTTATCACTGAATCTATAGACTCAATGCAATCCCAGTCAAAATCCCAACAAAAGGTCCCAGACTGTAAGTAATTATAACAGATATAGTGCTTTGTACCAGAGAGGATGAGTTTCTATTGTAGAAATAAAGTTCTCAAGAATAGTGACTTAATGTGTTTATTTCTCATTCATATAAAATAAATCTATGAATATGCTTTCTAGGGAAATATGAAAGCTTCCCAGTGTTAGGGAGGATGCAGGCTCCTTTTATCTTTTTGCTCTACAAAATGAGGCTTGCATCTTAAAATTCACTTCATAGCCCAAGGGAGCTGCTAGAGCTCCAGACATTACATTTGCATTCCAGTAATCTATAATAATCAAAACAGTGTAGTGTTGGCAAAAGAATAGGCAAATTGACCAATGAAAGAGACTAGGCTGTCCAGAAATGGACCCACATAAGTATAGTCAACTGGTCTTTGACGAAGGAGCAAAGGCAATACAATGAAACAAAGATAATTTTTCCACAAATGGTGATGGAACAATGGGACATCCACATGCAAAAAAATGAAGTGAGGCACAGACTGAAAATTTCACCCTTCACAAAAATTAATTCAAAATGGATCACAGACCTAAATATAAAATATAAAACTATCAAACTCCCAGACAATAATATAGACGTATCTGATGAATTTTTAGATACAGCAACAAAGGCATGATCCATTAAAAAAAATAAGCTATACTCACTAAAATTAAAACTTCAGCTCTGGCGGGGTGCCTGGGTGGCTCATTCAGTTAAGCATCTGACTTCAGCTCAGGTCATGATCTCCGGTCTGTGAGTTCTAGCCCCAAGTTGGACTCTGTGCTGACAGCTCAGAGCCTGGAGCCTGCTTTGGATTCTGTGTCTCCCTCTCTCTGCCCCTTCCCCACTCGTGCCTGTTTCTCTCATTTTCTCTCAAAAGTAAATAAATGTTAAAAAAAATAAAAACAAAACCATCTCTGGGAAAGACACTGTCAAGAGAATGGGAAGACAAGCCATAGACTAGGAGAAAATATTTACAAAAGACACATCTGATAAAAGACTGTTACCCAAAATATACAAAGAATTTTTGAAACTCAGCAATAAGAAAACAAACGACTCAATTTTAAAATGGGCTAAATATGTTAACAAAGAAGATATACAGATGGCAAATAAGCATATGAAAGGATGTTCCAAGTATATGTGATCAGGGAAATGCATATTAAAACAACAATAAGATACCACTACACAACTAGAATGGCCAAAATCTAGAACACTAACAGCACCAAATGCTGGTGAGGATGTGGAGCAACAGAAACTCTCATACATTGCTGGTGGGAATACAAAATAGTATAGCCACTTTGGAAGACAGTTTGTCAGTTTCTTACAAAACTTAACATAATCTTACCATATGATCTAGAAATCATACTCCCTTATATTTACCCCCCCAAAAAAACTGAAAATGTATGTCTACACAAAAATCTGTGCAGGCTGTTTATAGCAGCTATGTTCTTATTTGCCACAACTTGGAAGCAACCAAGATGTCTCAGTAGACAAATGGGTAATCTGTGTACATAAGGGCAATGAGGTATTACTCAGTGCTAAAAAAAAATGACCTATGTTCTAAGCAAGAGAAGGACATGGAAGAACTTTAAATGCATATTACAAAGTGAAAGAAGCCAATTTGAAAAGACTATATACTGTATGATTCTAACTATAGAACATTCTACGAAAGGCAAAATTATGGAGATAGTAAGAGTATCAGTGGTTTCCAAGGGTGGAGAGGGGAAGATGTACATAAGTGAACCACAGAAGAGTTTCAGGGTAGTGGAAATACTCTGTATGATACTCTCATGGTCGTTATACACTTGTCCAAACTCATGGAATGTACAACACCAACCATAAGCCCTAATGAAAACTATGAACTTTGGATAACTTTGATGTGTCACTATAAGTTCAGCTGTAACAAATGTACCACTCTGATGAACTATGTTGTTGATGGAGGAGTCAATGCATGTGCAGGGACAGAGAGTACAGGAGAGATCGCTGTACTGTCCTCTCAATTTTGCTCTGAACCTAAAAGACCTTTAAAATAGTATTTTCTTTAAAAAAAATAACTGAGAACTCAATGAGACAACTGCTATAAAGCAAAATGTCTGTACAGAGTAGGCACTTGGTAAATTGAGTCCCTTTTCCCCAAATCTTCATTAAATAAAAGAATCTGTGTGTACTTAACTTTTCTTCATAGTCTCTGATCCAGGGAAGATATTACACCCATTTTAATTTTCATCCAACTGTCTTCAAGCATTAGTTCAGGTATAGTAACAAATAGAACTGCTAGAATAAATATAAACCAAACAACTCAAATATGTGATATAAAGCCCAATATAACTATCACAGATATTAGCTTGGAAAAAAACTAATATATTCTAATTGCTGGGATAAAAACATATATATTTATATGTCTTGGGACTCTAAGATGCTTTCCCAGCAATTCTAGAAAAGCTATATTTTCTGACCTTCCAATTTTTAAAAATCTTTTACACATAAGAGTATACTCTCGGGGCACCCGAGTGGCTCAGTTGGTTAAGTGTTCGACTTCAGCTCAGGTCATGATTTCATGGTTTGTGGGTTCAAGCCCCACATCAGCCTTGGTGCTGACAGCTCAGAGCCTGGAGCCTGCTTCTGATCCCATCTCTCCCTCTCTCTCTGACCCTCCCCCGGTTGCAGGCTGCCTCTCACGCGTGCGCTCTCAAAAATAAATAATCATTAAAAAAATTTTTTAAAAAGAGTACACTCATAATTCCCTTTCTGAGAAAAGAATGAAAAGATAGAGGGAAGAAAACCAAAATAATTTTTAACAGGAGGAGGAGGAAGAAGACAAAAATATTTACTGAGTAACTTCCAAATAACAGGCACTGTGTTAACAAGTGATATGAAGCATTTGAGCTGCAAAGACTTTGTAAAATTCAAATTTATATAAAAATCATGGATATTAGTGTGTATCTACTCTTAGAACTAAAAAAAAAAAAAAAGAAGATAGGGATGTTCCAAAACCCTTACAAGTAAACTCTTTTAGTTCTAAATATTTTTTAAAGTATTTCTATCCTTATTCCCAGAGGTTTGTTATTTTTAAGTTTCCAGTACTAACACTCTTCTAAAAATATTTCTTTTCATTAGAATTATACACTTTGAATGTAATGTTAAAACCATTGCCCATGATGCAGTTAAACAGAAAAGAGGAAATCTCATGCATTTGAAATCCCAAAATAAACCCTTAGATTCACATCTACATACTTCCATCATTAAATATCAAGATAAACATCTCATGGTTCTATTTCAGTAGGATATGTCTTTCCCAAGAAAAAAAATTTGAATCCCGTGGCCAGACTCCAAAACTGGGAAGAATTAAGCTCTAATAACCTAAGATTTCAGTCACAAGCAGTGTATAAATTCATTTTCTATGCATTTAGAATGGTTCTAGCTATATACCACCTATGGGAGAATTGAAAATAGTTACTCCAATAATTTTTCTCTAGTATTTAATCCTCTCGAAGAACACCAGTTGAGAAAGGCCATTAGTTCTTTCCCTAATAAAATATGTTCAAAACCATGTTGTCAGTAAATAAGAGATGAAGGTAGTAAAAGTGGATGTCAATTAATATAGAGAGTTCATATAAACAGAAGAGATAGAAATCTAAAATATTTATGTACAATTGGAAGCTCTCTTTTCAACCAAAGGGCACTGAACCACAGAAGAAAAAATACAAATGAAGATTGCTCAGAAATAAATTTCAGTGGCTTTTAGAAAAAAATACAAGAATGTATGGTTATATTGCTGGATATTTTTCCTTTCTTTAATGTTTAAAAATTTTTTAATTGTGTTTTATTTCATTTTTGAAAGAGAGAGACAGAGTGTGAGTGGGGAAGGGACGGAGAAAGAGGGAGACCCAGAATCTGAAGCAGGCTCTGAGCTGTCAGCCCAGAGCCCAAAGAGGGTGGGGGGCTCAAACCCATGAACTGTGAGATCATGACCTGGAGCCAAAATCAGACACTTAACTGACTGAGTCACCCAGGCGCCCTCAGGATATTTTTCCTTTCTTAAAGCAATCCTCAATAATAGTGAAACTAAATAACATATAAAAAGCAATAACGACCAAGGAACAATGTAGCAATCAAATACCAGTTTCAGTATATGGGTGACCAAAGAAAGAAGAAAAGACAAGGGTAAAAATCTGGCCAGAAATTTCTATATATCTACACTCTGATTCCCACCCACTGTCCATTCTACTGGAAACAGTTGTCACCCACCTAAGCATCAAGTTCATAAAAGGGTATCCTAACTGTACATTGAGTGTAATATTCTATGCACACTTCCCCTACCCATAATCACCCCTCAGAAACCTCATCCCAGTAATCTGCTATACTTGACTCAGTAGCAGTAAGGTTAATGTCCAAGTCCCAACTACATCCATTATTGGAGAAAGGACATCAGTGATTTACTAAAAAGAAAATTGAGTAGAGAACATAAAATGTTCTGTGTTCTATGAACAAAGGCATGACACTTATAAAAGTGCATGAAAATATAGTCCAGTGAAATTAAACTCAGAGACTGTTTAGTAGGATGAGGACAAACAGCCCAGATACTTGTTGAATGGATAAAAGAGGTGATGTGACTAACTTGTCTTGAACCCAATTACACATATATGGTAGGCAGACTGGTGGTTTTCCCCAAAATCTGTTCTTGCCTCCTGCAGCCATGAATACTGTATCCAGCAAAGCTATCATTCAGAACACAAGGAGAGATAAAGAGTTTCCCATACAAACAAAAGTTAAAAGTATTCGTAACCACTAAACCAGACCTACAAGAAACGTTAAAGGGGACTCTGAGTGGAAAGGAAGGACCATAAGCAGAAGTAAGAAAAGTAGGAAGCACAAAAGCAGTAAAAATAAATGTATCTATAGAAATCAGTCAAGGGATTTGCAAAATAAAAGAATGTGAAGTATGACACCATATACCTAAAACATGTTGGGGGAAAGGAATAAAAATTTAGCACCTTTAGTACAAGTTCAAACTTTAAAAATAAATTCTTTTAATGTTTATTCATTTTTTAGAGAGAGACAGAGTACAAGCAGGGGAAGGGCAGAGAGAGGGAGACACAGAATCCAAAGCAGGCTCCAGGCTCTGCTCTGTCAGCACAGAGCTTGACATGGGGCTTGAACCCATGAACCGTAAGATCATGACCTGAGCTGAAATTGGACACTTAACTGACTGAGCCACACAGGCACCCCGGTACAAGTTCAAACTTAAGTGACCATCAACTTAATATAAATTGCTATATGTCTAAGATGTTATATAACCCTAATGGTAACTACACATCAAAAACCTGTAATAGATATGGGAAAAATAAAGAGAAAGGAATCAAGTACATCACTAAAGAAAGCCAGCAAGCCATCAGAGAAGAGAGCAAGAGAAGGAAGGATCAGAGAAGAACTACAAAAACAGCCACAAAATAATAAAATGGGTATAAATATATTCCTATCAATAATTACTTTGAATATAAATTGACCACTAGGCCAATTTTGAGAGACAGGAAAATACATGCTAGGCTGGGCACACTTGAAGGTGAGTGCCATGTGTGCCCTGCATGCTGCTGGCTACAACAGCAGAGGAGCATGCTGAGAATAGCTGTACCTGAAGCTAGAAGACAAGCCCCTTTCTCCTGTAATCTTACTCCACAACCCTCTACTGGCAGAAAAGAAATGTTTAAAAGATTGAGCTCTAGGATCACAAACAGGCTCATCGATATTGACTATGGAGTTAAGAAGCAGTACACTGATAACAGTACACTGATAACTGACCCATACTATTCTTTCTTTCTTTCCTTCTCTTTGTGTCCCAGTAGGATAAGCGTGATGATGGAGTGAGGTAGGAAATAAGAAACAACATGAGTCCTCTAACTACAAACCATTCTCAGGCTAATCAGTTTTAACAAATATGGAAGTCATAGTTATCAAAATTAATGTATTTGAAACGAAATGTGTCTGGGTGCCTCTAGAGAAAGTGTTTGTGCACATTCAGGGTAAAACTTCTCCTTCTATGATATAGCTTGTGCCTACTTCTCTGCACTGCTGTTCCTCCCTGCTCCAGCAATATGAAACTATCTTCACTCTTTTCGTCAAATTCTATAGTTTCTCACCACTGTAAACTTAAAGACAGTGTCTTCTCTGTATAGAACTCTCTTTTTTCTCCATAGTTTTGCAAGTATTACCTTAACTTAGGTCCTTTCCTGACTTACTTAACTGGACTGAATGAAATGACTCTCATTAGTGCTTTCATAAGATTATCTGTTTATCCACATCGGCACTCATCAACTAGTCATTTTCATTTCACTATTTTATTGTTGATCACAGGGACTGTGCTTATGAATCCATTTATGTTGAGGATCTGACAGAATATGATTTTATGTCATAAGAAAATAAGTAATGAATAAAGGAGACAGCTATAGTTACCCAGGAAAGATCTTATGGGATTTGGAGGAAGAGCATTGTAAAAAAAAAAAAAAAAAAAAAAAAAAAAAAAAAAAAGATGAATTAAACAGAGATATAAAATATATGTTCTATAAGATTTGGTGATAAATTAGATAGGGAGGTATAAAAGAGAAAGAAGTCAGAAATGCTTATATGCTTTCTAATATTTTAGCTTAGGTAAACAAATAGGAGTAATATTGTTAGAGCTAGTTTATGCAAGAGAAAGGACAGATTCGAGCCAGAATAGCAGAGTATATTGGTTGTATATAGCTATGTAAAACAAACAAACAAAAAACCAGTGGCTTAAAATAAGACATCTTTTTTATGTAAAGGACCAGATAGTTACTATTTTAATTGTGGGTCATAAGCCTCTGTCACATTATTCAACTCTACTGTTGTGGTATAAAAGAAACAGAAGGAAATGAATAAACAAGCAGTCAGCTGGATTTAGTCTATAGGCTCTACTTTGTCATCCCATGCAGCTGTAGTCATTCTAACAACTCAACCAGAGTGGAGACTGCAAAATGGCCTATTCACAGGCCTGGAAGTTGGTTCTGGCTTTTGTTTTCAGCATCTATTATTCCCTCATGTGTCCCTTCATCCACCAATAGGCTAAATAGGTTTTCTTACAAAGTAATATTCCCAAGAGAGTGAAAATGTTAACTGCAAGGCCTCTTAAGGCCGACTGCCATAGTTGCACACCATAATTTCTACCACATTTTATTTGTCAACACGAATCTCAAGGTCAGCCCAGATTCAAGGGACAGGGGAAATAGATTCAGTCTCCTGATAGGAGGAGCTAAAAAATATGATGGCCATTATCTTCAATCTACCATAAGGAGCCACAGGATTTGGAGTTTGAGAGAAAGCTGAAATTATAAATCTATTTTGTAGTGTTGTCAGTACAGATGTTATAACTGAAATCATGAGAATGAATATTTCTTGATAAAACTAAATGTACCTACACACATATATCTATTCATTATGTACTACTTTATATATAAATACATATAACCACAGATTTCATAATGAATGAGCTACTCTTTAAATATCAAGATGGTTAGAGTATTATATCAATATTGAATGAAAAAAGAAAATTTCAAAATTGTATGCAAAAATATTAAGTCTATATATTGCTTTTTGGATGATTAATAATAATGATAGCTAAAAAATATTGCTTCTATATGTCAGCCCCCTTCTAAGCACATTTTATATACTAAGTATATAATTATTATAATAAACTTTTGATATTGGTACACTATTACAATAGTAATATTTTTAATATATCATAAACTTGATCCTGTGAAAAGTGAAATTAAATGGAATCACTTATGTCAAGGGATTTTAAAATGGAGCTAAGAGGTCATTAAGGTGGACCCCATGCATGCCCTTACTGGGTAGAACAATAAATTTGTGAACTGGGCCAGACCTAAAATATTCCAAGGACACTGCCAACACCTACAACTTGTTACAGTAATGGACTTTTACTTAGTGACAGACTTAGCAACTAGTCATGTTTAGCCAAGTTTTAGGCAACCAAAACCAATCAGAATTCTTTGTAAACAGCAAATACAAGCATTCTCTTTTTGTCTTGAAAAATCCCTGACTTTTGTTCCCTAGTAAGATCACAGTTTAGGTTGCTACCCAAATCTGTGCTAACCAAATTTTAATTCTAAGGCCTCAAATAAATGATTTTTTTATTTTTTACTTCAGTTCTGCCTCTTTACCCAGTCAGCAATCCAAAGAGAGGTCAAGTAACTCTTCCAAGGCCACACAGTTAAGTAACAAAGCTAGGATTTAAACTCCATTTTAAAACATGGACTGGATACAGATCAACTTCTGGACAGTTGTTGTCTTAAGGAAAGGAGTAATGAGAATAGAACTGGCCCCAAACAGAGGGAGTTGTAATTTTATCAATAGATAGGTAGTCTAGCTTTTCCAGTGAAAAGGCCCAGAAACAATTACCAAACAACCGCTTAAGTTTAGTGGTGAATATCCCCAGTATCCTGACCATGACCTCAAAATATATTTCTCATGAAAATAAGCAAGTCTTAGCAAAATAGGTGATTTCCAGTTCCAGATTTGTATCAGGAAATGTGTAAGATGAATATGAAATAACTTGATGTACCAGAAGCAAGGGCACCATCAAAGGCTATTAAGTCATGTGAAAAAAGGAAAGAAAAGCCCAACTCTCCCAGGCAAAAAATTGAATTTCACTGAGGATAATAACTGCAACAGATTGAATACCATCAAGTGCACTTAGTCCTTAAGTTCATACTGATAGGTAAAACATGTACATATTTGTAGAATGCTTGAGAACCAGTTCATATTCTTGAAAAGTGGTAAATAAAGGGAAATGAGCCTTTCCTGTATCAACTGCATTTTAAGGTAACCAAATAACTGAAAAGGGAAGGTTACTTTTTAGAGAGCAAATCAAATAACAAACACAAAAGGCAACACAATATTATCATTTTGCAACCCCAAGTGAAAAAATGAATCCATGCAACTAACAATGGTGGCTAAAATCACAAAAACAGCTATCCAGATAATGTATACCTCCTTAACAAAGTATATATACCATCTGTAAGCAATCTTGTCAAAAATGTAAAACTGAATCAGATCAAGCCTCTACCTCTAATGACCAATTTGCAGAGTACAAAGACAGATGTTCAATGATACTGTAAGAACAGAGCCAGAAAAATCCGACAAAATTCAGATAGATAACTCAGGACCATATTCAGTAAACTGATTAAGAAAAAAGAGACTCCTGACTTGTTTTACAGTCTGGCATGTAAGATGCTAGAAAGGTAAACAAACTCAAAAATCAACAACTCTTCTTAGCTTCATAAGAGAAGTGAGGTCACAGGGCAAACCAACGTTCCCCAAATTTGTAGAGACAAAGGACCAAATTTTGAGAATCACTACTTACCTGAGCAAATACCCAGGAGCACAAATCTCTGCAGGAATTAACACTGAGGCAGAGGGATCTGAACTGTAACTGATGAACTGCTGGAGGCTCAGCATAGACACAGCTGAGAAATAAAACAAAAGGGAGACCCTGTCATAGGGGAGACGGTGTACTTTTGTGTCTTTTACCTCCAAAAGTTCAACTAATTTCTCACAGTGAATACTGGAGGAAAAATCACCTTCTGTCTCTGGCTGGGGGACAGGAAAAGGAGCCACGGTGAAATATGCCAGAGGGCTCTTCTTAACAGGGTGTCTGTTCACAGGAAAAGCTATTTAACTGGAGCCTCATCTGCTGGGGTGTTATCAGACCTGGGGGAAGAGAAATACGCAACTCCAGCTGCCTCTAATCATCCTATCCCACTTAGGGAGAAGGGGTTGGAAAATAAACCAGTGTGTGTTTTACAACCCAGAGATATAAGTCCACTGAAAGACTGAGACCCACTCATAGAACTATAGGTTGCTTTCCCTCAGCCCATGCCTTACTACATTACCAAAGGCTTATTTACAGTAGTTCCTTTTAACAAGTGTATCATTTCCAGCTATCAGAAAAAATTTATAAAACATACTAAAAGGCAAAACATTGTTTGAAGAGACAGAGCAAGCATCAGAACCAGAGTCAGACGGCAGACATGTTGAAATTTACAGATTGGAATTTAAAACAACTATGATTAAGAGGCTAAGGACTCAAACATAGAAACAGAGAATAGATTGGTGGATGTTAGGAGCTAGGGGGTGCGGGAAAGGAGGAAATGCTGGTCAAAGAGTACAAACTTCCAGCTATAAGACAAATAACTTCTGGCAATCTAATGTACAGCATGGGGCTATAGTTAACAATACTGTACTATATTCTTGAAAGCTGCTAAAGAGTATTTTTTTAAGTATAGTTTACATATAATGTTACATTAGTTTAGGGTCTATAAAGAGTAGATCTTTTAAAAATTTTTTTAATGTTTATTTTTGAGAGAGAGAGAAAGAGAGAAAGAGAGAGCGAGCACAAGTGGGGGAAAGGCAAAGAGAGAGGGAGACATAGAATCTGAAGCAGGCTCCAGGCTCCAAGATGTCAGTACAGACCCCAACATGGGGCACAAACCCACTAACTGTGAGATCATGACCTCAGCTGAAATCAAGAGTCAGAGGCATAACTGACTGAGCCGCCCAGGCACCCCAAAGAGTTAAATGTTGTCCGAAACATCACAGTAACTTAAAAATGGTAATTATGTGAGGTGATGGATGTGTTAACTAACCTTATTGTGGTAATCATTTCACTATATATATATATATATATATAAAATCATTGCATTGTACATATTAAACCTATACATTGCTATATGTCAAATATATCTCAATAAAACTTGTAAAAGGATGCTAAGAGCTCTAAGGATAAAGAAGACAGCATGTAAGAACAGATAAACTATGTAAGTAGAGAGATGGAAATTCAAACAATCAAAAAGAAATGGTAAAGATCAGAAACACTGTAACAAAAATGAAGAATGCCTTTCATTGGCTCATTAGTAGATAGGACACAGCTGAGGAAAGAATCTCAGCACTTAAGGATATCAATAAAAACCTCCAAAACTGAAAAGCACAGAGAAAAGAGAGTAAAAACCTGAACCACTGGTTTCTGGGTGGCCTAGTTGGTTAAGCATCTGACTCTTGGTTTTGGCTAAGGTCATGGTCTCATGATTTGTGAGTTTGAGTCCCATGTCAGGTTCTGCACTATTAGTGCACAGCCTACTTGGGATTCTCTCACTCCCTCTCTATCTCTGCCCCTCCCTCCCTCATGCACGTGCATGCACAAGTGTGTGTGCATGTGTGTGTTCTCTCTCTCTCTCAAAAATAAATAAATAAATAAATAAATAAATAACTTAAAAAAAGAACCAGATATCTAGGGATTATGGGAAAACTATGTATAACACATGTGTAATGGGAATTCAAAATGGAGAACAAAGAGAGAAACGAACAAAAGAAATTGGAACAATAGTGAAAAAATAATCACTATTACCACAAATTAATGTCAGAATAAAAATCACTAATCTAGAAGCTCAGAGAACAGCAAGTAGTAAACAAAAAGGCTTAGCCTAAGCATATCAGTTTCAAACTACAGAAAAACAAAGATAAAGGAAAAATCCTGAAAGAAGCCAGAGGAAAAGACATCTAACTATAGAGGAACAAAGGTAAGAATTATATCTAACTTCTCTAAGAAACCATCCAAGCAAGAAGAGAGAGTGAATGATTTAAAGTGTTGAGAGAGAAAACAAAAACCCCACCAACCTAGAATTCTGTACTATGAGAAATTATTCTTTATTTTTTAGTGTTTATTCATTTATTTTTGAGGTGGGGGTTAGGGGCAGAGAGAAAGGGAGAGAGAGAATCCCAAGCAGGCTCCGCACTGTCAGTGGAGAGCCTGATGGGGGTTTGATACCATAAACTGCTAGATCATGACCTGAATCAAAATCAAGAGTCAGTGGCTTTACTGACTGAGCCACCCAGGTGCCCCGTGAAGTTATTCTTTAGAAGCGAGGGAAAACTACTTCCTCAGACAAGTGAAAATGGAGAGAATGTGTTGCATTGCAAGAAATGTTAAAAGCAATTCTTCAGACAGAAGATGCTATAGGACAGAAACTCTTATTTTTTGTTGATCTTTGAAGTTAATGGTTTGTTTTCGATAATAATAGTAACAACATATTCAACTTGAATCCATATCACCAAGTGAAAGAAGCCAGTATGAAAAGGCTACATACTGTATGATTGCAACTATACAACACTCTAGAAAAAGCAAAACTATAGAGATGGTTGGGAAAAAAAAAGACCAGTGATTGCCAGGAGTTAAAGGGGAGGGAAACATGAATAGGCAGAGCACAGAAGAATTTTAGAGCAGTGAAAATATTCTGTATGACACTATAATGATAGATACATATCATTATACATTTGTCCTAACCTATAGAATGCACAACACCAAGTTTGAAACCTAATATAAACTATGGATTGGGTGATTATGATGCGACAAGTTATGTTCACCAGTCATAACAATGTACTACTCTGGTGGGGGATACTGATAATGGGAGATAATGTGAGATAATGTATGTGTGGAGCAGAAGGCATATGGGAAATCGCTGTACCTTCTGGATAATATTGCTGTGATTCCCAAATGACTTTTACAAATAAAGTCCATTTTTTAAAAAAAGTAAAATAAAAAAATATAAAGGAGAACCTACAGATTAAATATACGGTTGTTCCTTATTTGTTTTCTGAGTAAGAAAATAAATATAAAAAAACTTTTAAGAATAATGGAATAACAGGGGAAATTTACATTAAACATTGGATTTTTGACAATTCTGAGGAATTAGGTTTAATTTTTTTAAGTGTGATAGTGGAATTGTGGTTACTATTTAAAATAATCTTTTTTCAGGCTCCTAGGTGGCTCAGTCAGTTAAACATCTGACTTTGGCTTAGATCATGATCTCATGATTCAGGAGTTCCAGCCCTGCATTGGGCTCACTGCTGTCAGCACAGAGCCTGCTTTGGATCCTCTGTCCCCCTCTCTCTCTGACCCTCCCCTGCTGATTCTCTCTCTCTCTCTCTCTCTCTCTCTCTCTCTCTCTCTCTTTCTCTCTTTCTCCCTCCCTCTCTCTCCCTGCCTCAAAATAAATAAACTTAAAAAATCTTTTTTCTTTTAGACATACATACTAAATATTAAATAGATGAAATTACATGGTGTCTATAGTGTCTACACACAAACATAAACTCAAAATGGATGAAAGACCTAAATGTGAGACAGGAAACAAAACCCTAGAGGAGAAAACAGGTAACAACCTCTTTGACCTCAGCCACAGCAAGTTCTTGCTCAACACATCTCCAAAGGCAAGGGAATTAAAAGCAAAAATAAACTATTGGGACCTCATCAAGGTAAAAAGCTTCTGCACTGCAAAGGAAACAACAAAACTAAAATGCAACGTACAGAATGGGAGAAGATATTTGGAAATGACATATCAGATAAAGGGTTAGTATCCAAAATCTATAAAGAACTTACTAAACTCAACACCCGAAAAACAAATAATCCAGTGAAGAAATGGGCAGAGATATGAATAGACACTTTTCCAGAAAAGACACCCAGATGGCCAACAGACACTGAAACGATGCTCAACATCACTCATCATCAAGGAAATACAAGTCAAAGATACCACCTCACATGGGTCAGAGTGGCTAAAATTAAACAACTCAGCAAACAACAGATGCTGGCGAGGATGTGGAGAAATGGGAACCCTCTTGCACTGTTGGTGGGAATGCAAACTTATACAGCCACTCTGGAAAACAGTGTGGAAGTTCTTCAAAAAATTAAAAATAGAATTACCCTATGACCCAGCAATAGCACTACTAAGTATTTATACAAAGGATACAAGAGTGCTGATTCATAGGGGCACATGTACCCCAATGTTTATAGCAGCGCTTTCAACAATAGCCAAATTATGGAAAAAGCCCGATAAAGAAGATGTGGTTTGTATATACAATGGAATACTACTTGGCAATGAGAGAATTAAAATCATGCCATTTACAGCAACGTGGGTGGAACTGGAAGATATTATGTTAAGTGAAATAAGTCAGTCAGAGAAAGACAGATAAATGTTTTCACTCATATGTGGAACTTGAGAAACTTAACAGAAGACCATGGGGGAAGGGAATGGGAAAAAATTAGTTACAAACATAGAGGGAGGGAGGCAAACCATAAGAGACTCTTAAATACAGAGAACAAACTGAGGGTAAACATGGGGGGGTCGTGGGGAGAGGGAGAAATGGGTGATGGGCATTGAGGAGGGCATTGAGGAGGGCACCTGTTGGGATGAGCACTGGGTGTTGTATGTAAGCAATGAACTGCGGGGTCACCCCCAAAACCAAGAGCACACTGTACACACTGTATGTTGGCCAATTTGACAATAAATGATATTAAAATAAGAAGAAATTACCTGGTGTCTGATATTTGCCTCAAAATTATCAAGGGAATAATGCAGGCGGGGCATTAGGTTAAATAGTATTGTTCATAAATTGATCCTCATCGATGCTGGCTGATAAGAACATGAAGTATATTGCACTGATCTCTCTATTCTTGTACATGAAAGAAAACTTCCTTAGTAAAAAGTAAAATTCAACAATATTGTACATACACAAAAAACATATTCCTGCTATGAATTATAGTAATGAAATTAACACACTTGACTCCAACACCCAATTTAAATTGTAATACAAATAGTGTTTTATCAGGGCGCCTGGGTAGCTCAGTTGGTTGAGTGTCTGACTTCAGCTCAGGTCATGATCTCACAGTCCCCCACATTGGGCTCTGTGCTAACAGTTCAGAGCCTAGAGCCTGCTTCAGATTCTGTGTCTCCCTCTGTCTCTGCCTCTCCCCTGCTCTGTCTCTCTCTCTCAAAATTAAATAATAAATTAAAAAAGAAAAAGAAAAAGAAAAAAAAACAGTGTTTTATCTAGCTGGTGTTTCTCCCTGATCTCTTCCCTTTTAACCATTGTCCTGAATTTTTATTATTTTCTTCATAATCATCATCATCATCATTATTATTTCATTGTGACAACAACAACAACAGAAGTGTAAATGCCTTACTTGTAAGGATAATATTATTTTGGGGTGCATGGGTGGCTCAGTTGGTTAAGCGTCCACCTTCAGCTCAGGTCATGATATCAGGGTTTGTGGGTTTGAGCCCCACGTTGGGCTCTGTGCTGACAGCTCACAGCCTGGAACCTGCTTCGGATTCTGTTTCTCCCTCTCTCTACCCCTCCTCTGTTCATGCTCTGTCTTTCTCTGTCACTCAAAATGAAATAAATGTTAAAAAATTTTTTTAAAGATAATATTTAAAAATTTTTGACACTTAATGAGAATGGCTGTGAAAATGCAGAGGTTAGGAACTCCTGTACTGGGTGAAATTGAGCATAGGTCCTTCAATTCTTGGACTCAAGGTCCCCCATTTATAAATTATAACATAAAGCATTAAAATATATATTTGCTTAAAGAATAAACTTCCCATCTTTATTCAAATTCAATTAGACAAAATTTAAATGATGATTTTAGTATTCAGTACAAAACAAATCAAAGAACCCAAACATCAGTCTAACAAATGAATATAATAACATTTTATTTAATTGAAAACTGACATATAGCTAGTTCTGAAATTGATTGATGCCATGAAGTCAAAGCTAATTTAGGAAAGATTCATCCTCAATAAAACCCATGAAATGTAATGGGAATAAATGGGGGAAAATGGGAAAAAATACCTCAATAAATGGAAAAAAAAAGAAGGCAACTTAAGCTCAAACATTCCTCTTTGTCATTTAGGAAGGATTTTCACTTGGGATAGAGGCCAGTGATTTATTAGGTTAAGTTTTCTTTCAGTAGCATTCTGATTACTTTCCATATTCAAACACAACAGCTTCATTTTATAAACCCAAGCATCATTCTTTATTTTATTACTTCTAGGAGACTGTGATAATATTGAATTTAGAAAGAGAAGACTAATATCCTTGCTGACATTATTGTTGACCAAAGCACTTCTTTGCAAGGAGCATGAGTCTTTGCCAACAATGGCTATGGCTTCGTTAGTTAAAGCCTTATAAAAAGTCCAGAAGGGAAATGATGAGCTACAATTTTAACCCAGAAGCTGGAACCATTCATTGTTCAGTATTACTAAGAGCTATAGTCTCTGTAAAATTTGATCAACCTGAATATAAAGAAAGGCAAATTTATCTAAGTATATCCAGTCTTCTTTCCAAATGCTGTTCTTCAGTGTTATTATATCATTTAGTTCTTTTTCTGCTTCTTTTAGAAAGAGAACCTTTCTATTTTCAATGAATTGAGAAAAGAAAAAATATATATACAATTATTACTCTGTAGGCTTGAGATATTTATCTCTTTCATCCTGTTATAAATCCACTTTTTTTTTGTCAGTTGCAATCATTGACATAAAAATATGCATGAGTCCCAGAAATTATCAGGTGTTGACCTTATGACAAATTTTATTCTGCCTTTGGTCATTATTCCTTTTGACTACTATTTTTCTATGGTACTTATGGTTGGAGCATCAAGCCTGCCAACGTTAGATAAAAATTATGTTACAGGTTAGGCTTTGTTTCTGTTCCCTGCCATCCAACATGACAAAAAATGGTAAGGAAATGTTAAATGAAGGTAGAATAAGGATGGATGGTCAGTGAAATAACCACACTGAAGTACTGTGGCTTAATGTGGAATTTCTCAATAGATCAGAATTATACTGATATTTGTACTTACATCTCTTGCGTGACATTGTGAAGCCAAGAATAATTAGCGCTCCTGAAGCCATGAAAAAGCCCCATCAGTATACTGCAGTATGTCACAGTGATATGATTGCATTCTCTGTCTGCCATAATATGAAAATGATTGTAAAACACTGGCCTAATGTTTTAAAAATTAATCAAAGGAACTCTTTCTGTTTTTTAAAAAAAGTTTATTTATTTTGAGAGAGAGAGAGAGAGAGAGCATGAGCAGGGGAGGGGCAGAGACAGAGGGAGAGAAAGAGAATCCCAAGCAGCCTACATACTGTCAGCACAGAGCCAGATGCAGGGCTTAAACTTACAAACCATGAGAAAATGACCTGAGCCAAAACCAAGAGTCAGATGCTTAACTGACAGAGCCACCCAGGCATCCAGGTATTTTTTCTTAATTATTACGTTGTCAAGTTTCTATATGCTCCCACTGGTATTAATTAAATATTATAATTATCATTTTTGAAATAAGTATACTGCCAGTATAATATCAGTTCCAAAAATATTTTGTAATTTAATCATTATTGATATTAAAATATAAAAATCCTTCACATAAGCTCAAGAGACAGAGGTTATATTTTATTATTCTTTTAGTTGATTGGAGACATCTTATTTATCTAATTGATTTCCTATAAGTAAAATCTGGATCCACAAAAAAAGAATAAAAAGTACTAGAAATGGTAAATACATGGGCAATTATAAAACATTTTTCTTACTACATAAATTCCCTTTAAAAATAACCACCTGCTTAAAACAATAATAATAATAATAATAATAATGTATCGTGGCGTTTTCAACAAATGTAGATTAAAATAAATGATAACAGTAACACAAAGTCCCAGAAGAGAAAAATGGAAATGTACCATAATATTTTAATACTGTTTGAGAGTAGACAATATTCAGTTAAATATAAAGTTAAAGGTTTATAGTCTAAGCCATAGAGAGGTCATTAAGTAACACAACATAAAGTTATAGATAGCAAAGCAACAAAGAAGATAAAGTAATATCAATACTAAATTAATCCAGAAAGGGCAAAAAATGGGAAGAGAGAAAAATAACATATGAAACAAATGGAAAATAATAGCAATATTATAGATTTAAACTTAACCATCTCAATAATGATATTGTATTTAGTCAAATCATCTCAGTTAAAAAACATACATTGTCAAGTTGGATATTTAAAAAAGCAAGACCCATGTTATAAGTTGCATTACGTCTCCTCAAAAAAGATATATTGGAGTGCTAAGCCCCAATACCTCAGAGTGTAGCTTTATTTGGAGAAAGGAGCTTTACAGCAATAATTAAGTTAAAATGAGGTCATATGATGGATGTCCTTCTTCATAGGAGATATTTGGAGACATAGAGGACAGACATTCACAGAGGTAAGACAATGTGAAGACAGAAAGAATGTCAGGTCAAGACAGAGGATTGAAGTGATGATTCATCTGCTGGCCAAAGAATGCTCAAAACTGCCAGAAACTAGGATAGAGGGATGAAACAGTTTCTTCCCTAGCATCATAAAAGGAACATGGCCCTGCTGACACGTGATTTAGCAATTCTGGCCTTCAGAACTGTGAGACAATAAATTTTTGTAAAATCAACACTTCTTCTTTATAATGAATTAAACAAGTAGAGAAAAAATTAACAAGGACATAGAAGACTTTAAAATAACACTATTGAGCAACTTGACACACTTGACCTTTATAGAACACTACAGCCAGCAAGAGCATATGTATTGTTTTTAAGTACACATGGAAGAGGGACCCTATTCTGAGCCATTAAAATAAGTCTCAATAAATTTAAAATTACTCATGCCATACAAAGCATGTTCCCTGACAACAGTGAAATTAATTTGAAATCAGTTATAGGAAGATAAAAGACTCCACCAAAAAACCACTGGAACTGATAAATGAATTCAGTAAAATTGCAGGATACAACAGCAACATATAAAATCAACACATCTGTTGCATTTCTATACACCAATAATGAAACAGCAGAAAGAAAAATTAAAGAATCACTTCCATTTACAACTGCACCAAAAACAGAAACATACAAACTAATAAACCTAACCAAAGAGGTGAAAAGCCTGCACTCTGAAAACTATAAAATACTGATGAAATAAGTTGAATACATAGGAATGGAAAGGCATTTCATGCTCATGGATTGGAAAAACAAATATTATTAAAACGTCTATACTTCCCAAAGCAATCTGTACATTTAATGTAATCCCTATCAAAATACCAACAACATTTTTCACAGAGCTAGAACAAATAATCCTAAAATTTGTATGGAGTCAAAAAAGACCTCAAATAGCCTAAGAATACTTGAAAAACAAAAGCAAAGCTGGAGGCATCACAATTCTGGACTTCAGGTTATATTACAAAGCTGTAGTCATTAAACCAGTATGGTACTGGCACAAAAATAGACACATAGATAATAGAACAGAATAGAAAATCCAGAAATGAACCCACAACTACATGGTCAATTAATCTTCAACAAAGCAGGAAAGAATATCCAATGGAAAAAAGACAGTCTCTTCAACAAATGGTGTTGTGAAAACTGGACATTAGTTAACATTGTATGTTAACTAACTGGAATTTAAATAAAATTTTTTTAAATCCCCAAATATTTGGAAACTAACCAAGACAATTCTAAATAACCCATGGGTTAAAGAAAAAAAATCAGATAAAGTAGTTTGAGCCAAGTGAAAATGAAAATACAGTGTGTCAAAAATTTTAGTATTTATCTGAAGTAATATTTAGAGGGACATTTATAATAGTAAATTTCTATATTAGAAATGAAAAGATCTTAAATGAAGGGCTTCAATTTCTACTTTATGAAACACTTATGAAAAATCAGCATACTTCAATGTATTAAAAATAATTAATTAAAATTTCATGGTTATCTCAATAGATGCAGAATAAAAGAACAAATAAAACCTTATGTAATTAGAAGGAAAAAAAACCTAACTATCCATGTGTATATCAAGGACTCAATGCAATAGAAACAGAGAAGCAGTAAAAATCAAAGAAACCAAAAACTTCTTCTTTGAAATCAATAAAATCAATCAACCTATAACCAGACTTACCAGGAAACAAAAAAAGAAAGAACAGATTATCTATATCAAGAATGAGGGAGGGGCACCTGGATGGCTCAGTTGGTTAAGTGTCTGATTTTGGCTCAGGTCATGATCTCATGGTTCGTGGGTTCGAGTCCGCTTCGGACTCTGTGCTTAACACTTGCTCAGATCCTGAAGCCTGCTTCGGATTCTGTGTCTCTTTCTCTCTCTACCCATCCCCTGCTCCTGCTCTGTCTCACTTTGTCTCTCAAAAATAAATAAATGCAAAATTTTTTTAAATTAATAAAAATTTAAAAGAATGAGGGAGAAGACATCACTAGAAATTCTATGATGTGAAACAGATAATAAGAAAATAACATTTTTGTTAGTAAATATGATGTTGGTTAAAATGGACAAATTACTTGAAAAACACAATCTATCAAAGCTCACTGGAGAAGTAATAGATAATCTGAACAACAATATATCTACAAATGGGATTGAATTGTAGTTTATATAATTCCCACATAGAACACTCTAGGCCCAGGTAGTTTTACTAGTGAATTCTACCAATCATTTAGGAAAAGATAATTGTGATTCTACACAAACTCATCCAGAAAATTAAAAATAAGGAAATTCAATATTACAACCAAAAACATTAGTAGAAAAGAAAACTACAAACCACTATCCTCAGGTTCTTAATAAAATTTTATCAAATCAAATCAGAGAATAAATAAAAAGGTAATATACCATGATTAAATGGGGTTAATCCTATAAATGCAAAATTGGTTTAACATTAGAAATTAACTAATATACTATATCAATAAAAATTAAAATCATATAATCATTGCAATAAATACAGACAAAACTTTTGACAAAAATTTCTGATTTTTATAAAAGTTGTCAGCAAACTAGAAATATAAGGGAACTTCTTCAACCTGATAAAAAGTATTGTATTAGTTTTCTATTGCTACTATAATAAATGCCAGAAAACTAATGGCTTAAAACAACACAAATATGTTACCTTATAGTTCTGGCGGTCAGAAGTCTAAAATAGGTTGGCAGGGTTGTGTTATTTCTGAAGATTCTAAGAAAGAACCCATTTTCTTTCCTTTTCAGCTTCTAGAGTTTCCCCACATTCTTTGGTTCATGATGAATTAATAAATACATTGTGGTATATCCATACAAGGAAATATTACACAACAATAAAAAAAATAAGTGAACTACTTATCACATTAAAAACATGGTTAAGTCCTAACATAATTTTGCTGAGTGACAAAAATCAAACCCAAATGAATACATGTACTATGATTTACTTTACTAAAAATTCTCGAAATTACCAACTAATCCTTAATGACAGAAATCAAATTAGTGATTGCCTGAAAATGGTGGGAGTGGTGTAAAAGGAAGATTAAGAGGGACATATTACAAAGGGGCATGAGAACACTTTTCGGGGAAATATATATGTTTATCATTTCGATTGTGGTTATGGTTTAGTGGCTATATACACATGAGAAAACTTCAAACTGTACATTTAAATATGTAATTGTGTGTCAATTATACCTCAATAAGACTGTTTTAAACCAGGTTAGCCAAATCCTTGAACAGTTTTTGGCCTTTCATGTTCTCAAAACTAAAATTCTTATCTCAATAAACAGTTAAGTGGGCTAGTTGAGCTTGATCTGAGATTTTGGATACATATTTGAGATTTTTCACTATGTCAAGTTTCATGCCACCAGATGTTAAGTGTGGACCATATTCCACAGAATTTAAACTCCTGCATCACTTCTGAAGTATGAGTCTGAAACAAATCAGAAACAAAATAAACTTAGTGATGCTCAAGGAAGAACTCAGATCTAGGTGAATATTTGGGGATTCTCAGATGTTAAAATCTCTTAGATGTCTAAACACATTCATTTTGGGCTTTAAAATTCAATAAATAAAAAAAGAAGAGATCTATTTCTGGCAAGGGGAGGGAAGAGGAATTAGGATAAGAAGGAAGAATTAATGGTGAAGTTTAGTGATTTTATGATCACAAAAAGGTAATGTTTCAGATATTACTCCACCATAAAGATTCTTAACCTGTCTTCCAAGAAAACCCCTGAGGTCCAGGAATGGACTCAAAGACATGTAAGAATGTTTCTTGAACACATGTGCATTTTTCCAGAGCAGAGGGTCCATAGATAGGATCAAAGAATGGAGAAACTTCATAACTCAAAATATTAATGACTATTCAATGATCTATCTCGAGAAACTATTTATGGCAAAATATGGTGAAAACATTCCAGTCTGTCTGATCTCCTTTTCTCTGTTTAGATGGCATTATTACCAGCTGGCTTATTTTTATGAGCTTTGTAATGCATAGTGTGACTCTGAGGCTCATTTGAAATGAAAAAGAGGCCCTAGCCAAACATGTTTTTCAAGATTTTCCACATTAAATACTCTTTTGCTGAACAAGAGAAAACTGAATCAACCAAATCTTTCTGACAAATTCTCCCATCACATGTATAGAGTTATCAGATTTAGTGGAGATAATCAGAAACTTAAACTATTATGTCAGTATTTTTATTAAAAATATCTGATTGGGACAGCATTCTGAAAATTAATGGAAGCTGGCCAATTTCATTAAAGGTAGTTAAACAATTTATCTACAGAACCACCTGTATATGTTTTCTTAAATCATTAAAACATTTTAACATCAACTTTTTGAAACACTATTTAATGGTGATGATAAAAGGCAATATGTGTGTTAGGAAATGTACGCATATCTGAATAGGTCTTCAGCAGTCTTCTATTTCTTCAGTTATCTTCTTTCACATTTTCTCTCTCAACTATTGTAATCTATAGCTATCATGATCTTATCTTTTCTGACAAAGCCTTGTGATAGATCAGTCAGTTAAATAATTAAACAATGAACTGTTCTGGAAACTCCGAGTCCCTTCAATCAATTCTATTTGTAAATGTCCAGATACTGAGAACATATTGCTCTGTCCTATTATTTGCATGTATATTTCCATCTATGTTTTCTATCCCAAGATGTTCTATGCTACATCTTAGAAATGAACTGGAAAACTGATTAGAACCCAGTTGTAATGGTACTGCTTTCAAATATTTATACTCAGTATAGTTCTCTCAATATTCTTTGAATTATTCTCCATGTTTTAACTATTAGTTTTCTCAAATTTTAGTTCTCACCCAATGCCAATATCATTTTTATATTTTTCATTTTTCTTTGTGAGTCTACTTCTTGATAACCAGAGCCCTCTTTCACTCCCTCAGCCATAATTCTTTCTCAGCTACACTTTTATTTACCTTTTTTTTAAATATCCAGAAGCATATTTGTCTCATTTGTTGTTTTCACTTACCCTATCTCTTCCACCTTGAGAGCCAAGGAATGAGGTTCTGCTCAGCTGCAGTCTCATTGGTGTGACATTAACATGTGCTTCTTTTTATTCATTGTCAAGTTAAAAAACATATTAACACTGGGGAAATAATTTGCCAACTAAATTATCTCAGAGTAGGGAGATGTGAAGATTATAGCAACACTCATCATTAAAGTGAATGTATGAAAACAATGCTTACTAAAAATGAACAAACAGATAAACTCTGAACTCAAACATCTCACAGATAATCCTGGAAAATTATTTTTCTCTCATTTGTTAAATATTTCAGAGTGTTCTGAGTCTTTCATTCAATGTCATATATATATATTCATATACATATATATGGATCCATAGATATCCATATATAGAGATATATATATCATTTTGTAGCATTTCATTCAATCACACAAGTTTGCTCATTGTATATTCCACTAGTCTATCACTGGATTCCTTTTTCCTGGGTCATTTAAATAAGTGGATGGTGACTTGACAGCATTGATATAGTTCACAAAGATGTAATATTGGTGTCTTGGGTCTATTTATGTGAAACTCTATATGTTCAAGGGAAAAATGACAAGATTCTATTTCAGGAGCAGTAAAGGGTAGGAAGTCACTGCTGCTTTGCAGGCCGACTTGTGGGAGAAATAAGCAAGAGATAAGAAGAGGCTGACTCTATTCCTAGTCTATTACAAAATGACAGGACAGACCAAGGGGACTTTCTGCACCTAAGAAGCAGTCCTGGATTTAGAAAAACAAAAGCCATGGTGAGATTCTTTTCAAAAGATCTATTCAGCTTAGATTCCTTTCCATAAAGTTAAATAGACTTCTCTTTCTTACAAGTATGTTCTGCTAAAAACAACTTAGCTGTGTACTAAATTTTAGACCAATGGCATTTTCCCTTAAGTAAGATAGAGGTTGCATATTACAATAACAAGAGCACACATTTTAGAATCAAATAAAGGTAGGTTAGATTTCAATTCCAGAATTTTCTGGCTATAGGATCATGGTCATGCTAATTGTCTGAATCTCAATTTCCCCAAATACGGATATATTACTCATCTTTGAGGCTGTTATTTTAATTAAGGAGATAAAATCTGCAGGTATGTTATATGCAGCAGGCACTCAAATTAAATGGTAAATATGATTATTTTTGTTTATTTTTTTAATATGATTATTTTTAGATGTTGCTTATTGTTCTGGTACTTAGCATTGTATAAACATTGAGTGTATCTTAATTTTAATTTCTGTCCTGAGGTCAAGATTCAGTTGCTTGTTTATCTGTTTTCTGTATTCTGGAAAGAAAGAGGACTTTTAATTTATGATTACAACTCAAATATTATACCAGGATATATCTAAATGTTTCTTTCTTTTTGTTGCTTTTTCCTGGAATGTGATGAACTCTTTGGACACATATGCAGGTCTGTTTTCAGTTCAAAAAATTGTTTTCTATTTATATTTTCATTATTATTTATTCTGATTTGCTGGGGATTTCTTTTTCCTGTCAAATCTACAATATAGATATTGATTCTCTATTTTTTTTCCCATGGTTTCATTTCCCTATCATAATTTTTTCATCTTTCTTCTTTCCCACTATGTCTGGAAAAGCTTTGATAGTTTCTGTATATCACTGATTTAATTTTATGTAATATTATTTCTGCTTCGGTTCTGCAATGAATTTTAACAATGCTATTTTTTTCTTCTTGTCTTGAAATCCTTATTTAGTCACCTCCCTTTTTATCTCTATGTTCTCCGTTTAACTAATCATGTTTTCCCCTTACAGTTTTCTGTTGCTGGTTCAAAGAGGCCAAGACTTCTTGCATGCTATTAAGAATGTCTATTCATTTTCTAAACTTTAGAATGATTATATATTCAATTATTTTCAGAAATATTTTCTTCCTCTGAGTTTTTAGTTGCTGTTTCTTTCCCCATACTCTACAATAGTTTCATAGTGCTCCCTCTTGTTCTTGTTCTTTGGCCATCACTGAATGAAGCCAAATCTTTTCAGGTTTTGTATTTGTCAACAGACAAATGGTGTGGCTTGCCGTTGGCCCAATTCATACATTCTTAGATAATGGTTAAATCTCTTCCAAATTTATAGCTGAAGAAAAGCTTGATATAAACAGCTCCTGAATCACTTCTCAGTTTCTTACAAGGATATGCCTTGTTTGCTATGTACCACTATGGTTGCTCTTAATCCTACAGAAAATTTTTTGTTCTCTTCTGAATGATAAGCTGTATAGATTGTTGCAATTCTCAGGACGTATTCTTTCTAGGAATTTCTGGTAGTCTTAAATTCTTGCTATAGTGTTTGATATGTGGAAACTACATTTCTTTGGTGATAGTGCTTTTCTTCATTACTAGACCTACACTGTCCCACTGACTTTCTGGGATTTTCTTTCTTTGACTAGATAAACAAAGAATAGTAGTCAGGAGACAAAAAATGGAAGTATACTCATGCTATTCTGGTTGTCCCAAAACACAATAAATGTTTTGATAATAGGTCCAATCCTAATAAATGCTTAACATTTATTATCTATTATCAATTATCAATAAATAATAGCAGGACAGTAACTTAATATTCTGCTTGCTACTGATGTTAAGGATCCAACCTTCAAAACTTCAGTGGGGCAGGTGCTAAGTATTATCTCTCTATATATATGAGTTGAAATCTGGATCACCTATGAGGTGATCTTTAGCTAGTTTTTGTTTTTCCTAATCATGTCAACTCTCACATACTTAGCAATGACTCTTTCCAAAATATGAGTTCAGGTGACCAATGAACCTTAGTGTTCAGTATTGTTTTTGTAACATTCTATCATTGTCTTCATAGATATTTCAGTGGGAAATGAGAGAAGGAACTGGGAACAACCAGCCAAATTCTATTTTAATGAAATGTCTAGGTGGGGACAATTTTGCTTTATTCGTTTATTAACTTTTTCTTGTTAAAAGATATTAAGAATCAGTTCCATTTATTGGTGAGTTAAACATTCAACTGTTTTATTCATAAGCATCTGTAATTTGGTGATCTTGAAGTTTCTCAGATTTCTTTGGTGTCACTCTTGTGTCCTCATCAAATGTTACTGCCAAGAGTTATATTGCAGAAATGAAAAAGAAGTAAAGTAGAGAAATTCTAAAGCATTTATAAACTTATTTTGTATAATTTTACATTTGAATGAAGAATTGTTTATTTTCCAAAAAAAGATTGGAAAAATAACTAATGCATTCTGGACATCTACACTGACCAGCACTGTATTAAGTGTCTTAATGTATTTTTTTCTATTTAAACTTTTGAAAGAGAGGACACCTAACTATCATTAATACAGATGAGATAAAAATGAGCCTCAGAGAAGTCAGGTGAGCTGTTTAATGTCACAACTAATTTTTTTAAATATTTTTTTTAACATTTTATTTATTTTTGAGAGACAGAGAGAGACGGTGTGATCAGGGGTGGAGCAGAGAGAGAGAGAGGGAGACACAGAATTTGAAGCAGTCTCCAGGCTCTGAGCTGTCAGCACAGAGCCCAACGTGGGACTCGAACCCACAAACCATGAGACCATGACCTGAGTCGAAGTTGGACACCAACTGAGCCACCCAGGTGCCCCTGTCACAACTAAATTTTTATCCTGGCTCAGATCTGTGTGACCAGTGAGTCCCTGGCTTTTCCAGCACACTGTGATGAACTTTTAACATATGAAAGCAATTGACAGGGGCACCTGGGTGGCTCAGTAGGTTAAGCATCCAACTTCCACTCAGGTCATGATCTCATGGTTTGTGAGTTTGAGCCCTTCACCAGGTTCACTGCTGTCAGCACAGAATTTGCTTTGGATCCTCTATTCCCCTCTCCCTCTGCACCTCTCCCACTCATGCTCTCTCCCTACCTCTCTCTCAAAAAAAAAAAAAAAATTAAAATAAGCAAATAAGTAAATTGTGCTGAAGATAAAATTTCCAAATCTTTATTATTCTGTCTTTTGCTGCAAGACAAAGTTTGACACAACAAAAGATATCATACTTTTGAAAATCTCTCTACTTTATCATAATGCATCATAACTGTTCACAAAATTAAAATATTTGAGTCATAATTTCCTGCATATTATATAATAATCTACTGTTTGAAAATACTTGTTTTTATAGGTATAATCCATTGTTAATAATTTTGGGAAAACAGTCCTCCATATAGAAGGACATTGAAAGTAAGTTTTGGGGTTTATTCCCTATCCTACCACCTGGAAAGTAGGGATCCTACTTCTTTGTTATATAAGTCATTAAATAGTCAACTCTACCTCCCAGTAGGGTGCTATACCACTGTGCTCCAATGACCAGAAAGCCTGCTAGGAAAAGGGTCATGTTTGCTGTAGTACAATTAGTGTGAATTTGTGGGCAAAACACGGATTGAAGCCATAGCCCTAATTGTGGAGAGGAGGCAACAGTGAGACTGTCTCCAAGGAAACTCAAGCAGATAGAAGCTATTTATGGGCCAGATGGAAAGAACTTAGGGGACATAAAGTGAGCTGCAGAACTAGGAATTCTGTCTGAAAAGAAGACATGAGAGAATAAGGATGGGGTCCGGCTCTGAAGAAGTAAACATAGGACAAGTGCAAATGGACACAATTCAAGCTAGCTGTTTGAGTCAGACAACATCATGTCTTCCTACCACAAGTGTTCAGGGTTAGAAAAGCAAAGAATCCTGGATAGTAGTCTGGCCCAGTACAAAGAAACCTATGTTTCTCCCCAACCCCTACCATCACCATCATATGCACATATAAACAGGCAAATATATTTTTGTAGGAATGTGCCTGTCTTTTCACAGTTTTAGGAGAGGCAAAACAGTTTAGGTAATATACATCTGTTGCCAATATACATCTATTCAGGAATTGTTTTATAAGGAAATCAATTTCTTGTAAAAGTTTGCATACTGACACTTAAGAGAATTGCAAATTTCCATTGGATCTTCTTATTTGAATATTTTGCTCTGAAAAATAGCTGAAAGGGGATCTTTGTCTATAGATTTAATAAAGATTCAGTTTTATGAGTGAAAAATGCAACCCATATTACAGAATTAATTTTAGAAGAATAAGAGAGACACTGAGATATATTGATGGTCTGTTAAATGTAGGGTGACCATACAATTACATACAGAGAATATATATTATTTAATAAACACCTAAAACCTGGGTATAAATTCACATCAAAATACTAATACCTTAGAGCTTAGAATATGATGATTCTGGTGTCAATAATCAACTGCTCGTAAGGATAATTGGTGACACCCTTAATTACCCACTGTTCCTCTTTTACTTCTCACATTACTCATAGAAATAATCCATCCTGGACTGGCCAATTCATTTTACTAGAGGTGATATACAAATCATAACTATTTCTGTGTCTCTAAGTTAAAGCTAAGTGTTCAAATTTAAGGGTAAAAACTTAGTTCGTTAATGGTAGTTCTCTTGTTTTACTTGTGTCTTTCTTTGCTACAGCACAGATACTTACAAACAGCAAGATTTCACTAGGTTTATTTCCTTCTGAGTCACTGTCTGGAAAACGTTTGTAACAAAATAACTTCTCAATGTTTCCCTAGAAAGTTGCTTAAAGACATTTTTGACTATTGATGGAAATGGAACATTAAGGCCAAGATGGAGAAAAGATTCTGCCTTTTCCATCCCTAAAATACTTTATGATTACTTAATTTGACTTAAGATTGGGTATATCCTTAAGAGTAAAAGTTATCCAAAACAGGGTGCATGTGTGGCTCAATTGGTTAAGCGTCCAACTTTGGCTCATGTCATTATCTCTGTTTGTGAGTTCAAGCTCCATGTCGGGCTCTGATGCTGACAGCTCAGAGCCTGAAGCCTGCTTCAGATTCTGTGTCTCCCTCTCTCTCTCTGCCCCTCCCCCACTTGTCTGTGCTCCCTCCCTCCCTCTCTCTCTCTCTCTCTCTCTCTCTCTGAGAGAGAATGAATAAACTTAAAAAAAAGTTATCCAAACCAACTTCATGTGATTTTACTATTTAATAGTTTCATGTACTCTGAATTAGCTGTGGGAATAGGGTGATATGGAAATATATCAACATTTTTCATTAGGAGTTATTTGATAATAAATATCAAATTTTTAATTGTACATGCATTTTTGTTTCTATGAATTTTTTTTCTAGATATATATACGTACAGATCCTTAAAGATATGCACACAAGCACATTTACTACAGCATAACTAACACATTGGAAACAGTTTAAGTGCCCACAAATAGACATTTGATATAGTAGTTACAGCATCCTTGCAATAGAATACTATGTGATTTTTTAAAGAATAAAGTAAATTTTTGTAGAAGTCATTATTAAAAACATACACAAAATATATTAGAGATAATAAGGCATAGCTTATTGTGTAGAATACAACAATAATGTGTAGACATATATGATTTTGAAGATGCTTATATATACATAAAACATTTCTAAAAGGATATTAAAATATGTTTTACGATGCTTATCTCTGAAGGGTATGATAGACTTAGGAGAAGGGAAGATGCTTTTCACGTATAAACATCTGCACTGTGTGGCAGTATTAATTATATTATTTTTATAATAAAAAGTTCAGTATATATTTTCCACCAAATGACCAAAGATTTTGATAAAAGTAAGTGCCCCTAAACACCAAACCCAAAAAAGGTAAAGAGGTATTTTTAATGGATATAGTAATGCAGGAATGAAATAATGGCACCAAGTTACCATCCTTCTATTCTTCCAATCTCGATTTCAGGAGGACAGGGGATGACTGTGATTGAAAGTGGATGTAAATGACATCTTTTGATCTTGACTTGTGTCTCATGTTTCTTAGTACTGCTACAAGAAATTACTACAAACTGAATGCCTTAAAAAAAACAAAATTTATTCTTTCACAGTTCTAGATATTAGAAGTCCAAAATTAAGGTGCTAATAGGACCTCTAAAGGCTCTAGAGGTGGATCTTTTCTTGCCTCTTTCCTGCTGATGGTGACTGCTGGAAGTCCTTGGCATTCCTGGCTTGCAGTTGTATCAATCCAATCTCGTTTCCATCTTCACATGGCCTTCTCCCCTGTGTCTGTTTCTTCTCTTCCCATAAGTCAGATAGGATTAGGGCTTATCCTAATTCAGTATAACTTCATCTTAACTTGATTACATATATAGAAATCCTATGTCCAGAAACCTGTTACATCTGGAAAAAAATAACCTACTCCAAATAAGGTCACATTCACAGGTACTAGGGGTTAGGGTTTCAACATATCATTTTTTGTGGGACATAATTTAATGCACAATTTGATTTTTTTAGATCCTCCACTTTACTTTTTTTTAATGTTTATTTACTTTTGAGACAGAAAGACAGAGTATGAGCAGAGGAGGTGCAGAGAGAAAGGGAGACACAGAATTCGAAGCAGGCTCCAGGCTCTGAGCTGTCAGCAAAGAGCCTGACACAAGGCTCAAATTCATGAGCCGTGAGATCATGACTTGAGCCAAGGTTGGATGCTTAACCGACTAAGCCACCCAGATGCCCCTAGATCCTCCATTTTAAATTACTTATTCTATGAGACTAATTCTAAGGGATTGTATAGGGATTGATGTAGCAGTTGAATTCAGTGTCAATCCATCAGCAATCACAATTTCTGATGGGGCTCAAAGCCTCTTACAGAGCTCCTCTCCATCCTTATCATAAACATTTCTCTTACAATGTACTTATATAAGAAATGGAGGCAAACTGAAGAGTGAAAGACCTAATTACCCTTGGCTCAACTACTTTAGATAATTTAGGATGATAATACTCATGAATTAAAACATTTTAATGGCTAAAACTTGCTACACAGAACAAATCATCTCTGATGTAATGTGACACATATTTTATATGCCATATGTATTATATACTGTATAATACCTTATGTATTATAGTAAGAATATATAGTATTCTTACAATAAAGTAAGCTAGATAAAAGAAAATATTAATAGGAAAATCATAAGAGAAAATATTTATAGTACTGTACTATTAAAAAAATGTATAAGCGGACCCATGCAGTTCAAGCCCTTGTTAAGAGTCAACTGTACTCATTATCTGAAACTAAACACACAGAGTAGGACTCTAGGACTCTATTAACAATGGAAAATAAGCATAACATCATACTTCAAAAGTATACAACCCAATATTGACTTTCATTTTTACTTACCTCTTTAAGAAGACATGATCACATAGAACCAATTGTGTTATCTCCTACCCACCCACATAGTGCAAGTTTGCAGTTAAAATCCTCCTGCTCTTTGACTTTTGAGATATGCCTTTGGCCCTTTACCCTGTGAATATCCTGGGCCTCTAGCAACCTGAGAGCCAACAAACTGGAGACCTCCCCAGATAAAATCATGATATGCTGGATAATACTTTTTTTTTTTAAGTTTTAAATGCATTGGTGAGCTCACAATTTTAAAAAATATGGAAAAGGATAAAAAAAACTTCAGGTTTCAGAAATCAAGAGAAAATCAAGCCAGAGTTATGAGCACCTGAGTGGCCCAAAGAACTCTTTGACCTTCTAGAGGCTTTAATATCTAGGGTCTATTTTGTTTGTTGTTATTGTTTTATACTTTATTTTTGAATGGATGATGCATCTACATGGTTTAAAAAATAAAACTATATAATAAGTTTTACTTTTACCCTATTTTCATCCATAAATTCCCCTTCTTCCTAGAAATAATGTATTTTATTAGTTTATTATGATCCTTCCAGTGTTTCTTAAACAATATAAGTACATTTGTTTTTCCTTTATACCCAAAGTGTAGCCCACCTTTTCTATGCAATCCTAAGTGTTTTTATAATGTTTTATTTATTTTTGAGAGAGAGAGAGACATCATGAGCAGGGGAGGGTCAGAGAGAGAGGGAGACACAGAATCCGAAGACAGGCTCCAGGCTCTGAGCTGTCAGCACAGAGCCTGCCGCAGGGCTTAAACCCATGAACCGTGAGATCATGACCTGAGCCAAAGCTGGACACTCAACCGACTGAGACATCCCGGTGCCCCTCTTTTCTGTGCACTCTTAATGAGACTTGATGTTGTTGTTTTCAGTGAACAGTGTATCTTGGAGATATTTCCATATCAGTACATAGAGATTTCCTTTGTCTTTTAAAACACTGCACAGTATTCATTCGTGTGCAAAGAAATTGTTTATTGATGGACACAGGTTGCTGCAGTATATAAACATGTAATTACATCATAATGTATATTTGTAAATATATCTGTAGGATTAATTCCTAGAAGTGTTTTCCTTGGATAATAGAATGAGTTCATGTTTTATTGTGAGAGATATTGCCAGATTATCCTCCATATAGGTTGTACCATTTGATAATCTGAACAGCATTGTAAAGAATGTCTCTTCTTCTGCAGCCTAATGCCCAAAACACATGTCAAAATTTTGGATTTTTTCCAATCTTCTAGATGTGAAATTGCATCTCACACTTTATTTTATTATGCATGGTAATGAGTATCTTTACATACATTTAAGAATCTTTTATATTTCTTTTTCTCTGAACTATATTTTTGTCCTTTGCCCATCTTTCTATTGGGCTTTTGAAGTTTTTGTTTCAGGTTTCTTAGAACATTTTATACATAAAAAAATTATCTAGAAACTAGTATTTCATACTTCACAACAGAAAATATTACATAAAGCCTGTACTCAGCAATAGATGACTCTGAAAAAAAGGAATAGAAAAAGAAATGATTCATGAAAATCTACCCAGTAGGTAGGTCAGGAAAGAGACAAGAATTTCTGGTTGTTTCTGATAATTTCTGTTTATTTCTGGTTGGACTCTGGGGAAGAATAAAAAGTTTTCTGTGAGTAGTTTTTGTGAGTCCATGTTTATAGTACTTAGCACGGAGATTCTCAAAACTTAGAGAGTAACATTAAAAACTGGTTTAGAGTCAGTAAAACTCTAGAATAGATAGAGGATATGACCCTTGGTCCATAATTTGTGACATATAAGCTTCTCAATGACAGGGTATTTCTGTCCATAATTCCTGTCTGTCATAAGAGACATGAGAATGAACTACTGAATGGACAAATTACTGCTATATGAAATGTAGTTACAAAGCAATGATGCCTAACCATTCCTGAGTGTTTTATTGCAGAGATTATAGCAAGGTAACAGTGTCTCTCAGAATATGGCCCAGGGCCATAGGGTCTCAAGGATCCTGAGGCCAGAAACCAAGCATACTAATTAGTAACTCTCTATATTAAAGCACAGAGAAATCGAATTCAAGTAAAGAAAATAAAAGTGTTCTTAGTGGGCTATTATCGCGGGAATTTGAATTAAATATGTGGGGCTATGCTTTGCAGTTTTGACCTAGGAACAAGTTTTTATGTTCAAGCGTATATTTCCTTATTCCTTAAAATAAAGCAATATATGTGAACATGAAAACAATATACTTTTAACATTATTTTTCATTTAAATTTTAAATATTATGAAAGATTCCAAACATACAGAAAAATATATAAAACAATATAATAGAAACCCAAGTAATATCATGAGTTACAACAAATGTTAATATGCTGTTTTAAGAATCAAGATAGGCTAGTTATGCTATGAAACAAATACCACCAAAGTATCAGTGGCTAAAAGTAACATAAATTTATTTCTAACTCATACTTCATATCACTAGGGGTCAACAGGAAGGTTCTACTCCTTGGAGCCCCTCAGGGTCTCAGGCTGACAGAGGCCCCACTATGCCCTCTGTCTCAACAAGGAGCTTCTGCATGTGCCACAGTAGTGAGAGAGAACATGAAAACTTACACATCTGGGAGTGACATGAATCACATATCCTTACGTTTCACTGGCCAGTGCAAGTCAGGTAGCCACACTTTAACCTCAAAATGTGGGTAAATGTAACCCTTCCTCATACCTGCAAAAAAAGAGCCCAAAATATGGGCAAACATTTTTTTCAGCAAAAGACCCAATAAAGAGGTTGAAAAGAATAAAATAAATAATAAGCTCAATTCATTTAAAAAAACACAAAAACAGTACAAGTAAACAATAATATGTATGAAAAGAGAATGTTAAGTTTGGAGGAAATTTCAAAAAAATGTAGCATGAACAATATAAATACTAACCCATAGAAGTCCATAGTAATATCCATCAAAAACTTCATTACACAAATGGGTAGGAAAAGCAACTATAAATATGAAATAAAATGAATTATTTATTTAATAAATAAACTCCATTCAAAGAAAATATCATAACAGGGGTGCCTGGTTAGCTCACTGGGTAGAGCATGCAACTCTTGATCTCAAGGTCCTGAGTTCAAGCCCCACATTGGGCATAGAGCTTGATAAAAACAAACAAATAAATAAATAAAAATAAAATAAAATAGTATTAGGGTACCTGAGTGGCACAATCCATTAAGCCATCTGATTCTAGATCTCAGCTCAGGCCTTGATCTCAGGGCTACGAGTTCAAGCCCTTTGTTGGGCTCCATGGGAATGGAGCCTACTTAAAAAAAAAAAGAAGGAAAAGTAAATACCATAACATCTAACTCCAATTTTACACAAACTTTTCCAGAGAGTAGAGAAAATATCACCACAAATTTTAAATGGCTAGTGGAACTTTGATAGCATCACCAAACAAGGACAGTAAGAATAAAAAGAACATTGAAAAACAAAATAATTAGTGAAATAGCTTAAGAAAAACTTAATGAACCAAAATCAGAAATGTATATAAAAATAATGTGTAATAACCAAGTTTTCTTAACCTTAAGGAATCTATTAATATAACTCAGCATAAAGCAATCTTTTTTAACAGATTAAAGGAGAAAAACCAGTTTTTATCAGATTAGCATTAGCTATAAGTCAACATACATCCATATGAACAACTCAGCAAACTAGGAATAGAAGAAACTTCTACAAAAAAATCTACAGCACACATTAAACACAATAATGAAATGTTAAAGCATTTGCTAAAAAATTAGGAACAAGACTAAGATGTTATTGCATATTCAATATTATACTATAGTTCCCAGCCTACAGTATTAAAGAAAAAAACCCTGAAAATAATAAAGCTTACAAAGAAAAAGAAACTATAAGCATCAACAAATAGTCTGATTCCCTAATATAAGGCCCCAAAGAATACAGAAAAATGATCAAATTATTAAGAGTTTAATCAAAATCAATATATAAACACAACTAAAATTTTAAATCCCAGCAACACAAGTAGAAAACACAATTTTTATACACAAAAAATATATAAATTAAGAAGATAGTAGTGCTGCAAAGATAAAAATTTGATCAATGAAAAACAAATGAGAGCCCCAAAACTAGACTCATGGAAATCTAGAAACTTGATTCATGACAGAGTTGTAAATGCAAATTAGTGGGAAAGAAAATACTAATTAGTAAATGCTGCAGAGACATTTTATTATTTATGGGGGGAAAAGTAAATAAATATCTTGCTTCACAAAATCAATTTTACATAGATTAAAAATTTAAATAGGATAGAGGAGGAGTTAAGATGGCAGAGTAGTAAGGGGACCATTGACTTGTCTCGCCCCTCAAACACAGCTAAATCAACATCAAATCATTTTGAACACGTAGGGAATCAATCTGAGGATTAATAGAACAATCTGCATAATTTGAGGGAGAGAACATGAAAGGTATGCAGTGTGGAGAGGTGAATTGGGGGAGAGAAAAGCCATAGAGGGGAGGGAGTCCTTTTTGTGGAGAAGAAAGAGAGGGAGAAAGAGCACTGCATCAGGTTCACACAAGAAAAACCCTCCCCCAAAACCACTGACTGGGGAATCCGGAGGAACTGACTTATCTGAATTTTTGGAAGTCTGCACCATTCATTGGAGTCAATCCTGGTGGGCAACAGTGCTTCTGGGGAAAATGAGGGGAGGGCCTGGAGAGGACAGCAGGCAGTGTGGTGTGGGGTTTCCCTGGGTCATACTAGGAGAGAGCATTCCCCTTCCTGTAGTGCATTTCTTTTTAATTTTTTTAACGATTATTTATTTTTGAGAGATAGAGACAGAGCATGAGCAGGGAAGGGGCAGAGAGAGGGAGACACAGAATCCAAAGCAGGCTCCAGGCTCTGAGCTGTCAGCACAGAGCCCAATGTGGGGCTTGAACCCATGCACCACGAGATCATGACCTGAGGCGAAGTCGGATGTTTAACCAACTGAGCCACCCAGGCACCCCTGTAGTGCATTTGGAAGATGGTATATTGCCTCTCCAAGGACAAAAGACCCCTCTGGGGCCTTTGAGTGGCTGTTCAATAACAGGGGACAGAAGCTACACAGAGGGCAGATACCTGGTTGCTGCTTTTCACTGTGCAACTGCTTTTCTGAGACAGACGGGTACCAGGTACAATGTTGTGAGGCTCTCTGGAGAAGGAGGAGAAGAGTGAGTCCATGCCTTACCAGGTCTTATTAAGATTTGAAGTTCTGAATCCCATTCACAAGACAGAGATAAATCACAGGTGAGCTGTGGTGCCAGATATGTCAAGGGCCCAGGCACAGAAAGGTTGAGGGCAGGGATCTGATGGAAGCATGGGACACAGGACAGGAGATTGTTCACTTGTCTGTGAGGGCTACCTGAACAGTGGTGGGTGCAAGCTCCCCTACCTGGGACTAGAGAGCTGGGTGACACCATCCCCCTTCCCTCCTCACCCCCACCACCAGCGAAGTGGTACTTCAGCAAGCAACATAGCGCCCCCAGTGGAGCTGCTTGTGCCAAACTCCCACCCACTCCACACTTCAGGTGCATCATTACTAGGCAGATTGAACTGTGACACAGCATAGTGGGCCTCTCCCCCAGAGGACCAGTACAGGCCCCCCATATGCACCAAGTCTAATGATCATAAGATGCTCCAAAGTGTTAGCTTCAGTTCTGGCAGAATTCATACAGCCTTTTTCTCTTTCTTTCTTTCTTTCTTTCTTTCTTTCTTTCTGTTTGTTTGTTTTTGAAATCAGCCTTATCGTTTTTGTCCATTTTTTAATTTTTTTCATTTGTCTCATTTTTTAGATCAGGCTTTTTGTTTTTGTTTTTGTTTTTTGTTTGTTTTTGTTTTTGTTTTTTTTCTAATCTTCTTTCTTGGTTTCTTTTTCTTTAGAATCAGGCTTATAGTTTTTTGTTTATCTGTTTAGGGTTCCTTTTGTTTTTCCTTTCCTCTTTTTTTTTTTTTTTTTGATTAGTCTTTTTTTTTTAGTCAAGCTTATTTTAACAAACAAATCAAAGCATACCAGGTTAAAGATCCAAACACTCACCACTGCAAGCAAGGAGGAACTGTGCAGATGATGGACCTGGGGGGAAAAGCAGCCAAATCACAACAGCAAAGTAAAATACAGCATATTCCAGAAACACTTCCTCAATGTATGACCCCTTCTTAATACAGCATTACTTTCAGGAGCAGGAAAAACATAATATGCTTTCATAACATGCAAAAGACAGAAACTTAGACAAGAAAGATCAAGGAGAAACTACGGCCAGGGATTTGCTCAAAACAGATATAAGTGATATATCTGAACAAGAATGTAGAAGGACAGCCATAAGAATACTAGCTGGGCTTGAAAGAAGAAGACACCAGAGAAATCCTTGCTGCAAAGATAAAAGACCCAAAAACTATACAGGCAGAAATGAAAAATGCTATGACTGAGCTGCAAAACCTATTGGTGTAATCACAATGAGGATGGAAGAAGTGGAGGAACAAATAGGTGATACAGAAGATAAAATTATGGAAAATAATGAAGTTGAAAAGGAGAGAAAATAGAAACTATTAAATCATGAATATAGATTTAGGGAACTCAGTGACTCCATAAAGCACAATAATGTCTGAATTATAGGAGTCCCAGAAGAAGAGTGGGAAAAAGGGGCAGAAAGTATTTGAACAGATTATAACTGAGAACTTCCCTAATCTGGAGAAGATGGAGACATTCAAGTCCAAGAGGCACAGACAATGCCCCTCAAAATCAACAAAAACAGGTCAACACATATCATATACAAGATAAAAAGAGAATTCTGAAAGCAGCTGGGACAAAAGGTCCTTAACCTACAAGGCTAGACACATGAGGTTAGCAGTAGTCTGGTTCACAGAAATTTGGTGGGTCAGAGGGAGTGGCATGATATGTTCAAAGAGAAAAATGGGAAAAATATGCAGCCCCGAATACTTGATCCAGCAAGATTGATCCAGCAGTTCAAAATTGAAGAAGAGATAAAGAGTTTCCAAGCCAAGCAAAAACTAAAGGAACTTGTGAATGTGGGAAATCAAATAGTTATGTCCTGGTTAAAGAGATTATAGGGAACATGATACACTGCTTTCTGGCCCTGCTGAAAAGAGTTGACCAGTATCTAGTTAATGCATATTTGGGTTTGGGTCCTGCCTGTGCTCATGAATTCCTTAGACCATGTTATCTATGGAATATCTTATCTTGTACTCCTGCTTTTGGCATCTGCTCTTCTGTAGTCTGGGAATGCCTTGTTTGTTTTTGTTTGTTTGTTTGTTTGTTTTTCAGGCTTTCTATATCTTCTACTGACACGTAGCCACTGACATTGTGTGCAATGTTTTCCCTATAATGGATGCCTAATAAATAGAGGAGGTTGAGAGCAGCTGAGGGAAACTTCCCTCAGCCTCCCTCTCACCTCTCTTGACTTGTGGAGTCTTGAGCAATCCTTTCTGCCACCCTTGACTTTGCTGGACAAAGCCAAAAGCCAAACCCACAATTGATGACCTGGATGTGATAGTGATAGCTTCCTAAAGGAAGATTTTCAGGTGGCAGAATCAACCTGTTAAGGAGAAGAAAGTGAAACCATCAGGACTTCAGACAAACCTCATCCCGGTAAGGGACAGCCATACCCACTTGGGATAGCTGCCATCATGTCTCATTTTCAGTGAGAGTATTTCTTTTGTCTTTCTTTACCAGGAGCCAAAAAATGACATAGAAACATATATTATATTTAAAAACTTTACAGCAGCTTTTAAAGGCGGCTCATTGTACTGTTAAAAAGATCAATTAAGTAAATTGTTACGAACAATACTAGACACCTGCCTCTGCTTCCCCAACCATAATACAGTTGATTTAGATCTATTGGAACAAATGGGAAAATTTTTTAAAAGAAAACATGAGAAAGGAGAGAAGGTTCCTGCTTCCATCTTAGTGACCTGGAGTTTAGTTCCCACATCATTATGTCCATTACATGTATCTCCAGAGAAGGAACAAATCAAAAAAGAAAGCCTAACACCTGCCTCTCCCACGCACCCCCTACAATGTAGGATGATTTCCCTCTGCCACCTCCTCCTGTCCTTATTCCTACCGGTGGCTTAAAGCCAATACCTAAATTTAAAGGATACAACCCATCAATTATGCAGCGATGTTTACAAGAGAGATATGCTGCTGGGGAGTTTCATACGTGCCTTGTCATTACCAGTGCTGGACGTCAACCTAGACAAGAATCCCTCCCTTTTGTTGTTTTATTGTCTTCAAGGAATTGAAATGAAGTGTTGCTGAGAATGGTGTCCAAAGCTCCTTTACTAAGGGGATAATTGAAACAATAGGAAATGAATATGAAATGACCCCTTGGGACTGGAAGGCATTAACAAAAAACATACTACCCCTGCTCAGCATGCTGTGTGGACTTTAGAATATCAAGAGGGTTGTGCCACACAGGCAATTCATAATCAAGATTTGGGTATTCTGATAAGAGTAGAAAGGCTACAGGGCGTGAGTCATTATACCATGGCTCAAGCCCAAGCCCAAGCCGATCATAGGTTATTCCAACAATGTTCTGCTATTGCCATTGCTACCTGGTTCTGACTCCCTGACACAAAAACAAAAACAGGTTCCTTCGCCACTATATGGCAGGGAGACACTGAGCCTTATGTTGAATTTGTAAATAGGTTACAACAGAGTATTTCCAGGCAAATAGAAAATGAGGCAGCTGCTCAAGTTTTATTGCAGCAATTGGCCTACAAAAACGCTAATGCAGACTGTCAGGCCATTCTCTCTGGCATACATACTCAAGCCAAAGGTATTGCTGAATTCATTAGGGTGTGTCAAAATGTGGGAACTGAAACACATAAAGTACAAATTCTTGTGGCTATTATGAGGTGGTCTCCAGCCTCTCATGCCTACTTTAAATGTGGAAAACCAGGGCGCATGCAACAGGACAAACCAATAAGTTACCCAAAAAAGGTTTGTCCCAGATATAGGAAAGAAAAACATTGGGCAAATCAATGACAATCTAAATGTGATAAGAAAGGATGACCCCTCTAAGGGAATGAGGAAAGGGGCATCAGCTCCCACACTCTCAATCCCAAGTGGAGCAAAACCATACAGAACCCTGTTCCTCAGGATTTCTTAAACCAGGTCAAGGATGGCTTACAGATTTGTGGGCAGCCACCACAGGGAGTGCAGGATTGGATTTATGCACTGCCTCAGAATTAATATTAAAGGAACAAGATAATATCTATACAATACCCATGGGGGTATATGGCCCCTTATCCCCCACGACAGTGGGGATTATTCTAGGATGATCTAGCATGACAAAAAAGAATTTTTGTACCACCTGGCATCATTGACTTAGATTATACAGGGGAAATTCATATTATGATAAAGGTTAATGGGTTACATATTATCCCCCTTGGAACATGATTAACACAACTACTCTTAATCCCTTTTGAAGTTCCAGGAGCTTTAACACAACAAAGGGGAAATCAAGGATATATGAAGGCACAGGATCCAAGGAATTATACTGGACTCAGATCATTCAATCTGATAAAACTTTTTTCACTATTACTATAAATGGAAAGCAGTTTACAGGGCTAATTGAAACTGAAGCTGGTATCTCAGTCACAGTTTCCCATGACTGGCCTAAACAATGGGAAAAATGACCTAGCCTCCTGGCTATTACCTGAGTGGATGGCACCAACATTCCCTTACAAAACAAAAGGCCCCTCACAAGCATCCCGGCAGGAAGGACAAAAGGTTACATTTAACCTTTTATTCTACCTGCTCTATGTCATTATGGGGAAGGGACTTACTTAAACAATGGAAAGTAGTCATTCAGCCCTTTTTAATAGGAGCCACTGTTAAAATTCCTCCCCTTCCACTGTATGGAAATCTTCCACACCTATTTGGATTGAACAGTGGCCCCTAAAAGGGGAGCCATTAAACAAGCTAAGAATATAGTTTTACAACAACCAGAGACAGGTTATACCACTAGTCCCTAGAACATACCAATTTTTACAATTCCTAAAAAATCAGGTAAATGGAGATTGTTACATGACCTCAGGGCTATCAATGCCCTTATCCACCCTATAGGGCCCTTACAGCCAGACTTGCCCAACCCTACTATTATTCCTTCAACATGGTCTATTATAGCAATAGTTGTTAAGGACTTCTTTTTTACCATGCCTTTAGCCGAAAAAGATAAGGAATGTTTTGCCTTTTCTCTACCTGTGACTAACAATCAAGTAGTCTTTGTCTAGATGTAAATGGAAAGTATTACCTCAAGGAACAATTAATTGCCTGACTATCTGTCAATATTTCATTCAACAAGCCTTACTGCCCACATGTAAAAATGTCCATCCTGTCTAACTTATCATTATATGGATGATATTCTTCTTGCTGCTCCTACACAGATATTACTTCTCACAATATATCAACATTTACAACTTTCCACAAAGGAACATGGGTTTCTTTCTTTCTTTTTTTTT
>CM053571.1:29926875-29990427 GCA_028646485.1 Cryptoprocta ferox
CCCACTTGCGAATCCAAGTTTTATCACTTCAGTCCTTCTCAGTTCAATCCATACAGGTGTGCGCGGATTACAGAGCTCCTTGCTTCTCCGCTGCCTGCTGATGGTTTCCAATTGCAAACACTGCCACTTTCTTCTACCTTTGTGTCCAGCAGGAACCCAGGTTTATCTTGGAGCTGGCCAGAAGTGCTAGAGAGTCAGTGTCACTGGGAGCAACCCTCAATTATCCATAACGAGAGTTGATTGGTAAATACCCCAGTATTCCCGCTTCAAAGAAGGAAAGCTCTCAGACACGTTCTAATAGTTTCTCAAATGTCCTCAATGAGATTCGAATCTCAGTGTCTTCCCACAGTAGTCGGAACATGGGTTTCAAATAGCTCCTGAAAAGTTTCTAATGCAGGAACCTTGGCAATATCTAGGACATGTAGTCTTTGCTTGACAATTTGGCCTTAATGCATCTCCTTAAATACTACTCATTTAAATACCTTAAATGATTTTCAAAAAGTTTTAGTAGCTATTAATTGGATTTATCCCACTTTGGGAATTACTACAGGACAACTTTCTAATATATTTAATATTTTTAAAGGAGACACTGCTTTAGATTCTCCTCATAGTTTAAACCCTGAAGCAGAAAAATAATTATTATTGAGCAGGCATTTAAAAACAGGCAACTGTATCACTGACAGTTAGGTTACTCCATTTATCTATTTATATTTCCTACCCTCCATATGCCTACTCGACTTCTAGGCCAACTTGTAAAAGAAATTCAATGTCTAGAATGGCTTTTTTCCCCCCACTCATTTAAGAAAACCCTTACTCCCTATATACAACAAATTACAGAATTATTATTTAAGGGCAGATATTGTTGCCAACAACTAACAGGATATTATCCTGGTTTCATATATCCTGGGGGGTGTCTTAGGAATGCTTTCAATGGATTCTTACTCAATCTATGGAACTCCAAAGTGCTATGGCAGATTTTGTAGGCCAACTTGTTTACTCTCTGCCATCAGACAAATTGTTACAATTACCTCTTTTAAACATAACTTTACCTAAAAAAGTATTTTCACAGCCAATTTCGCAGGCAATCACTGTTTTTATAGATGGCTCTGGAAAAACTACTAAATCTGCTATTGCTGGGTTTGACCAATGATGGCATATAGTAATCTCCAAAGTACAAACATCTACCTACTCAAAGAGAAGAACAATTTTCTACCCAACTTATTAATATTGTAGCAGATTCTCAATATGTAGTTTAGGTGATACAGAATATAGAACAGGTCTCTATTAGGGAATTAAAGTATTCTTCCTTACTATTATAATTTTTAACTTTACAAACCTTACTAGATAAATGAACACACCCTCTTTTTATCACTCACATAAGATCACATTCAGGCTTACCTGGACCTTTAACAGAAAGAAATGAGGTTGCAGACCAATTTGTTGGCTACAATATGGCTTTTAAAACTGCCCAATTATCTCATGACTTTTTTCATCAAAATTATAAGCCCCTTATTAATTCCATCTTACAGTTACTCAAGCTAAACACATTATTGCTGCCTACACTGATTGTCAACAGTAATCAGGAGGATTATTGGGAATTACCCCAGAGTTATAAATGCAAATCAGCTAGCAAACTGATATTATACATCATGCCCATTCAGGCATCACAAATATATCCACATGTCTATAGACACCTTTTCAGGATTTATAGTGGCCTTTATTCTCATCAGGGAAAATGCAAAAAATATCATTCATTATTTTTTACATGGCATTTTCACAAGCTGATAAACCTGAACAAATTAAAACAGACAATAGGCCTGGATACCTTTCCTCCATGGTAAACGAATTCTTCTAAACTTGGAATATACAACACATTATGGGCATACCATATAACCCTACTGGACAAGCTATTATAGAACATATACATGCCACTTTAAAACAAATGCTTCACAAACAAAAAAGAGGAACCTACATAATAATTCCACTTGGAAGTCACTATATAAAGACTTATACACACTAAATGTTTTAAATTGTGATTCCCATGGCCTCAGAGCTGCCAAACAGAATTTTGTGTCATCTTCTGGTTCAAATATTAGAGTCAAGGTTTTATTCAAAGACATACAAGGTGATAATTCATGGAAAGGGCCCTATGAACTAATTACATGGGGAACGGGATATGCATGTGTTCTTCTCCCATCAGGGCTGCAGTGGGTGCCTTGCCCCTCCGATGAAACCACACTATGAGTTGGAAGGATCAGCTCCTTAACCCTCTTTCTCAGATGGCCAAATTGTCCTTACAAGGACAACAGGGGAGACCATGTCCATGGACAGTAAAGGCAAATGAGATCACCTAGGTACAACTTAAGAAGCTCGGTCAACATGTCACCAAAATCACCCACCACGTCAGAATGCCACCAACTCCAGAAAATAGGCTTTTAGCATATTTCACTATGGTTTCTCAAAGCCTGGCTAAGGTAATGATTTGCTTAATCATTTTCTTTATCCATACCACTACTGCTTTTCCATCATTGTATTGGGCTTGTCTCATAGATCTTTCTTTAAGCTAGTTAATATAACATTTGACAACCCATATTATGTTTTTGAAGTACCTCCTCTGGCTTGGTACACAGCCTGTATCAGCCATTATAATATTACCACAAATATGTTTATCTTAAAAAGACAGACTCAAATTTGGCTTCCAGGAAATCTAACAAGGCCCTGAGAAAGGTCCAGTGCTCTTGCCAAATTAGCCCAAGCCATTTCTAAGTAGAGACCTAAAAGATTTGTTGGATGGCTCATTGTCTTCCTTATCTCATTGGTTGTCATCTTAGTTATAACCTCTGTTGCAGCAGTCTCCCTGACAGTCTATCCATACTGCTAAAGTAGCCAATCTCATAATGACTAATATCACCAAGGCAATGATGACTCAAATGTAGGTTGATAACACTTTCATGCAGAGACTGCAAGCTGCAGAAGCAGCCCTCGAAAGGATGGGAGCTGCCAATAGGCACTTGTTGATCTCAAAACATATAATGTGACTGGCAACATGACAAAATTTGTGTCACCCCTTACAATATAATATGACTCAACACTACTGGGATTTAGAAAAAAAAACACCTACTAGGAGCTTTTTCTATCAATTTACAATCTGAGATTCTCTTACCAGCTGCATCGACAACTGTTAGATATTTGACAGGAAACACAGATACAAGCTGAACAGGAGTTATCTGACAATATGAAATGGTTAAATCTGACCAACTGGTTCCATGGCTTCAATTTACATATTTGGATTATTGGAGCTTTTTGCTTGTTAATCTTTTTGTATTTCACGTAGCTGTCTGAACGATCTGCATCATAGTGGCCTCCTCAAGATGCCATGAATGATGACTGATTACTGTCCTCAACTCCCATGAACAAGAAAACTCTTCAAACAAAAAAGGGGGTATGTGGGAAATCAGCTACATCCTGGTTATGATTATAGGAAATGTGATACACTGCTTTCTGGCCCTGATGTAAACAGCTGACTAGTATCTAGTTAATGCGTATTTAGGGGTTGGGTCCTGCCTCTGCTCGTGAATTCCTTTCCATGTTATCTATGGAATATCTTATCTTGTACTCCAGCCTGCTTTTGGTATCTGCTCTTTTGTAGCCTTGGGAATGCCTAGTGTTTTTTGCAGGCTTTCTATGTGTTCTTACTGGCACATAGCCACTGACATATTGCGCAATGTTTTCCCTATAATATATGCCTAGTAAATAGGAGAGCTTGAGAGTAGCTGAGGGAGACTTCCCTCAATGTCTCTCTCACCTCTTTGGACTTGTGGAGTCTTGAGCAATCCTTTCTGCTGCCTTCATCTTTGCTGGACAAAGCTGAAAGCTGAATCCACACATGAACACTAAACCAGCTCTGCAAGAAATATATTAAAGAGGACGTTTTGAGCAGGAAAGGGAGACCAAAAGCAACAAAGACTAGAAAGGAACAGAGACAATCTATAAGAACAGCTATTTCACAGGTAATACAATGGCACTAAATTCATATTTATCAATAATTATTTTGAATGTAAAATAGATTAAATTCTCTAATCAAAAGACATAGAGTATCAGAATGGATTAAAAAATAAAACCCATTAGTATGCTGCTTACAAGAAACTCATATTAGATTCAAAGTCACCTCCAGATAGAAGTGAGGGGATGGAGAACCATTTATCATGCTAATGGACATCAAAAGGATGCTTGAGTAGCCATACTTATATCAGATGAACTAGATTTTGAATCAAAGACTATAATAAGAGATGAAGAAGGGCACTAAATCATAATAAGGGGTCTATCCAACAAGAAGATCCAACAATTGTAAATATTTATGCCTCCAAATTGAGAGCAGCTGAATATATGAATCAATTAATAAAGATACTCATTGATAATAATACAAAAATGGGAGAGGACTTTAACACCTCACTTATAGCAATGGATAGATCAGCTGAGTAGAAGATCAATAAGGAAAAAAATGGCTTCGAATGACACATTGGACCAGATGGACTTAACAGATATATTCAGAAAATTTCAACCAAAAGCAGAAAATACACATTCTTTTTGTATGCACATGGAACATTATCCAGAATAGCTCACATACTGGGTCATAAATCAGGCCTCAACAGGTACAGAAATTTTGGGATCATACTATGCATATTTTCAGACTGCAGCACTATAAAACCTGAGGAAAACCACAAGAAAAAATTTGGAAAGACCACAAATACATGGAGGTTAAAGAACACCCTACTAAGGAATGAATGAGTTAACCAGGAAATTAAAGGCGAAATTTAAAAAATACATGAAAGTTGATAAAAATGAGAACATGATAGTCCAAAACCTTTGGGATGCAGCAGAGACGGCCCTAAGAGAGAAGTATATCACAATGCAGGTCTTCCTCAAGAAGTAAGAAAAGTCTCAAATACACAACCTAACCTTACACCTAAAGGAGGTGGAAAAAGAACCATAAAAAAAAAAAAAAGCCTAAAGCCAGCAGAAGAAGGGAAATGATAAAGATTAGAGAAGAAATAAATGTTACTGAAATGAAAGAAACAGTAAGACAGATTAACAAAACCAGGAGGTGGTTCTTTGAATGATTTAATACAATTGATAAAACCCCGGCCAGGCTTATCAAAAGAGAGAGATAGAGACAGAGACAGAGACAGAGACAGAGAGAGAGAGAGAGAGAGAGAGAAAGGACCCAAATAAACATAATCATGAATAAGAGAAGAGATCACAATCAAGCTATAGAAATACAAACAATTATTAGAGAATATTATGAGCAACTATATGCCAACAAATTGGGCAATCTGGAAGAAACGGACAAATTCATAAAAACTCAAATTACCGGGGCACCTGGGTGGCTCCGTCGGTTGAGCGTCTGGCTTCAGCTCAGGTCATGATCTCGCGGTTTGTAGGTTCGAGCCCCGCATCAGGCTCTGTGCTGACAACTAGCTCAGAGCCTGGAGCCTGTCTTCAGATTCTGTGTCTCCCTCTCTCTCTTTGACCCTCCCCTGCTCACGCTGTCTCTCTCTCTCTCTCTCTCAAAAATAAATAAAAAACATTAAAAAAAAAACTCAAATTACCAAAACTTAATCAGGAAGAAATAGAAAATTTGAACAGACCCATAACCAGAAAAGAAATTGAATCACTAATTAAAAATATTCCAATAAACAAGAATGCAGGTCCAGATGACTTTCCAGGGGAATTCTACCAAACATTTAAAGAAGAGTAAATACCTATTCTTCTCTAACTGTTCCAAAAAATAGAAATAGAAGGAAAAATTCCAAACTCATCCTACAAGGCCAGCATTACCTTGATTCCAAAACCAGACAAAGACTCCACTAAATAGAATTATAGACCAATATCCCTGATGAACATGGATGCAAAAATTTTCAACAAGATACTAACAAATTAAATCCAACAGTACATTAAAAGAATTATTCACCATGATCAAGTGGGATTTATTCCTGGGCTGCAGGGCTAGTTCAACATCTGCAAATCAATCAATGTGATATACCACTTTAATTTAAAAAAAGGATAAAAACCATATGATTCTTTCAATAGATGCAGAAAAAGCATTTGATAAAATATAGCATTCTTTTTTTGGATAAAAACCTTAAAGAAAGTAGTGATAGAAGGCTCATACCTCAATATCATAAAGCCCATAAATAAAAGACACAGTATCATCCTTACTGGGGGAAAAGGAGAGAGCTTTTCCCCTAAGATCAGGAACAGAAAAAAGATGTCCACTCTCACCACTGTTGGTCAGCATAGTACTGGAAGTCCTACCCTCAGCAATCAGTCCACAAAAAGAAATAAAAAGCATACAGATCAGCAAGGAAGAAGTCACACTTTCACTCTTTGCAAACGATAAGATACTCTATGTAGAAAACCCAAAAGACTCCACCAATAATTGCTAGAACTGATACATGAATTTAGCAAAGTTGCAGGATACTAAACCAATGTACAGAAATCTGTGCATTTCTATACACCAACAATGATGCAGCAGAAAGAGAAATCAGGCAATTGATCCCATTTACAATTGCACCATAACCATAAAATGTCTAGGAATAAATCTAACCAAAGAGGTAAAAGATCTGTACCCTGAAAACTGTAGAACACTTATGAGAGAAATTGAAGATGACACAAAGAAATGGAAAGACATTCCATGCTCATGGATTGGAAGAACAAATATTGCTAAATGTCTATACTACCCAAAGCGATCTATACATTCAATGCAATCCCTATCAAAATAACACCAGAATTTTTCACAGAGCTAGAATAAAGAATCCTAAAATTTGTATGAAACCAGACAAGATGTCAATTAGCCAAAGTAATGTAGGAAGAAAAAAAAAAAAAAACCAAAGCAGGAGGCATTACAATTCTGAACTTCAAGCTGTATTACAAAGCTGTAATCAGCAAGACAGTATGATACTGATACAAAAACAGACACATAGCTCAATGGAACAGAATAGAAAACCCAGAAATGGACCCACAACTATATGCTCACCTCATCTTCGACAAAGCAGGAAAGAATATCCAGTTGGAAAAAGACAGTCTCTTCAATAAATGGTGTTGGGAAAACTGGACAGCAACACACAGAAAAATAAAACTGGACCACTTTCTTACTACATACACAAAAATAAATTCCAAATGGATGAAAGCCCTAAATATAAGACAGCGAACCATCAAAATCCTAGAAGAGAGCACAAGGGGCAATCTCTTTGAACCTCTAGCTGTAGAAACTACTGACATGTCTCCAGAGGCAAGGGAAATAAAAGTAAAAATGAACCATTGGGACTTCATCAAGATAAAAAGCTTCTGCACAGTGAAGGGAACAGTCAACAAAACTAAGAGCAACCGACGGAATGGGAGAAAATATTTGCAAATGACATATCAGATTAAGGATTAGTACCCCAAATCTATAAAGAATTTATCAAACTCAACACCCCCAAAATAAATAATTCACTTAAGAAATGGGCAGAAGACATGAATAGACACTTTTCCAAAGAAGACTTAGAAATGGCTAATAGACACATGAAAAGATGCTCAACATCATTCATCATCAGGGAAATACAGATCAAAACCACGAGAAGACACCACCTCGCACTTGTCTAGAGTGGCTAAAATTAACAACTCAGGAAACAACAGATGCTGGGAACTCTTTCATGCTGTTAGTGGGAATGCAAACTGGTGCAGCCACTCTGGAAAACAATGTTGAGGTTCCTCAAATAGTTAAAAATAGAACTACCCTACAACCCAGCAATTGCACTACTAGGAATTTATCCAAAGCATACAAAAATACTGATTCGAAGGGGCACATCCATTCCAATGTTTATATCAGCACTATCTATAATAGCCGAATTATGGAAATAGCCCAAATGTCCATTGCCTGATGAATGGATAAAGATGTTAAATATATATATGAAATTTTGCGATTTGCAACGATGTGGATGGAACTAGAGTATATTATGCTAAGGAAATACATCAGTCAGAAAAAGACAAATACCATATGATTTCACTCATATGTGGAATTTAAGAAACAAAACAGATAAACATGGGGGAAAGGAAGGAAAAATAAGATAAAAACAGAGAGGGAGGCAAACCATAAGAAAAATGGCATATCATTTTTCATAATATTCTTTTATGATTGTATTTCTCTGCTGTTGTTTGTGGTCTCTCTTCTGGGTAAAGGAAAAAAAGAGAAGGAGGCAAACCATAAGAGAACCTTAACTATAGAGAAAAAACTGAGGGTTGCTAGAGGGATGGTGGGTGGGGGATGGGCTAACTGGGTGATGGATATTAAGGAGGACAGTTGTTGTGATGAGCACTGGGTGTTATATGGAAGTTATGAATCACTGGGTTCTACTCCTGAAACCAATACTACACTGTATGTTAACTAACTTGAATTTAAATATAATCTTGGAAGAAAAAAAGGTAGGGAAAGGTAGGGAAAGATATATTAAACAAGATTTTTAGAATGCAATCAAAGGGGTACCCAGGAGGCTCGGTTGGTCAAGCATCCAACTCTCGACTTCAGCTCAGGTCATGATCTCATGGTTCATGAGTTCCAGCCCTGCACTGGGCTCTGTACTGGTGACACAGAGTCTGCTTGGAATTCTCCCTTTCTCCCATTCTCTCTGTCCCTTCCCCACTTGCTCTCTCTTACTATCTCTCTCTCTCTCTCTCTCTCTCTCTCTCTCTCTTTCTCAAAATAAATAAACACTTAAAAAACAAATGCCAATCATAAAGATAAAGATTGATAAGTGTGGCTACACAAAAATTAACAACTAATTTCAACTCAAGGCCCCATAAAAAGAGTAAAAAGAGAAGTAATAGCAAGATCTTGATCTTGAAAATATTCTCAAGGATGAGTAATTTCTTTCCTAAAAATATATGAAGATAGTGCATACAAAATCATGTGTATGACTTTTTAAAATTTTCTCAACTGTGGTAAAATACACATAGCATATAATTTATCATTTTTACCATTTTTAAGCGTACAGTTTACTCATATTAAATGCATTCATATTGCTGTGCAATAAATTTCCACAACTCTTTTCATCTTGCAAAACTTGTACTCTGTGCCCATTAAATAACAACTCCCCATCCTCACTCCCGTAGCCTTTGGCAACCACCATTCTACTTTATGTATGCATAAATTTAACAACTTTAGATATGCTGTATAAGTGGAATCATACAGTATTTGCCTTTTTGTGACTGGCTTATTTCACTAGGCATAATATTCCTGAGTTTCATCTATGTTGCAACATGTGTCAGAATTTCCTTCCTTTTTAAGGCCAAAGAATATCCCATTGTATGCATATACCACACTTTGTTTATCCATTCATCCATCTATGGACACATGAGTTGCTGCCACTTTTTGGCTATTTTGAATAATTTAACTATGAACATGTAGACAAATATCTCCTAGAGACTTAGACCTCAACTTTTTTTCCAGTTTATTTATTTTGAGAAGTGAGAGAGAGAGCAAAAGCAGCGGAAGGGCAGAGAGAAAGGAAAGAATCCCAAGCAAGCTCATCAGCATAGAGCCCAATGTGGAGCTCGATCTTATGAACTATGAGACCATGACCTGAGCTGAAACCAAGAGTCGGATACTTAACCAACAGAGCTCCCCAGGTGCCCTGCTTTCAACTCTTTTGGTATAGACCTAGAAGTGCAATTGCTGGATCATATGGTAATTCTAGTTTTATGCCATACTGTTCTCCATAATGGCTCCACCATTTTACATTCCCACCCAAGGTCCACAAGTGTTCCAACTTTTCATGTTCTTGCTAACATTTGTTTTGTTTTGCTTTGCTTTGCTTTTATAGTGGCCTTTATGACAAATATGAGGTGATACTTCAGTGTGGCCTTGATTTGCATTTCCCTAATGATTAGTGATGTTGATCATCTTTTCATATGCTTATTTTCCATATGCTTATCTGTATGTGCTTTTTGGAGAAATGACTATTCATGTCTTTTGCCAATTTTTAAATTCATTTACTTATTGATGTTGTCACATAGATGACTTCTAAAATCCATAGAAATGAGCAAATAAGAATATCAAGGAAATTTTATGCATTATAAATTTAATATAAAGCTTGAAGTAGGCCAATTTAAATGATGTAATGTTTTATAATTACATACACATTTGTTAAAACTATAAAGAAAAATAAGAAGGTAACAGAATTCAGGCTGTTGGTTACCTCTTTAAAGGTAGATAGAAACATAAGATTGAGAGCACATTGAAGCTTCATTAGTATAAAGTGTTCTACTCCTTAATATTCACATCATTCACATGGATTCACATGGGTGTTTACATTGTCATTATTAAATAGTTCATATGTACTATGTACAATTCATTTCAAAATAAAAAGTTTTATAATGGGGAAGAAAAATATGGAGAAGAGAGCATCGGTGGATAGGAAGTATCAGGTTGATGAATTCTTTATTTAAGGGATAAATTATTAAATGAAGAATTATATGAAGAGTGAAGTTACTGTTGTATGTGTATGTGTGTGTGTGTGTGTGTGTGTGTGTGTGTAATGTATAGGAACAGAAAACATAAAATCTAAGTATCATTTATGCCTGAACACAACGGGTGAAATCAAATGAAGAAATCAGCAATATAGAAGTCACTGCTTGATATTTTAAAATTTATTTTAGAGAGATGGAGAGAGAACACAAGTGGGGGAGAGGGGCAGAGAGAAAGAGAAAGAATCTTAAGCAGGCTCCACACTCAGCTGGGAGCCCAATGTGGAGCTCAATCTCATAACCCTGGCATCATCACCTGAGCTGAAATTAAAAGTTAGATGTTCAATGGACTTAGCCACCTAGGCTCCCCTTAAGATTTTTTTTATGTAATCTCTACACTCAACATGGGACTCAAACTTACAACCTGGAGTTCAGGAGTCACACACTCTACTGACTGAGCCATCCAGGCACCCCACTGCTTGATATATTTAAGAGTGAACACTGAAACCAATGAAACACAAATATATATGTAAACAATATTTTAAATAGATTTACAAAACTGAATACAGATTTTGAGATCATTTTAAAAAAATATTTGCAACTCAGTTGTTAAGAATAAAAAGAAAAATGAATAAACAAATATTCTCCACATCTTCATTTTTACCTTCCATGAAAATAATTTAAAAACCATTTACCAAGATATGGAAACAATTATATTATATATATGTACTATATATGTGTGTGTGTGTGTGTGTGTGTGTTGTGTACATAGGCACATACACACACACACACAAACACAATGGAATATTTCGCAGCCATGAGAAAGGAGGATATCCTGTCATTTGTAACAACATCAATGGACACTGAGCACATTACGTTAAGTGAGATAAGTCAGAGAAAGACAAGTTCTGTATGATATCACTTATATATGGAATCTAAAAAGTCAAACCCATAAAAAACATAGAGTAAAATGGTGGTGACTGGTGATGGGAGTCCAAGGAATAAGACTGATGTCGTCTAAGGTACAAATTTGCAGAGAGTAGTAAATAGGTCATAGGAATCTAATGTACAGTATAACAAATGTAGACAACAATATTGTACTACAATCATCAAACTTGCTAAAGAGACTAAAACTTAGTAAAACCACTAAAAAGAAAAGATAATTATGTATTGTGATAGAGATGCTAAATGTTGTTACAGTAGCAACAGCATTACAATATATAAATGTATCAAATTAACAAATTGTACACCTTAAATTCACACAATGTTACATATCAAATATATTAAAAAAAAAACAACAAACCACTAATCGTTAGGGGTTACTGTCGTACCAACTATTTCTCTTGCAAACTGATAATTAAAGAAAGATGTTAAGTCTTTATCCTTCCTTTATAACTGTACAGTATAATACAGAAAGCAAATAGCCCTGATAGATGAAGGAAATATTTTCCACTGAAAAATTCTACCTAATATGAGTAAGAAAATGATATGATTAGAAAATTACCATTTTTGCAATCCTTTAAGAAGTAAGTGACTCAGGCCAAGGTCATCAATGGTTAGTTAAAACAAAAATAAATGAAAAGTTCATAGGAAAAATTTGACATGAAGAGATCAAGCTCTTGCCATTTGAACTGAGTGAACAATCTTAGATACATGAAAAGCCAGAAAGTAAATGCTTCCTGATATGAAGGGATATGATCAACACAGAATGACCTCTGAAGAATTCCCACTTAAAAAAAAACAGATTGGGGTATCTAGGTGGCTCAGTGAAGTGTCTGACTTTGGCTCAGGTCATGATCTCACAGTTTGTGAGTTAGAGCCCTGCATTGGGAGCCCACTTCAGATCTTCTGTCCTCCTTTTTCTCTGCCCCTCCATGGTTCTCTCTCTCTCTCTCAAAAATAAATAAACATTAAAAAAACCCAGATCAACAACAAAAACATAATTTAAATCTAATCAAGGCTTAAATCTAAATTCTCTGGAAATATTGGAGTATTAAAGTTAGGAAATAGCATAAGGAAACATTCTGACAGTCTAGAATGTGGAAATTTCCACAGAACAAATGGTATGATTTTTTAAAAATGCTTATTTATTTATTTTGAGAGAGAGAGAGTGAGGAGGGGAGAGGCAGGGAGACAGAGAAGACTCCATGCTGTCAGTGCAGAGCCTGATGGAGGCCTTGAACCCATGAACTGTGAGATCATGACCTGAGCTGAAATCCAGAGTCAGACGCTTAACCAACTGAGCCACCTAGGCTCCCTACCAGGAATGAGTTTTATATCAAATCTGTGTGTTGCTTTCTCACTGAAGATTGTAGTTGCTTCTAAAGTGATTTTTCTGCCTCTGAAATTCTTATTCTTCTTTACCATATAGTCACACAGATAATATCATAAAATTTCCTGACAAGCTATAAAAGCAGAATCACTCAATAACCAATTAATAAGCATCTACTTAGCTAAACACTAGAGGTGTACAAATAAAGACATGTGATACATAAAATTCCTTTCCTACCCACTTTAGCCCTCTACTTCTCCCAGGGAAAGGCAGATAGCGTTCCTTTTTCCTTTTCCATATTTTTATTTTTCCTCTGTTTGCTTTTCATTTTTCTCTTCTTTAGCTAGCTAAAATGTGGATTTTCATTGTTATATCTATTATTCGAATTATTCAATATTGTTTAAATTAATACGCAAAAGTAAAAAGAACATCAGAATAAAAATTTTTAAATATCAATTCACACAATCCTCATAAAAATTATGAAGTAGGTGTTGCCAGTATTTTCCCAATTTCAAAAGAAACTCAAGAATAGTTAAAGCATATGCTTAATAACATATAAAGAAGAGAAGTAAATGTTAAACTTTGTACTTATATGCTAAATTCCCCTTTATTATAGTTATAATGTTTTCCATATTTCCAAGCCAATTCTCAAAGTTTAGCTATAAATATGGATTAGCAGAAAAACCTGAAGGTGGTTTTATCTGATCAGAATTACATTATCCACAATAATTCCATAATGGAAAAGAACAAAATACTGGCTGTATATAGCTTCTTAACATTTGGAAATTTTAATAATTTTAGTAATTTCATTTTAGTGTTGTGCAAGTCAATGTACCCACCATGCTAGAAAAAACAATAAAGCAAATAAGTCTATAATAGGAGATTCATTTGTAGTCTTAGAGTTCATATCTTTAAGATTTTTCAAACTTAATAGAATGTGTTTTATTTAATCTCAGGCATTATGCTCTTATTATAAATGTAGGTCTTGGGGCACCTGGGTGGGTCAGTTGGTTAAGCATCCAGCTTTGACTCAGGTCATGATCTCATGGTTCATGAATTTGAGCCTTGCGTTGGACTTTGTGCTGACAGCTCAGAGCCTGGAGCCAACTTCAGATTCTGTGTCTCCCTCTCTCTCTGCCTCTCCCCTGCTCATGCTCTGTCTCTCTCTCTCTCTCTTTCTCTCTCTCTCTTTCCCTCTCTTTCTCTCTCTCTCTCTTTCTCTCAAAAATAAATAAACTTTAATAAAATTAAAAAAAATAAATGTGTGTCATTTCTGGAAGACTTTATCCACCTTTATTTAAAGTTCTAAAAAATCTAATTGCTTCTAATTAAAAGTATTTGCTAGATTGAAGGGATATGCCTAATGCATTCAGAAAGTTTATAAATAGTAAAAATACAAATATTTCAACTTGTCACTAGCAAATTCTGTCAGAGTTTCAGGGAATAGAATGAGCTGATACTATCTAAAATATTTCAGATCAAAGAGAAAGAGAGAAAGATTCTAAAGCCTACATAACAATGAATACAAAAAAGAAAAACTATAGCTCAGCCACAATATAATTGCAAAGCTTTTAAATAACATTAGCAAAGAGAACTCATCTGCTTATTACAGGAATAATACAGTACAATAAAAAGAAATTAATTTCAGAAATGAAAGAAAGAATTAACTTTAGGGTATCTGTAAATATAATTTCTTTAATAATAGGTTAAATGAAAAAAAGCTTCAATCATCTTCACAGGGGTCAAAAAGGCATTTGATATATCCTCTGACCATCATTATTTTTAAACATTATTATATTAGGTCTAATAGGATATATCCTTGACTTTATATTTAAATATATATCAAAACAAAACAAAAACTTTAAAAAATAATTGCTATTCTAACAAGGGTTAGGTGACATCTCATGTGGTTTTGATTTGCATTTGCATTTGATTTGATTTGCATTATCCTACATGAAATAACTCAGAGAAAGATAGATACTGTATGATCTCGGTTATATACAGAATCTAAGAAACAAACAAAGAAACAAACTCATGGAAACAGAGATTATATTTGTGGTTGCCAGAGGCAGGAATTGGGAGGAAGGCAAAATGGGTAAAGAGAGTCAAAGGTTACAAACTTCTAACTATGAGGTAAACGAGAACCATTGAGCGCCTTGGTGGCTCAGTTAGTTAGGCCTCTGACTCTTGATTTTGGCTCAGGACATGGTCTCTTGGTTCGTGAGACTGAGCCAAGCACCGGGCTCTGTGCTGACAGCATGGAGCCTGCTTGGGATTCTTTCTCCCTCTCTCTTGGCCCCTCTCCTACTGGCACATAGATTCTCTCTCTTCCTCTCTCCCTCTCTCTCCTTCTCAAAATAAATCAAATAAACTTTAAAAAAGATAAATCTTGGAGACATAATATACAGCATGATGAAATAGGTAATAATACTGTATTATATATTTTAAAGTTGCTAAGAGAGTAGATCTTGACAAGGAAAAAATTTTTTAACTTTATGAAGTGATGAATATTCACTACTTATTGTGGTAATCATTTCACACTATATGCATACGTCAACACATTAGTTTGTACAGCATAAACTTATACAATCAATTATATATCAATAACATTGGAGGAAAAAATGTCACTACAACACTAAAATTGTAATAAACATTGCCATGAAATTCAGGAAAGGACAAGGACCCATAATTTTTCCTTCTTTCTTATCTGGTTATGAGGAAACCCAGAGAGGTGAATAATTTAAAGTAGACACACTGCTGTAATTGCTCAGACCCAACCCCGAAGAGACCATTTCCACAGACTGCTGCTGTGCCTGTCTGGGGTCAGATGAAAAGGAGTTGTTGCATCATGACTTGCTATCCTGAGATTCCCAGGAACATGCCAAGAGTTACCTACTGAATATTGAATGGGCACTGCTTTTTATGCTATAAAATGTATGGTCTTGCTCTAGAACCCCAGGGATCTGGTCTACAACTCTTCTCTCAGGACACACCAGAGATTCCCTATTGATTATACCCTTTCTTCCACAAATGGTACCCACATGTTGGAATCTAGAGAAAAAAAATTGGTCCAACTAAATTTAAAATTATCAAAATTGGTCCAACTAAAAATAAAACATGAAAAATCAGCAATCATTAAAGAAATGGGAGGAGTAGTCAAAAGTCATGTTTAAAAATTGCAAATATTAGTATTTCAAACAGACTTGGAAATTTTACATAGAATGACTGGGTTGTAAAGTAAATCTTAACACCTTTCACAGTAAAGATATTCCATAGTGAACATTCTCTGGCCACAATTCAATTATGTTAGAGGCTAAAAAGATAAATTTTCAAAATATATGTATTTGGACATTTAATAATGTTTTTTTCTCCAGATAGCTCATAGTTACAAAAGAAATCATTATAAATATTAGAAAGATTTTGAAATGAATTATAACAAAAACCTTTTATTTAAAATTGTGGAACATGGAGAAATGGTGTTTTGAGAAGAATTTGTAACTTTAGGTGTTTCTATTAGAATAGAAGACAGCCTGAAATTAGCTCCATATGCAATTGAGTATGCTTTTAAAAAGAACACAGTAAAGACAAACAAAGAAGTAGGATGGCAATAAAGAGCGAAATCAATGAAATTGAAAACAATACAAACCAACCAAGTAGATAAGCTTCTGGTGAGATTAATCAGGAGAAAACCTAGAAAATGCTAATATATAAATCAAAACCATCAATAAATGCAAAGTTAAAATGAGAATAAGATTATTTTATCAACAACTCTAAACCAATAAATTTGAAAACTTGGATGAAATGAACAATTTCCTATAGCAATATATCTTAGAAAAATGGAATGATAAAGAGAGAACCTAGGATGATTAATAGACTGAAACATTTGATAACAAAAATACTCCATATAACTGGTGAACACAGTAAAAATGGTGTTGCAAGAGAAATCTTAACTAAGTGCTTTATTGGACAATACTTGGCCTCCTCCAGATTCATCCCATCTCCTCTCCTGGGGGTAAAACTTAGCACAACCAACTGGGAGGTGTTGTGAAAATCCTAAATGAAGAAGGAATTGCACTATTTCACAGTCTATTTTCTCCTGAAAATTTTCTGAGGAGTTAAAATGCATTTGGAGGACAACATCTATCAATTTAATGGTTTAAATGAGATAAAGTAAATCACATATGCAAGATAAAGTTTATTGCATTTTCTTTACTCAACTGTTCTATGTGCAGCAGGATTCACTTTAAGTCAAATCTCATGTCTAAAGTATTGGTGAAGCTACACAGTTGAGATTAAACCCTTAAATGAAGATTCACGGTAAAACCAGATATTTGAAGCAAGTTATTTAAATTAGGATAAGTAATAATTTTTATCACAATGCCTCAAATATATAATGCATATTAGCGAAATTTGTGCTTTAATTATTGAAGCATATGCTCTTGGCTAAATAAGGATAAATGAAAGGAGAAAAGTAAATTGATTTCTGCTTGGTTGCTTAGGAAATAGGATGTAAGAAGTGTGAGAAGGACAAAGATGGAATTCCAGTGAATTTAAAGATTTTATTCACACAGGAAGAAAATGCATTGAGGTAACTAAGCAAATAAATAGTCCTGTAAAACAAAACAAAACATTATTATTAATCAATTATCTTAACTTTGCCTGAATAGGCATTCGTGTTCCATTTTTTTTTTTTAATTTTAATGTTTATTTATTTGTGAGAGAGAGAGAGAGGCAGAGCATGAGAAGGGGAGAGAAGGAGACTTAGAATCCAAAGCAGGCTCTGGGCTCTGAGCTGTCAGCATAGAGTCCGATATGGGGCTCGAACTCACCAGCTGTGAAATCATGACCTGAGCTGACATCAGACACTTAACTGACTGAGCCACCCAGGCACCCCAAGTCCAGCTTTAATTAAAATGATCAAACAGACTAAGTTTGCTTTCAAGGTCCTCCTATCCCGTCTTTTGGTACTTCTCTCTACTTTTGCTTTCTTTTTCAGACATCAATCCTAATACCCCCCTTAATTCTCGTCTACCAGCTTGCCTCATTCAGGCACTGTCCCATGTTCCAAAATAACTTTCATACTTTTTCTTCAAAGTTTAAGGATTTCCGCTTGTGACTTAGCTGTGACACATCTAGCAATTGACGTTCACATCTGCAGCCAATTCCCATGGGCATTCTGAGAATGAGAGCTTCAACTCTTTCTTCTTCTTTCAAGAAACAATTAGTGGATGCAGAGGTCTGAAAAGGGTAAGAAAAAAGAAAAACAAATCCTCTCTAGTGTTTAAAGTACATTATTAGTAGAGGCGCCTGGGTGGCTCAGTTGGTGAAGCGTCCACTTTGGCTCAGGTCATAATTTTGCAGTTCGGGAGTTTGAACCCCAAGTCAGGCTTTGTGCTGACAGCTCAGAGCCTGGAGCCCATTTTGGATTCTGTATCTCCCTCTCTCTCTGCCTGTCCCCCACTCACGCTCTCTCTCTCTATCCTTCAAAAATAAATAAATATTAAAAAATTAAGTACATTATTAGCATTAGTATTAGTAGTATTAGTACTTGTAATAAATCTGTGATACTTCTCAACTGATCACTACATCCTTTTGTGAAGATAGCACAGTTAAAAAATGGTGTGGGGAATATAAAGTACAGCTTAGGGAATGTAGTCCATAATACTATAATAACATTGTATGGCAACAGATGGTAACTATAGTTACTGTGATGAGCATTTCATAATGTAGATCATTGTTGAATGACTCTGTTGTATATCTGAAACTAATATAATATTTCAACTATACTTCAATTAAAAATAAAAATTAAAAAAAGTGGTGAATTAGAGGAAGAAATTCCTGTTGGGCTGATTTACCCTAAGGCATATAGTACTTAGAAACTCCATAATTTTTTTCAACCATTTTTATTTCTAAAGATCAAGTTGCAAATTATGAAATTTTACACAAAATGAAAGTACACTTTTGTCTCTTTATATCTATTCGCCTTCCTTTCATCTCCCAGTTTAGACCATATTTAATCATAAATAGAGGGATAGTCAACTTTATATTGGCATAGGATTTTCTAACTTGCCTATATGACCCATGGGAAAGAAATAGATTTACCTAGATGACAGTTCATTTCCTTCCATGGAACTGAAAACAAGTGAAGCGTTAGATAGAGACTGGAGGAGTCAAAGTAAATTATTCTGATGTACTGAGGATAAACACTTGCTAATACACAAATAGTTTTCTAATTAGGGAAGAAGCAGGAAGAATAAAGAAAGAGAGAAAAAGAAGGAAGAAGGAAGGATGGAACTTTAAGAAGAGAGGGAAGGAGGGAGGAAAGGAAAAAGAAAATTATGGCAAAACATTATGTCTTCAACGAAACTATCAGCTCCTTGGAAGCAATCAGGGACTAAATTTTGTATGGTATTGCTTTTGAATCTTCTACAGCAGTGGGCACAAGATAAGCATCCAACAATATATGTTAGTTGCTAGAAATAATTAGTCTGCAAATATACAAGATACATGGGAGACTTTTTGTTTGTTACATAGGGAGAAAACTTCCTAAGCTATTTAAAAAAATGTATTTCTCACAAAGTTGCACAATCTACAGCATAAGGGGGTCATATTTTTTCCAATGAGCTGGTTCTATTTTATGCTATACAGCTTCAACAGCGGGCTGTTACTCTGTCAAACTCAGGCAACTCAAAGGTCAGACTATTGAGGGGAGACCTCCAGGAGATGAAACAATTAACAAAAGATGTGTTAATGGCTTAGTCTCCTCTCCTTATTTACTTCTTTAACCTCTTTTAGGTATAACAATTGCTTTGCCAGGCATTATTTTTTAAATTAAGTGCTCATAGAAATTTTTGGGTCTAAAATGACTCAAAAAGTGGGTAAGAGCTTATAATTCTAATCTAGTCAGGCTTTGACTTAATAAATTAGTAATAGCTCAATGACTCTAAAATCAAGAGATTGTCCTTGGAAAAAGACTCAGAAAAATTCAGTTGCAAAAATAATGTAGAGTTCACCAAGTCTAATCAATGAGCACATTTTTTCTTATGTCTTTACCTTCTAAGTAAACTATTATTCTTTCTCTGAAAACCAGCTAAAAGAAATGGATTTATAATATAACCACAGGGAATTAATTCAATAAGCATGTATGAATGCATCTTATGTGGCAGGCATAATAGTAGAAGCTAGAAAAAAAAGAAGAAATTAACTCTCTTCTCTCTAGTGAAGGATGGAAAGGAATGAGTGGATGGTTTTATACACAACCGTATTTGAACATTTACTATGTGATGACCAGTTCTGGAAATAAAGAAATAAAAAAATAATTATAGACCCTGTTAAAGAAGTTTGACATCTAGTGGGGACATAGAGTATGAAGAAGTGATTGCAGTATAATTTAATAGACATTAAGAAGGTATAAACAAGATACCATGAAAAATAACCGATTATTGAAACACAAATTATTTGCAATTCAAAGTTGAGTACAACAGTAGTGTATAAATATGTGATATGGGACCATAAAGGGCTTCAAAACACTGAAGAAGTCATGGAAGGGTCCACATAAAAGGTATATTTGAGCTGAGGTGGAAAAGCTGAGCAGGGTATGCCAGGTGAAAATATTCAAGTTGGGTGACAGAGAGAACAACATATCAGACCATAAATTTGTCCACAAGCCTGGCTTGGGTAGGAAACACGAAGAATTTCCCTAAGAAGAACAGTAGGGTACCTATCAGGGAGTGATGTAAACAACACCAGAGTGAGAGAATAGCTACAGAAAGTGAAAGGTGATTTGGAGTAGGTAAAAAATCAAACTTTTTCCTATAGGCAAGAAGCCAAAATAACTTTTTACAAAGAGGAAGAACATGGATCAATTTTTTAAAAATTTACATCCAAGTTAATGAGCATATAGTGCAATAATAATTTCCGGAGTAGATTCCAGGGATTCATCCCCTACATATAATACCCAGTGCTCATCCCAACAAGTGTCTTCCTTAATGTCCCTTACCCATTTAGCCCACCCCCCACACACAACCCCTCCAGCAATCTTCACGTTGTTCTCTATATTTAAGAGTCTCTTATGTTTTGTCCTCCTCCCTGTTTTTATATTATTTTTGCTTCCCTTCCCTTATGTTCATCTGTTTTGTATTTAGGATTCCACATATGAGTGAAGTTATATGATATTTGTCTTTCTCTGACTAACTTCACTTACCATAATAATACACTCTAGTTCCATCCATGTTGTTGCAAATGGCAAAATTACAGTCTTTTTGATTGTAGAGTAATACTTCATTGTATATATATTCCACATCTTCTTTATCCATTTATCTGTCGATGGACAGTTCAGTTCTTTTCATACTTTGGCTGTTGTTGATAGCAATGCTATAAATATTGGGGTGCATGTGCCCCTTCGAAACAGCACACCTATATCCTTTGGGTAAAACCTATTAGTGCAATTGCTGGGTTGTAGCGTAGTTCTATTTTTAATTTTTTGAGAAACCTCCATACTGTTTTCCAGAGTGGCTGCCCCAGTTTGCATTCCCACCAGCAGTGCAAAAGGTTTCCTCTTTCTCCACATCTTTGGCCAACATCTGTCTTTGCTTGAGTTGATAATTTTTGCCATTCTGACTTGTGTGAGGTGTTATCTCACTGTGGTTTGATTTATATTTCTCTGATTATGAGCAATGTTGAACATTTTTCCTATTAGCCATCTGGATGTCTTCTTTGGCAAAGTGTCTATTCATGTCTTTTTCCCATTTCTTCACTGGATTATTTGTTTTTCAGGTGTTGAGTTTGATACATTTTGGATCCTAACCCTTTATCTGATAAGTGATTTGCAAATATCTTCTCCCATTCCATCGGTTGCCTTTTGGATTTGCTAATTGTTTCCTTTGCTGTACAGAGGTTATTTATCTTGATGAGGTTCCCAATAGTTAATTTTTGCTCGTTTCCCTTGCCTCTAGAGACATGTTGAGTAAGAAGTTGCTGTGGCCGAAGTCAAAGAGGTTTTTGCTTGCTTTCTTCTCTAGGATTTTGATGGCTTGCTGTCTTACATTTAGGTCTTTCATTCTTTCCTGCTTTGTCAAAGATTAGTTGAGTTGGCCATACATTTGTGGATCCATTTCTGGACTCTCTATTCTGTTCCACTGATCTGAGTGTTTTTGTGTCAGTATTATACTGTCTTGCTGATTACAGCTTTGTAATACATCTTGAAGTCCAGAATTTTGATGCCTCCAGCTTTGGTTTTCTTTTTCAGGATTGCTTTGGCTACTTAGGGTCTTTTCTGGTTCCATACAAATTTTAGGATTGTTTGTTCCAGCCCTGTAAAAAAAAAATACTGGTGTTATTTTGATAGGGATTGCATTGAATGTGTAGATTGCTTTGGGTAGTATAGATATTTTAACAATATTTCCTCTTCCAATTCATGAGCATGGAATGTTTTTCCATTTATTTGTATTCTTCAATTTCTTTCAGTGTATATATTTTTCACCTCTTTGGTTATGTTTATTCCTAGATATTTTATGGTTTTTGATGCAATTGTAAACAGGATTGATTCCTTGATTTCTCTTTCTGCTGATTCATTATTGGTTTATAGAAATGCAACCGATTTCTGTGCATTGATTTTATATCCTATAACTTTGCTGAATTTACATATCAGTTCTAGCAGTTTTTTGGTGAAATCTTTTGGGTTTCCAGATAGAGTATCATGTCATCTGCAAAGAATGAAAGTTTGACTTCCTCCTTGCTGATTTGGATGCCTTTTATTTGTTTGTGTTATCTGATTTTTGAGGCTAGGACTTCCAGTACTATGTTGAATAACAGTGGTAAGAGTGAACATCCCTGTCGTGTTCCTGACCTTAGGGGGAAAGCTTTCAGTTTTTTTCCCATTGAGGATGATATTAGTGGTGGGTCTTTCGTATATGGCTTTTATGATCTTGAGGTATGATCCTTCTATCCCTCCTTTCTTGAGAAAGAATGCTGTATTTTGTCAAATGCTTTCTCTGCAACTATTGAGAGGATCATGTGGTTCTTGCCCTTCCTTTTATTAATGTGATGTATCACATTGATTGATTTGCAGATATGGAACCAGCCCTGCATCCCAGGTATAAATCCCACTTGATCATGGTGTATAATTCTTTTCATTTATTGTTGGATCCTGTTTGCTATCTTGTTGAGAATTTTTCATCCATGTTCATTAGGGAAATTGGTCTATGGTTCTCCTTTTTAGTGGGGTCTTTGTCTGGTTTTGGAATCAAGGCTGGCCTCATAGAATGAGTTTGGAAGTTTTTCCTTCCATTTCTAATTTTTTGGAAAAAATTTTATCTCTCTCTTTCTTTCTCTCTTTCTCCTTTCCTTCCTTCCTCCCTCAATTACTATGTAGAAAGTGAACTGGAGTAAAAGAAGACATTGATGGAAGAAAACCCAGTTAGGAGACAGTTGCTAAAGTTCAAAAGAATAGCAATACACATCTGGAAAAAAGCAGTAACAGTGGTAATGAAGAGGTGAATACAAAACTGAAAAGCATTTCCGAAGTAGAATTTATAGGGTTTGGTTCCCACACAGGTGAGATTGTGTGGAAAGTAAGATAACAGGGAGCAGAGGACAGAAATGTAAAAATCAGGAAGACTGGGAAGATTTTCAGCTTGAAGCCTAATTAACATTATTGCCTTAGATGGACCATTCAGGAGACTAGTTTTAAGAGCAAGAAAAGAAAAATTGATCTACTTTGCAAATTTAATTTCTGGGTATCTTTAGAGATACTAAAGAAATGAAAGAGGACATTTGAAATGATTAATTTTTCAATGTAAGATCCAGTACACAGGGAGAAGTGGTGTATAGTTAACCCTTGAACAACACATGGTGTTAGACATGTCCCTCCACCTAGAGAAGAGAAAATGTTATTAAGAAAATCATAAGGAAGAGAAAATACATTTACAGTACTGTACTGTACTTACTGAAAATAATCCTCATGTAAGAGGAGCCATGAAATTCCAACCCATGTTGTTTAAGGGTCAACTAGAAGCCCAGAGATAGTGAAGAAGTAAGAGGAAGGAGTTTTCTAATCAACTCTCCTTTCTCTAAGAAGATTCATTGTTACCTGCTGAATTCAGGGTGAGGTCAGGCTGAGGTTAAGAAGAGTGAATAGAGATTGGGGAGACCAGAAGAAATTGGAAATGAGAAGGAAAACTTTACAAATACAAGTGAAAATTTTATCATGAAGCCAAAGTCAAGATGAGATTAAAAACTCTAAATTTATAGTTCTATAAACTTCCTCTCTACAGCAAGAGAGGAAAAAGCAAATGATTGGATTATTCCAAAAAGGTGGAATTTAGTTCCTTTTGGAAAGCTACAATAGGAAAGTTTGTAAAGTTTTGGCACAAGCTAATACTACATGTACTAACATTCTGGAATTTGGAAACATGTTATATTTGGTTAAATACCTATGTGCGAGAGAGAGCTGTAGTGCATTCTTGGCTGGGAGAAACCAACAGACTAAAATGAGCTCTGTGGTGCCTGGGTGGCTCAGTTGGTTGAACATCTGACTTTTGATTTCAGTTCAGATCATGATGCCATGGTCATGGGATTGAGCCCCACTTTGGGCTCCATGCTGAGAGTAGAGCCTGCTTAAGAGTCTCTCTATATATATCCCTCTGCTCCTCTTCCCTGATTCTGCCCTCTCTCTCTCTCTCTCTCTCTCTCTCCCTCCCTCCCTCTCTCTCTCTCCCTCCTCCCCCCTTCCAATAAATATAAATAGGGACACCTGGGTGGCTCAGGTGGTTAAGCATATGACTTCGGCTCAGGTCATGATCTCCAGGTGAAATTCATCTTATAAAAAGCTTAATTAAAGATACAAAGTAGCTAATTATTCTTGACTTTTCAGTGCAGTAATATCCTTAAAGAGTGTTCTGTTTTCATCCATTCTCTAAATAAAAATACAGTTGCATCATGACTTCTGATTAAACTATAGCCAAAACTATGCTTTATTCTTCTTGGTTCTTGACCAGTTTCCTGAGTATTAGATAATATGATGCATACTTACTGGTTATTGACCTGTTACAGACCTTGCTCCAATGAACATTATATTCAGATAGAGGATCTGTCTGGAATATTTTATTCCTCTGACCCTTGACTCTTTAAGATGAGAGAAGTGCCAACGAAATATAGCAGAGGACAAATATTCACTGCTGGATATGCATGAGCTTATCTTGTTGTTGGCTATATATGACCATTTTCTGAATGGCACACAAAAAATTGTATGAGATACTAATCTCCTTATATCACAAACAATTTAGTTTTCTTTTGAAAGAGGACTAGTTCCTTTAAAGGGTACAAGGATGTTCTATCCACAAGAAGATTCCAGGTCATTATCCTCAAACCTGGAGGGCTGAAGTAGAGGGGCATAATACAGATGTCATATTGAAATTGATTTAAGTGACTTGATCTGTTTGAGGTTATCCAAATTCCAGAGCTTCTCTCTCCAGATCATAAACTCAGAATTGCCTCAGACTTTATGTATATAAGTTTGCCACAGGATTCATAGCTTTTAGATGGTACTTGTTTTGACCTTGAAGGCTATGTGCATGCTTTAACTATTCTTTCTTGGTTATTCTAGATATTACAATGTGTATGTTGGACTTATATGAAATATTAACTTAAATTTTCCCTGAAAACTCTAGAACTTTAGAAAACTTGAATTCCATTTCCTTTAATGGTAGACTTTTTTTCTTCATTCTTCACTTCTTCCCTTGTGATAGAAACATACATCCATAACCTTTGATTTGAGACTGGAGTGCCCCCCACTAGAGCAAGCAGAGTATATTTCCTTGAATTATTGATTCAATAATCTAGCTGAGCAACTTGTTTCAGCCAGTTGCATGTTAATGGACATACCATGAGCAAAAGTTTTAAATGTGACTTTAAGTTTATTTATTTATTTTGAGAGTGAGAGAGAGTGCTCACACACAAGCAGGGGAGGGACAGAGAGAGAGGGAGAGAAAGAGAAAGAATCCCAAACAGGCTCCATGCTGTCAGCACAGAGCCAGACTTGGGGCTCAATCTCACCAAGAGTGAGATCATGACCTGAGCCAAAATCAAGAATCAGACGCTTAACTGACTAAGCTACCCAGGCATCCAAGACCACCAGATGAAAGTTTGGAGATAAGTACCATCAGGGTCTGGAAGGGTACCCTTGGACCCCACAATCAGCACAGGTAACATAATTTGAGGTCCTCATAGAGCTAGAACAGTGTCTATGGGGACTAACAATAATTTATTTTATGTTATCTGATTCTAATGATTAATCTTATTCTAAGTTTAGTAGATAAATCCTGTCAGATGCTTGGGCTGTCAAGCATTTATTTCATTTAGTTGACTTGATAAAGCTATAGATAGAAATGTAGCAAATCAGTCGGGAAGGCAAGTTCTAAAATAAGACTAACTTGGGTTTAAATCCTATCCTCCCATTCACTAACTGTTTGAATTTAGTTGTTAAATTTCTCTGTGCAATTTCCTCATCTATAAATTGAAAATAATAATAATGGTAACTTTTTCATGGGATTGGTATAATAATTAGTTAGCACATATAAAAGACTTAGACCAAATCCTGGTACTAAGTAAATACTAAATACATGCTAATTATTATTATTACCTACTTTATCCAGAAGATTTATGAGGCTTCCCTTGTTTTCTTCTCCTATCCCCTTTAACCAGGAATACCATAATAAAAGTACCAAAGAGTGGGAAGAAAGACAAGATGTGACCCGCTGATAAATTCACAGTACTTTTGCTTTCATTTGTGCTTGCTTGAATCTGTTTGGGGGGTAATGGAGATACCTTTCTTCTTTCCTTCTCCTGGCTGCAGCCTGGGAAACGAGTAAAGAAGAATGCAAAATCTCACATTGCGGAAGAAAGAGACAGATGATAAAATTATCTTGGTAATGTCCTGGGTCCTGGATGGGCGGTATATTTGTCTTTCTCTTTATTCTTACCTTGGGTGTTGGCTGCTTTCAGCTCAGCTTTAAGACATTCATTCTGGAATAAACATTACTAAATTTGGAAGGAGAACATTTTGAAACTAATGGAAAGTGTCCAGAGAAAAATACTAAACCCAAATTACTAATGTTTGTTGCATATGGAAAATAAAAAGTATGAAATCAATTCATAATATAATACTGGTATGTAATTATTTCTAATTTTAGAAATAATCATGGACTAGAAGAGTTTCTATTAAGTATTAAATGGATACAAATAAATGAAAAATTTATAACAGAGATCAAGTCTTGTAAGGAACGAAAGGTTACCTGGATGAAATTCCCTAAGAACAAAAAATGCAAAGTAAACTAAATGTGAGGCTTAAGTAAATATATTATGACATGAAATGGACTTTGATGCAGCCATTTAAAAAATGCTATAGATCTATATTTTTTGAAATCTAAATGTGTCCAAGATATATTTTATGTGATAAAAGCTGATTATAAAGTGGTCTAATAGCATGAAGTAATTTTACTTATTTAAATTAAAAGGAGAGGGCAAAATCGTATGTGTCCCTGTAAGTGTGTGTATGATTATGAAACATTCAGAAAGATGTATATAAAAATGTTAATCCCGGTTATTTTTGGATGATAAAATCAACAATGATATTTTTCTTTTAAAGTTATTTATTATTATCATCTAAAATTTTATAAATATGTTTCTTATGTATTCAAGTAAAAATCTGTAAAGCAATTTCCATTTTCAAAAAAGTTTGATTGAAAAAGGTTAATCTTATTCATAAAAATTTAAATCTGAGTCTGCGTTCATAGGAATCATTTTTGAAGAGCAGTTGAAATAATGACCAAGGTAGATGGCAAAGACTTGAGGAATGCTTGTCATTCACTTTTTCAATGTGCAAATTTGAATGAAATTAGATTTCCAGTAAAGATGATGGTATATGACTCCACATCTGAATATCACACTAACCAAAATAATAATCACAACAAAACAACAAAGGAATTTCCATTTATAAAGACATTAGTAAATTACCAAAATCTCTTACTGTAGAATCTACAATATATTTGCCATTTTTAATAATATTTGATCTACAGAAGAGAAAGATGCTCACCTTTGACACATATAGTCAAGAGTGGGATGCTTTTTGGGGAAAAAAAGTAAGCAGTATCCCTAAAAATCCTTTACTTGGAGATTGGACCCCTTGTAGTTTGGATCAGTTGCAGAAGAAGTATGGGTCACCATTTTGGATACCCTAGACCACAAGACCACAATCTCTGTGAAGTCAGGAACTGTAATTTTTTTTTTGTTTGTTTGTTAACAATCTTATCCTCAGTTTCTGGAATCTAATAAGGGCTGAATAAATATTTGTTGAATAAATGCCTGGAGTTGTTTCCCTTCCCACAAAATGGCAGCAGTGGAAGGAGAAACAAAATGGTAATGTCATTTTAATTTAACCCAACCAAGTTTCATAACCAGGAGGAAACAGCTGCTCAGCCACAGAGGAAAGTTAACCAAACAGACATGAATAAATATTCATCCATCAAGTAAAAATGCTGCGAGCCTTAGAACATTACACTGATATGGAAATCTGTCAGGATGATCTGAATCAGACTCTCTCAAATGGAGGAACAGCTGAAATCCAAGAGACTTAAGATATGAAATAACGTGAAATCTCATGCTTTTAATCATTGTATTGCACTGTGTCTTTATCCAAGGACAAGTAATCTTCCCAAAGACTAAATTGTTAACAATAGACTTGTAAGGTAAGATTAGACTAAAATACTATCTTGTTCTTCCAGATGGCTCTAAACTAATTAGAGTAATAAGAAAACTTCTCTGATGCACCTTTAATCAAAGATTTAGTGATTCAGAACACTTCCTGAGAGAATGCACAAAAGCTACATGAGACTCATAGAAAGTCAGTGTGCAACCTTACTAAGATCAGGTCTCAAGCTGTGTTCTATGCACCAAGGGTTCACAGGGTTTCTCTGGGTTTTAGAAAGGACTTGAGATTTTATGGTTTTGCCTTCAAATGTTTAAGTGTACAATACAGTATCATTAACTATAGGCACTACAGTGCACAGCAGATCTCTAGGACTTCTTCATCTGGCATGAATGAAACTTTACACTCACCAAACAGCAGCACTTCCTTTTCCTTTCCCTTAGGCCCTGGCAACCACTATTCTCTTTTCTGCTTCTATGAGTTTGACTACTTTAGATACCTCATATAAGTAAAATCATAAGCCATGTGTATATATCACTCCACATCTATAATTATGTGTATGTAAAATTATAGAAGTCAAATCAAAATAAATAAGAAAAATAAATGGAAAGTGTTAATTGGGATTGTAGAAAAACTTATCAAAAAGACACTAAGTAGAAATGCCTTAAATATTTTTCTGTATATCCCACATATTCTGGTTTTCATCAATCTTTAACTATAATAAATTTATACTTATTTACTAAAAAATCACAACCAATTTAGTTATAAAGAGTTCATTTGTCTTTTGCAGACTTGTAACAGATAAGATCTTAAAGCAGAATTTTATTTAATAGAGATGTAGTATATAAAAAAGGTAGGTAAAGTATGTCAGTGCCTAACTGTTAAATAACTGAAAATTACTCTGGCTAATTCAAGCAAAAGAGTTAAATTTATTAGAATATTAAGATAGCACATAGAAGTGAAAAACATTGAACCACGATTCAGCCCTGACAGTCTTAGGACAAAGACTGTTGTGGGTCTTTAACATCAGAAACTATTGAAGCTTCTCTTGCGTGTTCATATTAGCTATCTCTGTGCTAATAACCTTCATTCTCTACAGGGCTCTGATCAAGTTTCATGTTTCCAAAAAAGAGAAGTGGATTTGCCTAACTTAGATTAGGTATCTCTGTCCTTGATAAATCAGCCAGACAAGTGTTTGGGGGGCAGAGGGTGGTGACATCAACACAACTACTGGGTAAAAACTAAAAACAGACATTGCCCCAGTTTGTATCACTGTAATGGGCTATCCTTATGATCAGAGCAATGCTCTCTTGAAGTAAAAATGGATGGTGATGCATGAAGAGTCCTCTCAGAATGTGGCTTGACCACAGTTGGGTTTGCTCTAGGACTAAACCAAAAAGTAGAGTTAAAAATCTAAATGAATTTAAATAAGCAGAATGTAGTATGACAAATCCAATAGCCCTGGCCTATGACTAGAATTTAATGTAAAAATTTCTCTCTCTTTCCCTTTTTTCCAGCTTCTGTTGATAGAAACAATAGCCATATTTTCTTTGCTTCATCTTTCTCAAGGTTGCTCCATATGAAGTGAGAGCTGATTTCTCAGGCACTTATGTAGTTCTGTGTTTAGCTCATTAAACATGGGAAGAGTGCATCTTGTTGGCTCATTTATCATACTAGGTAAACAATATTGCAGTAATAATATGCTAAAATATGCAAGACCATATCTAGCTTTTTAAATCAAAATTGTATATTCTGAACTTAAACGTAGTCCAACATTTTGAAATTCTCAGATTTCCACAATTTTTAAGGTAAAATAATTATAAAAATATTACTTGTAAAACTTCCTTTATATAAGAATATCAGAAAAAGCATATGGCTGAGTGTTTTAATTACCTATTGCTTTATAACATATTCTTCCAAAATTTAGCAGCTTAAAAAATGAACATTTAGGGACACCTGGGTGGCTCCGTCAGTTGAGCGTCCAACTTCGGCTCAGGTCATGATCTCATGGTTCGTGGGTTCGAGCCCCACGTCGGACAGTGTGCTTACAGCCCAGAGCCTGGAGCCTACTTCAGATTCTGTGTCTCTCTCTTTCTCTGTCCCTCCCCTGTTCATGCTCTGTCTCTGTCTCTCAAAAGTAAATAAACATTAAAACAAATTTTTAAAAAATGAACATTTATCTCACTGTCTCTGTGGGTCAGGAATTTAAGTGTGGCTTACCTGGGTGTCTCTGGCTCAAGGTCTTTCATGGAGTACAACACCCATTTGGGGTGTTGACTAAGACTGTGATCTCACTTGAAGGCTTAACTGGGAGAGGCTCTACATCCAGCTCCCTCAACATGGTTGTTGATAGGATTTAGTTCCTCATGGGCTGTTGAACTGATAACCTAAGTTCTTTACTGGCTGATGGCTAAAGAGACTTCCAAGACAGAAGCCACAGTCTTTTTGCCCCCTAATCTTATAGGTGACATCACATCATCTCTGCTACATTCTACTCCCTGGAGAGGAATCGCTAGGTCTAATCCACACTTAATAGAAAAGAATTACTCAGGGTACAACTCCCAGAAAGCAAGAATCACTGGGAGCTCTCTGAGAGTCTGCATTTGACACCAAGAAACCCAGATCTGTGATATTTTATTATTGGAACTACAGGTATATTTTGATATTTAGGAAGTAGAAGTAAGTCACACAGTAAAGCACAATAAAGGAACAGTAAGACTGAGAAGAGACTTTAGGTAAAAATGAAAGGCATTAATGATTATGGTTCTATAAACCAAGAGGAAAAATGGCTCAGCTGCTAAGAGAGATAGATGTTCACTGGCAAACATGAAGAATTCTATAGCAAACATTTACATCAAACATTTACTAGGTCACAGATTTCTGTACAAATTTTAAGTGTATGCCTAGTTACCCTCTACAATAGGTATCTGTCCATCATGACTTGTGGTTATCAGTACAAAGAGTTAGGCAAAGATGCTGGCAAGCTCTAGAAGGCTTATAAAGGAAACCCTTGTCAATGCAAGAAAAATGAAAAAAAAAGTATTAAATAATTTTAACAAAGTGTGCTTACAAGAAAGATACATAGAAAGAAAAATGCAATAATTTAAATTACTTACATTAATACAAAAGCAAAATATTTTGAGGCAAAAGAGCTCAAGAGCTATGGGCTTCCTTTAGTTCTGCACGAAACAGGCCACTTATACCTCTTCATATGAAAAATAAGGAGGATAACCAAATTCCCTAATCAAAAAATAAAAATCGGGGCGCCTGGGTGGCTCGTCGGTTAAGCGTCCGGCTTCGGCTCAGGTCATGATCTCACGGTTCGTGGGTTTGAGCCCCGCGTGGGGCTCTGTGCTGACAGCCAGCTCAGAGCCTGGAGCCTGCTTCAGATTCTGTATCTCCCTCTCTCTCTGACCCTCCCCCTGCTCGCGCTGTCTCTCTGTCTCTCAAAAAATAAAAATAAAAAATAAAAAAATATAAAAAAATAAAAATTATTATATTTAGATATTTTAATCTTCCTAATGAACTATGAATACAGATACAGATACACAGAATTAATGCCATATGGGATGGTTAGAATAGCTGAGACATAAAAATAGAAAAAGAAAATTAGCAGACATTGGGAGAACAACTTAAAACACACATACGTATTATTTGGAAAAAGTCCAAAAGCATAAAAAAATATAAAATCACCCACAATAAATGTCATAAACATTTTGGTATGTTTTCTATTAAAAATTATGTGTTTTACATATGGATGTGTGCAGGTAAATTTTAAATATTGATATATAATTTTTAGAAACTATTTTGCAACTTTCATTTTTCCCACCTATAATGTCAGTGTTTTTAAAATTATTATTACCAAATATACTTTTTTAATTTAATTTAATTTTTTTAATGTTTAATTTATTTTTGAGAGAGAGACAGCATGAGCAGGGCAGGGAGAGAGAGAGAGGGAGACACAGAATCTGAAGACAGGCTCCAGGCTCTGAGCTAGCTGTCAGCACAGAGCCCGACGTGGGCTTGAACCCATGAACTGCGAGATCATGACCTGAGCTGAAGCCGGACTCTCAACCAACTGAGCCACCCAGGTGCCCCTGAATATACTTTTAAAAACATGACTTTTAGAATGTGTGTAGTATTCCATTGTGGTTATAATATAATTCATCAGATTTGCTTATATAATGGATATTAGGTCGTTCCCAACCTAAATATTTGTTTTGTTTATTTTTTATATTCATGTAGTGATAAACATCCTGAAGCAAAAATGTACTGGTAATTTATCCATGCAGCAAACAGTCTGTGCTTTCAGAGTTCCTACTCTCATGGGGGAAAAAGAGGTATAAATAATTACATTTTCATTAAAAGAGGAATAAACAATTATTGGCATACAGTAAATTCTAAAAAACAAATATCAATTGCAGTGCAAGTATAGGCAATACAGAACTACCTGCTTTCTGTCCAGAGAAGCCAGCTAAGATCTCTTAGAGTTCTCACTTGCCTGAGCCTTGAAAGAGAAATATGAGCTTGTCAGACTATGAGTTTAAAAATTTCCAGGCAGGGAGGATCACCTGCAAGGGTGGAATTGGAACTGTACTTAACTATTTTCTTCTTGAAACTCTTGATTTCCATGATTCCAAACCCTCTGCCTCTTCTCCTCCTCATGTTGGTGGAGGAATACACATATTTGCCTTTTCTCTTGTTTCCAGCAGTTGGGCTCCCTAACATAAACTCCTGGCCTCTTGCTACACTCCTCAAATGCTCCTCTACATGCAAAAGACAGTAGGTTCTGCTATGGCTGAAAGTCATTGGTTTACATTTTATGGCAATCATCTGCTATATCTGAGGATTTGAATATCTTTTCTCCTCTTTCTAGTGGACCAGTGGGAGCAGAAAGCTTACATTCATTTTTGAATGCTAAATTTACCTACAGAACTTTCTAAAGACACAGATGGGAAGTATGAGAGGAGCTTAGGGCTACCATGACTTTCTAGTCATTTACCTCTCCTACGACTGACTTCAAGCATTTAGCAGCAATTAAGGCAATATTATCATCTCTGCCTTCTGACACCCTGTTTCTCAACTGGTTCTGCACTGGGCAAATAGGGGGTACTATGTATTTACCACCTGAAATCCCAGTAATTTGTATCATATATGTAATTTTGGTCTCTGTGTGCTCTGAGAAGAACTGGTGTTTGGTTGTATATGGGAGGTAAGGGATAGAGACCAGAATGACCCCAGATGCTAGAAAGGACAGAATGGGTGAACACAATGATTTTGGTTTTTGAGCTTAAGGCATCTGTGAGGTTTCCTAATGGAGAAGTCAAGTAAGAAGTTATAAGAAGAATTACAGCCTTGTTAATGTGAGATGCCAAAAGTTTACTTCAGAGTATGTCATGAGTTGATCATAAATCAATAAGAAAAGAAAGTCAATTTGCAGATTATTAGAGGCAATACAGCATAATCATAAGTAGCAATAGCTTCATAAGAAGACTATCATATTCCAGAAGAAAAAAGTTTAGGAATCAGAAATTTTGAAGTAATTTTATTAGTTTGAAAATTTGTATATTGTGAAAAATATCAGCAATGATAATGAATTGTTGATATCTATGTTTCTTTAAAATTAAAGTATGACATGCTTTCCCATTTCTTTCTTTCCCTCTTCTGTCTTAATCTCAACAACATTGATGTAACATAATTAACTAGAAAATGTCAGTGTCTTGGAGGCCTAACTTAAATCTTCTCAGGATAGGTAAAGGAAATGTTATAGATTATAATTTAATGTATAAACTCTAACATTGGGAACTATGCCAGATTTTAAAGAATAATCTATGACTCAAAAGCAAGCAGGAAAGATGTAGCAGGTATGTGTAAGTATTAACTACTAAGATAAAATATAGCTTCCAAGAGGAGTATATTTGTAGTGGGTGACAACCTTCCTTACCATTTTTCTCTTAATAAATATGTGTACTTTTGTAGCACTTCATCATTTAGCTACTTCACTAAAAGTTACATACAATGTGCACATAAAGGGACATAATATATGTCAACTTAGGCTTCTGTGAGCTTTCAAACCTGAAAGACCAGTTTGCTGTTTCACTGTGCTGACAAACTTATATTCTTTACAAACAGTATAAATAAAACCTGCAGGACTTTAAAGGAAAAAATAAATCACATCTGACTGGAGGACTGAAGATTTCAGAGAGAAAGTCAAACTAGACCATCCTGAGTTTCACAGATGAGGATGTGTAAGAAAGAAAAAGACTAGAAATGTGGGTGTTTCTCAAAGCACATTAAGCATCCTAAAATTTTGAAATGGGATATTTTGAAATAATTTTTTTCTCTCTCCTTGCTACTTTAACACTATACTGTCAAGTCAGTCTGACCTCCTGAAAGCCAGAAATACAGATAAAAATGAGCCCCAGGTCCTTTTTGGGAATTCTTCAATTCCTTCTTAACTTGCTTGTATTCTCATCCTTTTTTTCTATCTGGCTCTGACCCTTGGCCCTGACTCTAAATTGAAACAATATATCTTAATTTTTGGATTTAGGTGTCTACATTGTTTCCCTCACTTTTGGCTATTAATTCTTCTTACTAATTTTTTGACATATACTCAACCCTCTGCTGTGACACTTCCCATGTTAGGCTGTCTGGTATGATGGCTCTCCGTTGTTTTGGCCCTTCGGGACCCACTCTGAGTGCCAGGAATGGTTGGCACCCAGGGCAGGCTAGCATGGATCCACATGAGGAAGGATTTGGATATCAACCGTAGAAGTTACTTTTGTTTCATTGCTATTTTTTTTTCTGTGAATACAAATGTTTATTGGAGGAAAGTATAAAAAAGAAGAGAAAAATTACCTGCAGCTTCACTCCTCAAGATTAACAATTAACCTGTTGATCTATTTCTTCCTAATCATTTTTTTCTATTTATTGGTCTATATACATATTTTAAAAATTAAAATTGTATTCATAGTATGTACACAGTTTGTGTTTTGTTTTTACATATTTATTTTATAATAATAATTTCCCAGTAATATTAATTCTGGCAAAAAATGTGTTTTTTAATGGCTTGTACATTTATATTTAAATAAAACATGATGAAACTCTATTATTAGACATTTATGTTTGTTTTAAATTTTCACTATTGTGTCAGAAACCCTAATATCCAGTGGTCTATATAGTGCAAGTCACAATTAAGGAACTATAGGGATAAAGCTAGATGTAAGTACAAATAACACTAATTCTATACTTGCCCTTGGAAAATTTCTTAAGAAACCCATTCACAGGCAACTGAAAATTTCTGTAACATCCTTTAATCATTTGAGTCTATGCAAATATCCTGTTTCTCCTTAAAGTCTGTTCACCAAGTATAACATTCATCAGTAGGCCATGTCTACAACATGTATTACTGTGATGTTCTAATAGTGATTTTCTATTTCCTTCATTTCTTCTCTGTCCATTAGTTGAAATTCTTCTATAAGGAAGATGCACCTCTTCCCTCTCCTCCATTTACTTATTTATTCAACCATTCACTTATATCAGTATACATTCATATATTGGGGGGTGTATAATTCAACAATATTATTACTTTGTTCAAATTGTTCTAGCACTGGTCATTGGGAACTTTTTCAGGTAGGCTCCTTTGTTTTTTTGATATGACTCAATCTCTGCATCTCTCTCCCTCTCTCTCTCTGAACATTCCCTTACTTTCTAGTCTCACACAATGCTTTACACTAATTTTACATTTTCCCTGACCAGCCCTAGGATCAACCATTTCTCCAAGAAGCCCAGATTCCTTTTATCGGATAACTATATTGAGAAACCAAGATCTAGGCACTAGGTATACTCACTGCAAAAAAGACATCATTGCTTACAGGCCTTCTCAGAAGACAGAACTAGAAAATATGTGTTTGTATACTAATGACTATGCACACATAAAAATGTTTACCTCTGTATCTATCTGCATGTATAATATAGTAAACATGAGTTTATGCTGTTATCTCCAACTCTAACCTAGTACCACAAGGTTCGTTCTAGTCTTCCCCCTACTGGCTGATTTGTAAATTCCTTTTTTGACACTGAGAAAACTTATCCGGTACAGCAATACCATGCAGAACAGTTCCATCACCCTAAAAATCCCATTGTGTGGCTCCTATATAGCTATTTCCTCCTTTCTTTCCTAATCTTCAGCAACGAATGATCTGTTCCCCATTCCTACAGTTGTCTTTTTCCAGAATTCCATATAAAGGAATCATACAGTTATAGCCTTTTTGGGGTCTAGCTTCTTTCACTTAGCAAAATGAAAGCAGTATTTTAAATGCACTTCTGCTAAGCCTCAGAGGATACAGAGGTATTGCAAAAGTCCCAACAGGAGGTAATATGGATATAAAATGAATAGCATTTGATCACTTCTGCTTGATCAGAATAAATGTGTTTTATCTGTTATATATAGGCTTCCATATGTGATTTTGCTTTCAAAATTTTCTACTGGTTTAAGAAAGTGTTTTATAAACTCTGATCATTCTGAATTAAGGTGGTATTAGTAATAATGGAGACTTTGGAACAATTGGGGAAAATATTAAAGAAGATGAATTAAAAAAGCATGGAAACTTGTTTGAATGTGTTCAACAAGTACACTACTAAAAATCCCAAGTATTTGTGTTAAAGAGAAGATGGATATATGTAGATATCTCATCAAAACAGATTCAGAAGAAGAAAAGATCTGGAATAAAAGCTAAATTCTGTTTTGAAAATTTTCTAAGTGAGAGGTCTATATTAATCCTTTGAAGATCAGTAATTAAATTTGAGTTAAAGATACAGATTTGGAAGTTATTGCTTCATAAACATTAGTAAAATATATGTATATCACAGTGCCACAGATGGGAGGGAGCCCTTTTCTTTGGAGAGCGGAGAGAGAGAGAAAGAGAGAGGGGGAAAGAGAACAGTGAGTCGAGTTCGAGCAAGAAAAACACTTCCCCAAAACCATTGATTGGGAAATCTAGAGGAACTGACTATTGCCAAGTTTTTACCTACAGTGGAGCTCAAATTCTGAGGTTTTAGAAGTGTGTGCCATTCACCAGAATAAGGGACAATGCTGCTCCAAGGGAGAAGGAGGGGAGGACTGAGAGCAGACAGCATGGTTAGAGATCCCCTGGTTGCACTGGGAGAGAATGTTCCCCTTCCTGGAGTACATTTGGAAGAGGGTATATTGCCTGTTGAAGGACAAAAGACCTGGAGAGCACCTTTGAGGGGCTATTTAACAGCAGGGGACAGAGGCACATACTGAGGGCTGCTAAAGTGGTCGCAATTTTTTGCTGTGTGTCACCATAAGCTCCATGTGCCAGCACAGCTGTGCAACTGCTTTTCTAGGATAGAACATTGCCAGGCACAGTGCTATGAGGCTCTACTCCAGAGGAGAGGGGAATGGGTCTGCACCATGCCAGCTCTTTTATGATTTGTTGGAGTTTTGAATCCCTGCTGTGCACCAGAGATAAAATACAGGAGAACTGTGGTGCCAGACAAGCCAACTGCCCATGTGCAGACAGGGTGAGGCCAGGGATCTGACCAGAGCCTGGGATACAGGAAGGGGGATTGTTTGCTTTTCTGTGAGAGCTTCCTGAATAGCAGGAGGCTGAGCTTCCCTCTCCAGGGAGGAGAGAGTGGGGTGACGCCTTTTCCCACCTTCTACTCCTCCACCCCCAACTCACCAGCATGCTCAGATTTCAATGAGCAACACAGAGCCCCCAGTGGAGGCTGGAGCCACTTACACCAAACCCCACATCCTTGTGTCCTGCAGGTGCATCTTTGCTATGGCAGGTCTGGCTGTGAATCAGCCCAATGAGCCTCTCACCTAGAAGACAAGCACAGGCCCCACTGCATGTACCAAGTCTACTGGTCATAGAGTGCTTCAAAATGTCAGCTTCAGTTATGGCCAAATTATGACTAGGCTTCTTCCTTTTTATTCTCCCTTTTTCTTTGGAGTCAGGCTTATAGTTTTTTTTTCTTTGTTTGTTTTTGTTCCTTATTCTTTTCTTGTTTTTGGATCAGGGTACTTTTTTATTTTAATCAGGCTTATTTTAACAAACAAATCAAAGCACACCAAGTTGAAGGTCCAAACATTTATCATTTCAAGCAGAGGAACTCTGCAGATGACTGACCTGTGATAAAGAGCAGCCAAAACACAACTGCAGAGTGTACACAGCATATACCAGAAACACTTCTTGAAGTGCCATGTCCTGAAGAGTGTATGACCCATTTTGATATAGCATTACTCTCAAGAGCAGGAAAAACATAATAAGTTTTGATAACACACAAAAGACAGAAACCTAGACAAAATGACAAGATGGAGAAACTTGCCCCAAAAGAAAAGTCAAGAAGAAATCAAAGTCAGGGATTTACTCAAAACAGATATAAGCAATATATATGAACAATATTTAGAACAACAGCCATAAGAATACTAGCTGGGCATGAAAGAAGCTTAGAGGACACCAGAGAAATTTTTGCTGCAGAGACAAAAAACCTAAAAATCAGTCAGGCAGAAATAAAAAATGCTATCAATGAGATGCAAAACTGACTGTATGTGATTACAATGATAATGGAAGATGCAGAGGAATGATTGGTGATACAGAAGATAATTATGAAAAATAATGCAGCTTAAAAGGAGAGGGAAAGAAAACTATTAGATTACAAATGTGGACTCAGGGCACTCAGTAATTCCAAAGAGCACAATAATATCCACATCATAGGAGTCCCAAAAGAAGAGCAGGAAGAAGGGGCAGAAGGTTTATTTGGACAAATTATATCTGAGAACTTCCCTAATCTGAGGAAGGAAGCAAACGTTCAAGTCCAAGGGACACAGAGAACTCCCCTCAAAATCAACAAAAACAGGTCAACACCAAGACATATCATAGTGAAACTTGCAAAATAGAAGATAAAGAGAGAATTCTGAAAGCAGCTAGGGACAAAATGTCCTTTCATAGTGTTAGCAGTAGACCTGTCCACAGAAACTTTGCAGGTCAGAAGAGAGTGGCATGATATATTTAACAAGCAAAATGGAAAAAATATGCAGGCAAGAATACTTTATCCAGCAAGGCTGCTGTTCAGAATAGAAGGAGAGATAAAGAGTTTCCAAGAAAAGCAAAAATTAAAGGATCTCATGAACACTAAACCAACTCTGCAAGAAATTTATTAAAGGGGACCCTTTGAGTGGGAAAGAGAGACCAAAAGCAACAAAGACAAGCAGGAACAGAGACAATCTACAGTAACAGCGATTCACAGGTAATACAATGACACTAAGTCATATCTCTCAGTAATTATTCTGAATGTAAATGGACTAAATGCTCCAATCAAAAGACATAGGGTACATGTAGATCAGAATGCATTAAAAAAAAAAAAACAAGACCATTGATATGCTGCTTACAATAACTCATTTTAGACCCAAGACACTTCCAGATAGAAAGTGAGGGGATGGAGAACCATTTATCATGCTAATGGACATCAAAAGAATGCTTGTGTAGCCATACTTATATCAGACTAACTAGATTTTAACCAAAGACTGTAATAAAAGATGAATAAGGGCAATAAAACATAATAAAGGGGTCTATCCAACAAGAAGATCTAACAATTGTAAATATTTATGCCTTCAAACTGAGAGCAGCCAAATATATAAATCAATTAATAAACTTAAAGATATTCATTGATAATAATACAACAATGGGAGAGAACTTTAACACCCCACTTACAGATCATCTGAGCAGAAGATCAATAAAGAAAAAATGGCTTTGAATGACACATTGGACCAGATGGACTTAACAGATATATTCAGAGCATTTCATCCTAAAGAAGCAAATACACATTCTTTTTGTGTGCACCCGTAACATTCTCCAGAATAAATCACATATTGGGTCATAAATCAGGCCTCAACCAGTACAAAATGATTGAGATCACATCATGCATATTTTCAGACCACAACACTGAAATCTAAAGTCAACCACAAGAAAAAAATTGGAAAGATCACAAATACATGGAGGTTAAAGAACATGTTACTAATAATGAATGGGAAAACTAGGAAATTAAAGAAGAAATAAAAAATACAAAATACGTGGAAGCTGATGAAAATGAAAACATGATAGTCCAAAACCTTTAAGATGCAGCAAAGGTGGTCCTAAGAGGGGAGTATATAGCAATACAGGCTTTCCTCAAGAAGCAAGTCTCAAATATACCACCTAACCTTACATGTAAAGGAGTTGGAAAAAGAGAAGCAATAAAGACATAAACCAGCAGAAGAAGGGAACCAGTGAAATGGGAGAAGATATTTGTAAATACCTATTAGATAAAGGGCTAGTATCCAAAATCACTAAAGAACTTATGAAATTCAACACCCAAAGAATAAACAATACAGTTAAGAAATGGACACAAGACATGGACAGACATTTCTCCAAAGAAGATATACAAATGGCTAACAAACACATGAAAAGAAGCTCAACATCACTCATCATCGGGAAATAGAAATTATAACCATGGGGAGATACCTAAATACCGTAAATCATGAGAATGGCTAAAATTAACAACTCCAGAGACAACAGATTTTGGCAAGGATGCAGAGAAAGGGGAACCCTGTTACACTCTTCGTGGGAATGCAAACTGATGCAACCACTCTGGAAAACAGTATGGAGATTCCTCAAAAAATTAAAAATAGAACTACCATACAACCCAGCAATTGCACTACTAGGTATTTATCCAAAGGATGCAGGAGTGCTGTTTTGAAGGGACACATTCACCCCAATGTTTATAGTAGTGCTAACAACAATAGCCAAAGATGGAAAAAGCCCAAATGTCTATCAACAGACAAATGGATAAAGAAGATGTGGTATATATACCATAGAATATTACTCAGCCATCAAAAAGAATGAGCTCTTGCCATTTGCAATGACGTGGATGGAACTAAAGTGAAATACATTAGCCAGAGAAATGCAAACACAATATGATTTCACTCATATGTGGAATTTAAGAAACAAAATAGGTGAATATCGGGAAAATGAAAGAAAAATAAAATAAGATAAAAACAGAGAGGGAGGCAAGTCATAAATTTTTAACTTAGAGAACCAACTGAGGGTTGCTGGAGGGGAGAGGGGGATGGACTAAATGGGTGATGGGCATTAAGGAGGGCACTTGTGATGATCACTGGATGTTATATGTAAGGGATGAATCACTAAATTCCACTCCAGAGACCAATAGAAAAGAGATTGAGAGAGAGAGACAGAGAGAGAGAGAGAGAGAGAGGGAGAGAGAGAGAGAGGAAAAGAAAAAAAGGAAAAGGAGAAAGAAAGAAAGAGATAAAGAAAGAGAGAGAGAAAGAAAGAGAGAGAGAAAGAAAGAAAGAAAAGGAAGAAAGAAAGAAAGAACTAACGAATGAAAGAAAGAGAAAGAAAGGTCAAAAGTTAAAACTGGTTCACTAGTCCTCCTCTGCAGAGTGAATATTAAAGGCCAAATTATAAGTGTGTTGGATAAGAGTTTGTTGGATGAGCCCATTTTCATCTCAAAATAAAAATTATCTTGGGGCACCTGGGTGGCTCAGTCGGTTAAGCGCCCGACTTTGGCTCAGGCCATGATCTCATGGTTTGTGGGTTTGACCCCCGCGTTAGGCTCTGTGCTGACAGCTCAGAGCCTGGAGCCTGCTTCATTCAGATTCTGTGTCTCCTTCTCTCTCTGCCCCTCCCCCATTCATGCTCTGTTTCTCTCTGTCTCAATAATAAATAAACACAAAAAAATAAAAATAAATAAAAATAAAAATTATCTGAAACAAACACAAAAAAATTAAATGCTGAGACCTGAAACTTTTGGAGTCAGAAAGGAAATAAAACAAGACAAACCAAAGGTAAAACTAAGCATGGTTGACATGATAAATTCAATCATGTTGAATTTAAAGAGAAAAAATATGTATAATTCAATGACAATAAACTAAGCAGTGGGATAAGAGAGACAAAAAAAATATAACATATTGGTTATAAGTTATCCTAATTAGAGTTCTTAACACCAACCATATATAGTCAATAGAGGCGGTTACTTCCTCCCCTTAAGAATTGGAAATTTAATCTCTTGGAACCTCCAGGAGATTGGAGTAATGACAGCATCCTACCTTGCTTGTGGGGATAAAATGATGCTGTGATATCACGTTCTGGAACCAAGTAGGTCCTCAACAAAAGGTTGATGATGATGATGATGATGATGATGATGATGATGACTTCATTTTCTCAGTCCAGTTTCCTAGTTTACCTGGCATAAGACAGTGGGAAAAATAAACCTAGGAATTCTAGAACTTATTTCCAAGTTTATATCATTTTCTAACTAAAAAAGTTGCATGATGAAGTCACTTGCACTGAATTTTCTCACATTTTTAAATATATCTTTAGCCCTCAAATGCTATTATTCAAGTATACCACATTTCTTTTATGAAATAGAAAATTAATGGTCAGTTATGTTTAGAAAGCAATGAAAAAGAAAAGAAAAAATGCTGTGGCAAGAATCTCATTTTCTTCCATAAGTAATAGAAAAAGTATAATTGGAAAAATCTGCAAACTATTAAAAAAAAGAAAATCAGAAAATTTCATTTTTCAAGGATTTTCAGTTTATTTGGCATACTTAGGTTGATTCACAAGGATTTGAATAGTTTACCATATGGTCAAAGTTAAAATTTGTTTTGACATTTTGTTGGCCTACTGTCTGGGATTTTTGGAGGAGTTTTTTTAAAACTCTGACAGGAAACAATTGTTTTGGAAAACATAATAATTTACTGATTGAGTTTCAATAAATTATATCAACAAGTATATTTGCTTTCAAAAACACTTACTTAGGTATGTGTTAAGAAAAAGAATTCAATTGGAAAAATGACCCAGGAAAACCGACAAAATGTGGAGCATTGTCTCAAACAAACTTAGAGAAAAAATATTTCTAATACAAACTAAACACTGATTGAAAAGTAATAGACAATAAATGATGACACACCACAGTTTTTGTCTTGAGGACTTTAAATATACCCTTAACTGGGATATAGAGTAAGATGTATGGACAAGAGTATCTAATTTCTTAGAAAATATTCAAAGAAACATGCAAATGTTAAATGCTTCCTCTTCTAGTTTGAAATGCCCTCCACAGGAAAGCAGTTTGGGAATGTTATTTTTATTTAGAAAACTTAATTATTCTAGTACTACTATTTTTATTTTTAAAGTATAAATAATAATATTTTTTATTATTTTTAATAATTTAAATTTATTATTTAAAAAATTAATAAATTTTTATAATTTTAAAGTATAAATAATAAAATATTATTCCAAAAAATATTTATTTTTATTAAAAAAATAAAAAGAAACATGAAAAAGTAAAAAGTAATAATTTTTATCATAAAATAGTTTCCTTCTGTATCATTTATACAGAATTTATACAGAATAAAATTATGCTATGCCTTTATTTTAAATAATTAGGTGAATGTTTCTCAGTAATAGCATTTTTTTTTAAAGACAGCACAAGCAGGGGAGGGGCAGAGAGAGAGAGGGAGAGAGAGAATCCCAAGCAGGCTCTGCGCTGTCAGCATAGTGCCTGATGTGGGGCTTGATCCCATGAAACATGAGATCATGACCTGAGCCTAAACCAAGAACTGGACACTTAACACACTGAGCCACTGAGGAGTCCCAGAGAGAGAGAGAGAGAGAGAGAGAGAGAGAGAGAGAGAGAATCTTAAATAGGCTCCATGTCCAGTGCAGAGCCTGATGCTAGGCTCCATCTCACAACCATGAGATCATGACCTGAGCCAAAATCAAGAGTCAGATGCTTAACTGATTGAGCTACCCAGGCACCCCAGTGGTAGCATTTCTATTGCCTAATTTTTATGTCACTAAGAATATATTGATTTATAATTAAATAGTGAATAACATAAGTATCTCACTAAGCAAGGTATACATTCATTAGTAAATGTAATGGAGTTCATCTTACATGAAAAACTTGCTTAAAGGAAGATTTTCTCTAATTGAGAAAGGATTGGCACTAGAGTAAGTTACTGAGGTTACTCAAGGATATAAATCTTTGGAAATATTTATATATGAAATAAATGATGATGTGACTTGCATATCCTTCACTTTCCTTGTATTCCAACATTGTAAAATACATTTTTATTTATGTATTTGTTATGTTTCTCACTTCATTTGGGTTTTTGCTCAGATATAAGCTTTTCAGAAAGGTTTTCCCAGGTCATTCTATTTAAAATAGTCCCATTTCCAGGGTGCCTGCATGGTTCAGTCAGTTAAGCATCCAACTCTTGATTTTTACTCAGGTTATGATCTCATGGTTAGTAGGATTGAGCCCCATTTCAGGCTCTGCAGTAATAGTGCAGAGCCTGCTTGGGATTCTCTCTCTCCCTCTGTCTCTCCCTCTTTTCCCCTCCCCTGTCTCTCTCAAAACAAAAAATAAATAAATAAACTTAAAAAAAATAGTCCCATACCTTATTTTTTGTTTATAGTACTTCCTCTACCTAATATATTATTATATATTTATTTGTATGCTCATTATTTTTCTTCTCTTTAGTAATTTCCATGAGAGCAGGTACTTTATTGTATTTACTGATGTATCTCAGAATATATTTAAGTGACTGGAATAAAAATGTGCTCAATAAAAATTATTCGATCAAATGAATGAATTATTGTTTGTCTTCCCTAGTAGAGATTGTTGTTGAGGACCAGAATATCACCCTCCAGCAGAATATTGTGCTTGAATATGGTTGGCTTATAGTAGAGAACAAACAAATTTTATTTTCATTCTATAAAAGTCCTTGGAGTGTTCAAGAAGATAATGTGGGATTTGTGTAAAGGAAATTAGAGTACTCACTTTCTAAAATGTCACCCACTCAATTTAGGCACGCCATATAACATAATGTAACATTCAAAATTCTCCTCCAAATTTATATATTGGTTTTCCAAATGATGACTTACTCTAAGCAAAACTATACATATTGCTATTTCTCAGAGCTTAACTTTGCCTGTAACTGAAACTCCTTGGTGGGATTGTTTGTATCTGGTCCCTACTCACACCCACTCCATCACCACTTCAAAAACTCAGGAAGTCTGGATAATGTCTCATGACCCAACTTGGATTACCAAATTTACTCTCTCTGCTACTCTTTTTACAGTTTCTATTTTGCATTACAGATCTGATCATTTCCTTAACTTACATTTATATCTCTCTAAATTGAGAGATTAACTAGATAGAGGCTAACAAAATTCTCTTCCATATCTTTCTATAATGTATATATCTCTTAGAAATTCTAATTAGTATATGAGAGGGATAATACATTTCAAAATACTTTTATTTAAAACAAGTGCTTCTAAAAATAACTTTAAAACAGAAGTCATTTGTTCATAAATTAAAACCATAAATATGACCTGCCACTAAGAGGCAATGCTTATTGACCTACTGACACTCTAAATAATTACTTGGTTATCAGAGCAAAGCTAAATTAGAACTGATGTTTCTTACAACTGGGTTAACTCTTCTAATAATTTTTATTTGTCTAAATTATATTATAACAGAGTATGATCTACTGCTCTGTTTCTCTTCCAAACTGAGATCTAATTATTATTGTATACATACTGTCTTTTTTTCCATGCACCAGATTCTGTCTGTTGTTTTCTTTTACAACTAGGATTGCCTGCTAATTGTAAAAAAGTATAGAGATTTAGAAAATTAATTATTCAACTACTGGTAACATTGTATTTCCTTCTAGTCATAAAATTATGAAAGACCAAGATGATTATGTCATATATAAATATATATTTATATATGTATGTATACAGATATATGTAACATACAACCTATAAATATATAATATATATATTTGTATATATGTTTATATTTTATACATTTATATATGCATGTGTATGTATACATATTTCCTTATAGTCATACAATTATAAAAGACCAAAATGATTATATCATATACATATAAATGAAGTACTAACTTACATTGTTTTTACCACAAGTTTTTAAACAATATTGATCACATTTTGTCTCTTTTTGGATCCGTTTTAATGTCAAAATCAACATTTTCCCACATCATGAAAGTCTATTTTGTAATAGTTCTTACTTTCTACCAGTTTTTATTTTTATTTCTAACAGTTTTTATTAGTTTTGTCAGGTATCTATTACTGCATAACAGAAGAATTCAAAGCTTATGGCTTAAAAAAACAACTTTATTCTATCTCATAATTCTGTGGTTGACCAGGCTCAGCTGGGCAGTTCTGATTTACTACATCATGTTGACTGGGACTGCAGTGATCTGGGGGCTCATTTGGGCTGGAATTTGTCCAAGAGCGCTCACTCATATAGCTGACAGTTGATGCAAACTGTCAGGTGCTCTGGCCTCTTCAAGGGCCTTGGGTTTCTCAAAGCATGGTGGCTTTGTTTTGAGAGAGACTGTCCCTACAGTGAGCATTCTAAGAGACAGGAAACAGAAACAGCTATTCCTTTTAACAGCTAGACCTGGAATTAGCACAGTGTTGCTTCCATTGCATTTCATGTGATAAACAGTCACAGGACTTTAATTAAGGGGAGGTAAAATAAACTCCACCCCTCAATGGAGAGAATGAGAAATTTGGGTCCATATTTAATCCACGAGAATAGCTGCATAATTTCTACTTGTGTAGGCACCATAACTTAGTCAAAGTTAAAAATAATCTGCTAAAAGCAACCAACAAAAGGAGAATGTTTATTATAATTAAGGCTAAGGCACATCTTTGTAACTTTTCTTTGGGTTTAGCGTGCTTGGGATTCACTTAGTTTCTTGAATTTGAAGGTTATGGTTTTTCTAAATTTGAGACAGTTTCAGCCATTATTTCTTTAAATACTTTTCAGCCCCATACTATTTCTACTCTCCTTCTGGACTCCAATTTTATTTTATTTTGGAATCCAATTTTAGATCTTGTATTATAGTCCTTCAAGTCCCTGGGTTTTTTTTTTTTTTTTCTGTCTATTTTCTCTCTGTTGTTCAGATTGGGTAATTTTTAACTGTAGTACCTTCAAGTCCACTTATTCTTTCCTCTGTCTACTTCTTTCTGCTATTGAGCCATTCCACTGAGGTTTTTTCTTTCAGTTATTACATTTTCAGTTTTAAAATTTCTATTTGGTATCTTCTATTGATCATAAATGGCACTGAAGTATTTTTATGATGGCTGCTTTGAAATCTTTATCAGTTAATCTCTACATGATGGTGTCATCTCAGTGGTATCATCTATTAATTATCTTTTCTCATACAAGTTGAAATTTCCTGGTTTTTGCTTTGGGAGGTGCTTTCCCCTCTTCCAGGCAGTGTGGTGTCATCAGATACTTTGTGGAGAACATGAAATACCACTTCTGCTTGGCTATAACAAGGTTTTCCTCCCTGTTAGGAAGTCAAAGAAGATTGAACAAACAACTAATATTTTCATCCCTATATGTCAGAGGAGGTCTGCTAAAGCAGGTATTTTAATAAGTTTCATAGTCTCAGAACATAATACACAAAATGTGCAGGATGTGATAAAAAATCATATGCTTCCTACATGACCTCCACTGACATTACAGTTGGAGGAGGGCTTCTTACCACTAGATCATGATGAATGTTCTGGCTTCCTGCTTTGTCTCCTCTCATACTGGTGGAAAGAAGGAGGGTTTAATATGGGTGGATGGCAATAGAAATCCAGGATCCTGATGTGGCCTCCATGGAAACCACATGGTACAATGCCTGCTTATCACCAGGCAGGAGTGAAAGTCCAGCTCCCTACTCAATCTTTTCTGATACCACCCTGGTGAAGAAGTTGAGAGTCTTCCTTATACACCCATGTAAGGGTGGAGGTCTAGGCTTCCCTTGGGGCTTTTGCAGTTTGGGATGCCTCCTTGCCTACTTGATCCAGAACTGTGTTTTTAAAATGTGATTATTTTCACTTCATATTTCATGAACATTTTCAAATGTTGTTAAAGTCATTGAGAATTTGATACACAGACCTCTTGAATATCATTTTTTAAAATTTCTTTTTTTGAGAGAGACAGACAGAATGTGAATGGAGGAGGGGCAGAGAGAGAGGGAGATAAAGAATCTGAAGCAGGCTCCAGGCTCCAAGCTGTGGGCACAGAGCTTGACACAGGGCTTGAACTCACGGAGAGTGTGAGCCGAAGATGGACGCTCAACGGACTGAGCCACCCAGGCGCCCCTCAAACATCATTTTTAATGGCAACGATTGACACTGACTTATGAGAGAAATATTTTTAGATTGTGGAATTGCATGTGATTTTTATTTTTCTGTCTCTGCTTCTTGTTTGTAATGTCTACATTCTCTTGTGAACTTATATTGCTTTTGAGGCAGGATATTACTAGGTAATTATTAGTAGTAAAAAAGTATTTTTTCTAAATCATAATGTCACTACATATATCAGTAAAAATAAACAGTACAATATTTATAGAGGCAAATCGCAGGAATTCTACACACAGTTTAGAAGATTTGACAGAAGAAATTTAGGAGTGCTATGTTCTTTAAGTAGCATTAAACTTTGTAAAAGTTGAATTCCCAATTTCTATCTTATAATTCAGTAATATTTAAAGCATATCCCTTTGTGTTCCCTCCCCTCCTCTGTCTCCTTCCACCCACTTAAGTATTACACAGAAAAACATTTCAGTGCTTCTTTTTTTTTAATTCTCTGTTTTAACATTGAAAAGAGCAAAGTTAAGAATATCCTTAATAATCTAGCTAAGGAACAGATGGTCATACAAAAATAACCAAGTTTACCAAAATCATGGCAAAAAAAATGCCACATTCAGAGGATCTGAAACAGGGACCATGCTGACAGCAGAGAGCCCAATGCAGGGCTCTAATTCACAAGCCATGACATCATGATCTGAGCCAAAGTCGGATGCTTAACTGACTGAGCCACCCGGGTGCCCTAATAATACTCCATTTCTAAGTCAGAATCAAACTGGTAGGAACATCTGGAGTCAAGAGAACTGTTTTTTAGTAAAATGATTGGGAAATATAAGCTTAAATGTCATTTTTTTAAAGCCCTGCTGTGCCTTTTTGTTCATGTTGATGAAGTCCAAGTCTCTAAGCTCTTTTCATTCATTCACTCTTATATTCAATAGGCATTGTATTAAGTACTAAAAATTACATTAACTACTAAACTATGGAAGACATCTTCATTATGTTTGTGAATCTTAAAATGTCTTCATTTATACTGGAGTGTTTCTTCAGAAGATCTATAGTAACTTTGCTTGTCTGTTTCTTAATGACGACAGCTCTGAAATGTGCTAATAGATTTACAAAACCTTTAAAAAAGGGTGCTAGTAAAATAGAGATACAGATAAAGTCATTTAGCTTGTCCTAAAAGGTATTTCCTATATTTAGAGTATTCTCAATGAATATAGACAATGTATTCATTGTCTATAAAAATTATCTGGGGACGGTGGAGGTGGAGGAAGAGAGAATTTGTATAGACATGCTGACAAGGGATCATTTCTTTCAGATCTTGTATTACATTTCACTTTCTCTATTGAAGTAATTGCCTTTGTTAGTGAAGTTTCCAAGATATTAAAGCTCCATTCCTGCACTGCATCTATACCTTATTGGGTGGCTAGCCACTAAAGATGGCTGAGCTATATGACACTAGCTACACTTTAGCAAAAAGTGTGTACATTATTCCTTGCTAGGATTCTTTCCCGAAATCTCTACTATAATGAGTTTGGCTGGAAAAGTCATAAACATCAAATATCTTTCTCACTTTTTTATCTATTCCTTAAAGTTTAGTACACAGTGAGTCTATCCCCCCTTGATCCCTTTTCTCTAGATTCTGTGTGGGCTCCCAGATTGTTTTGTAATCCTATAAGAAGTATTAGTCCTCTATCACAGAAGCTTTTCCTAAGAAAAAATTGCCAATCCAATCATAACATTCTACTAGGGAAGATAAACCACAAGGAGAAAGGGAATTCTGATTCCTTTTGTTTCCCATAAAAAGCTCCATCCCAGGATGGAAATCTCACTATATTTATATTAAGCATCCACTTCATATCATTAGCCACTCTCTGAAGTTAGAGTAATGAAAGTGTGGGAAATAATCTTTACTGAAAAGAATAAGATTACAGGAAATGCAGTGTTTGAGAAAATCTTAGTCACGGCAATGTTGAGCAAGCAGGGAAAAAGAAGACAGATACTCTAATAAAAGAAATTCTTGGGCAATAAATAGCTGCTGTCAAGATTTTACAGAAAGGAGACAATCTTAAATTCTATATTCATTCATATCTCTGAGATAAATAATGCTGAGCAACAAATGATGTTGATTCCCTATTTTCAAGTTGAAATGCTGAACAGTTCTGGATGGGGACATTGAGAGTACTGTGCAATGATGTTAAAACCCTGATACACCTCCCTGACACAAGGGAAGGGGCTATTTCAATTCAGACAAGAATTGGCATAGCCTTAAAAGACGGAGAAATGAATTTAATGATTAAATAAAAAGAAAAATCAAACAGTACTAGTCCAATATCTTTAGATATTTTTCTCGGCCACATATTCCAAGGGTTTTACCAGGGAATCCAGTATAGAGTTTCCAAAGGACTGCATTCTTGAGAGTAGGCTGTATTTATAGTTATTCTTAAGGTAATTGCATGCTAATGCATTATTTTTTCAAGTCTTATTTAGTATTTTAGTTATATTTAAGATATTCTTACATTATCTTTGTAAAGTTCCAAGTAAAATAACTCTTTAAGCATTTATTAAAGGCAATTATATAATCCAATAAATACAAAATAATTGCTAATATTCAGAGCCCTGAATGGCTAGGCAAGCACACCTATCAGAGAATAGTGCTATATTCTATACTGTATAACTGATTCCCACTGAGATGTGCAAAGAGTTCCTGCATCAACCATGTCATAAACCCTGCTACCAGTTGGCAGGTAGGAGAAAACTCTTTACAACAATTTATATTGCCAGTGAGCTAAAATGTTTATGTACCTCCATTGTCAATGGGAACATTCTTGGTTTCCTAACCAAAACTATAAGAAATGATAAGTAGCAATAAAGATAGCTAATACTTAATGTAATCCTAAAAGATACGGATTCAGAATATAGATTTAAAAAAGCACATTAACAAAATATTAACTAAATCAGTATTGGAACTGGGAACTTAATGCATCTTAAAATTTATTCTAGATTTAAGGCATGTTTTGTTTCCTTCCATTTTAAGATTTACTAGTCATGACTATTCAATTCTTTAAGTTCTATTTCAAATACCATCTCCTTAGTAAAACTGTCTTTGACCTCTATATGCAAATAGGGATACTTCCTCCAGCAGGACTCACTTTTCTCCATATGGGTTCTTAAAACAGTTTGTACATAACTCTTGTCATAACTTGCTATTAGAGTCCATTATTGTTACATATTCCTTTCCCACTAGCTGTGAAATTATCTAAGGACAGCATTTTATTATTAGTATGTTTATCCACAGTGCTTAATACAGTGCTTAAAACCAAGTGGTAACTTATTAAATATGGGTCTGGAGGAATGGTAGATGTACAGCCAGTTCCACTGCGAAATGACCATAAATTATACTAGCATCTGCCACAAACAACATTTTTTAGCCATTAAAAGTTCTTTTTTTTATTACAGTTTTTTTAAAATTTATTTTTGAGAGACAGGGAGAGACACAGCGTGAACAGGGGAGGGGCAGAGAAAGAGACACAGAATCCAAAGCAGGCTCCAGGCTCTGAGCTAGTGGTCAGCACAGAGCCTGACGCGGGGCTTGAACCCACTAACCGTGAGATCATGACCTGAGCCGAAGTCGGAGGCTCAACCGACTGAGCCACCCAGGCGCCCCTAGTCATTAAAATTTCTACATTCAGTTCATTTATCTTTGGTATCTTAGCTCATAGTCCATGTGCATCTTCATTTTCAAAATTCTCTGTGGATTGTGTTCAGCCAAAAGACAAAAGATCTACTGATTTAAATTAAACAAACTTTCCTTCTGTTAGGAGCTCTTTAAGCAAATCTCAGAATTTGATGCCTTTATACAGCTATGGAAATAAATTATGAAATGTATTATCAGATAGATCATATGTCTGGATCACATTTTTAAACTACATTTTATTTAAATGCTGTATGATCCACCCAGAAACAGTCAACTATTAAGAAACAAACAAACAAACAAACAAAAAAAACCCTCTAAGCAGCTACTGAAGAACATTGTGTAATAGATCAAGTTCTTCTGGGTATCTGATAAAAGGTTTAAAGGGCTTCTGACTGAATTTTTAAAGGAATTCATCTTTATAACCTTTGTAAGAATAAAATATTGTGATTAAATAGTGTCTAACTGACAACAGCGTGTCCCGAAATCTTCTACTGAGGTGGGTTTTCTCTGAAGTATCCCAAGTGAAGTTGCTTTCAAAAACTTAGCTTACTTACGGGAAAATGCCAATTGTGATGAGCACATGGTAATCATTAGATTGATCAGTAAATGGGTTTTTTTGTGTGTTTATAGCCATTTGTTTCTAGTATATTTATTATCATTTCCTTCTTTTAGTGTTTTTACTGGTGTTTGTTTAGATGGAAACTATGAAATTTTTGCTAGGTACAGAAGATAAGAATTTCTTAGGATTATAACTGATTTTTTAGTCCAGGTCACACAGAGAAGACAACACTGTCACTGCCAGTGTCATGTCCTCAGCACATGAAAGCATGGAAGTCTAATTTGACAAAATCCTGTAATGTTCAGTAATTAAATAATTACTCCTATTAGGAAAACTAGGGCACTCCTCATCCACCAATAGGACAACAAAGATAGCAACAGTCCCAATCTCAATTCGAGCAGGCTTTTTTTAAAAATAAAAATTGACAAGCTAATTTTAAAATGTATCTGGGAATGCTAGACCCCAAAATATTCTAACAGTCATGAAAAAGACGAGTAAAGTTAGAGAACTTATATTACCTGATTACAAGACTTGATATAAAACTATAGTAACTAATCAGTGTGAGTCTGGCATACAGATCAACAAATATATCAACAGAACAGAATAGGGAGCTCATAAATTGACTTACACTTAATTAGTTATTTGATTTTTGATAAAGGCTCCAAAAGAATCCAATGAGAAACAAAAGCCTTTTTGGCAAATGGTGCTGGAATAAATATATATTCACATGAAGACAATAAACTCTGACCACACACAAAAAACTAATTTGAGATGGGTCACAGATGTAATCCAAATGTTAACATCATGAAAATTTTAAAATGAAATATAGAAAAATCTTTGTGACCTGAGGGTAGCCAAAGATTTCTCAGATAAGAAAAGGCAAGAACCATAAAACCAAAAAGAACAGAATTCATGAAAGTAAAAATTTACTCATTAAAAGACACCATTAATACAATTAATAGGCAAGTCATAGAGTATGAAAAAATATTTATTAAACTTATATGTACTAAAGGACTGATATCCTTTACTATAGATATAGATATGGGTATATCAACAGCATGGTAATTTTGTTGGCTGTTGATAGGTAGGAACTAATAAGAAACTATAGTTAGATCAGCATTGGTAAGAGGAAGTTCAGATTGCTGAGTCCATGTATAGCTTCTATCCCTGTCACAATGGCCCATCAGCCTATGAGCTCACTGAGAACAAGTACTAGATGGAGTAAGAGATATCTGACATTTGGAGAACATGTCCTTTGGTACACTTAATTATTGAAAGACTTCTCTACAGCAAATGCCATTTAGTGAGGACTCATGAGACACGATTATTTTCACAATAGATGTCAGGCTTGAGAAGTTCATCCATATGCATTTTCTCCAAAACTCCTTGCCACTACACTTTCAGCCCTGTTCTTCCTAAGTTCCTGATCATGAAAACAAACCACCAGCATTTTCCCATAAGTCAAAGTAGATTCATTCTTTTGGTCATCTCTTTTTTCTAGAAAAGGTAGACAATAAAATGTCCCACTCAATGTTCTGTCTACTAGAATGATTTCCAATCACTCTCTCCCTCCAGACCACCCCTGAGTGAGACTATAATGTCACAGCAGTGCAGCTATGGCTGGTTCTAGAAAATTGTGCATAACCATCTATAAACCAGGACTATTTTTTTTTCCTTCTCAATTGACTGGTCATAAGGAACTCTCCATAAAATCATAGGTGTGTACTGAAAGCAATGAGACAATGCAGCAGCAGAAGTCAGTGTCAAAGGAGCCTAAGCCTATATATACCATTTCTATTTGATGACAGAGTGCTGTTGTACATGTCCAACTTCATGGCTTGGTAGGTCAGAAACACCCACTTTGAGATGGAAAGCTCAGGTCACATGGTCACTTGATGTTCCATGGCTAGGCATTCAGTCTCTACCAGGGCCCAGTAGGAAGTTAGGATATTAGGATATATTTCGAAAAGGAGGAATAATAATCTGCAGAAAAAAAGCAAGGGTTTACTCCAAAGCTCTGGAGATCTGACATTCTCCTACTGGTGCTTGCAAGCAACTCCACAGTACATCAATATTTGCCATAGACACTCTGAGTATCATTGGATCTGCTAGGTCACAAGGCCCAATTAGCAGAGCAACCTGTATTTGAAGACTTAACTTCCTGCCCAGGCTTTTCTTGCTCTGGTCCCCACTCAGCATCAGTACCTTCATGGGTTACTCAGTAAATGGTTTCAATTAATATATTCAAATAAGGTATACATTATATCCCAAATCCATAATTGCCACGTAACATTGAGCCCCATTTAGTGCTAGGTGGTACAAGACACAACAACTTTTGAGGGGATATGTTCATTGGTTCCAAACCAGTGGGCTCCAGAAATTTCAATGATGTGGCAGACCTCTGAATTTTCATGGGATTTCTCTCCCTTCCTCTGCTTTGCAAATATCAGGCCAATTAATGCAATCTGTGAGTGTGGTTTCTCTTTTGCAACAACACTAAGACAACTCTGTGAACTAAATTGCCTCACTGGATAGTTTTACATAATCCCATGACTTTACTTAGCAAATACAGTATCTTCTGTATTAGTTTCCCAATGCTACTGTAACAATTGCCATAACTTAGAGGCTTAAAAGAACATATATTTTTATTGTCTTACAATTCTGGACATATGAAGTTCAAAATGTGTTGGCAGACCTGCATTCCTTCTGGAGGGTCTAGTGGAAAATTGATTACCTTCCTTTTTCTAGTTTCTAAAGACTATCTGTATTCCTTGTCTCATGTCCCTGTATCACTCTTTGTCCATGGTCTCATCACCTTCTGACTCTGATACTGCTGCCTTCCTCTTATTTATAAGGACCTTTCTGATTATATTGGGCCCACTTGGATAATACAGGATAATCCCCTTATCTCAAAATCATTAATTTAATCATATCTGTAAATACCTTTTATTGTGTAGGGTAGCATTTTCACAGATTCTGGGGATTGGGATGTGGACACATTTGGGTACCATTATTCTGCCTACCACATCCTAAACTGAGGGCTGCCTTGAAAACATTTCAGAAGGATTCCAATCCATTTTTTTTTCTCTTGTGGTTTTTGCCCAGAATTTCTATAAAAATCAAAGTAAATACTTTTCCATTGGCTGACTTCTGACTGATCCAAGTGTTGTCTGTTTAATCCTTGCTTTGGTATCTTGGAGCATCATAGAGAGAGATGGTGTTTCAGGACAGTGTGGGATCTGAGTCTTGGCATTGCTACCGACTATGGTGGGTTCAGTAAGTTTTCTTATATGTAAAGTAAAAGTGTTTTTCCTCCGGAGATTAAATTGCATGATGTAAGATAAACACCTAGCCTGATATTTGACACAGAGAGAAACATTCCACAGATGGGGGTGGTTATTATTATCACAGCTACAATTACTCATTTAGATTAGACATTCTTAACTCTAAGTGTCCATGGGAATCATTAACAAAACAACAAAGTCCAGGAACCACCCTCAGAGATTATGATTTAATTGTTCTATGATGGGTTCTGGACATCAGTATTTAAAAAAAAAAAAAAAAGGCTTCCTAGATAATTCTAGTTGACAATCAAGATTGAGAAAACACTGATTTACATGAAATTGGCTAGGATATTAACCAAATCTTCTCTTGTATTGTGGCACATTTTAAAAATTCTTTGTTTCAAAGTCATTATTTAAAAACATATTTTACAAGGGTTGCCTGGGTGGCTCAGTTAGTTAAGCATCCAGCTCTTGATTTCAGCACAGGTCATGATCTCACAGTTCATGGGATCATGCTCCACATCACATTGGGCCTCTACACTGACAGTGTGGACCCTGCTTGGGATTCCCTCTCTCTCTCTTTTGCTCTCTCTCTCTGTCCTTTCCCTGCTTGTGCTCACTCTCAGTCTCTCTCTCAAAAATAAATAAACATTAAAAATACATATTTTACAAATATAATTTGACTACAAGCACACATGTGGTGAACAGATGTACATTGATTGCAAGAGACTTTTTTCTTTAATGTGTTTAGGTTTGGAAAAATAGTCTAATTTTATCTTTTTGGAAAATAATGATTTTACTTGAAAAAAAATTTATTTCTCTATTGTGAGTCCATAAGGGGCTTTCAACATTTTTATGTAATTTTTGAAGATAGTGGGAAATAGTGACTTGTTTTAAACATTATTGTTTGATATTTAATGTCAGTATTTTAAAATAGCTCAGAAATTATTGTTTCCAATATGTCTGAGGGTGTGTTCTTGCTAAAAACAATCTCCATGATTTTTTTCCTGTAGCTTCAGAATAAGCATTTGTCTCAGATTATTAGTTTAAGTGAAGATTCTGATTGTGTCTCCATAAAATTAACAAGATGATTTAATGAACTCAAAACAACCAATTGGTGAGGGTAAGGTAATTTTGAAACAAACTAATTGAAAGAATTGACAGGTTTTTGAATTTATCTACCTTTCTAAGTATCATCTATAGATTTAAAAATTAAATTATTGGTAATGTATGGAAAAGACATGTATATCATATTCCAAATTTCACAGCCTTGTGTTACTGTTATTTTAAATTTGAAATCAGTATTTTAAAGATAACTCTTAGAGAATTAACCCTTTGTTTGGGTTCAAATAGACTCTGACCCAGACTCATGTTTAAATATCTTTGTGGAGAACAAAATAAAACTGTGTATCCATATAAAGTTAGTTTGGGGGATAGCTGGTGCAATTATCTTTTACAGTCAACTATTTTTATATAAGGATAAATAATGAGAAACATAACATGTATTTGAGTATCAAGATAAGCAAAACAGGCAAAAATCAGTATTTTCTCATTAGTGAAAAAACTATCATATTTCCCCTTAATAACATAGTGCATTAATCCCCTTACTATTTTCAAGAGAATAAATTCTCTTGCTAAGAGTATCATTCTAGTAGGTATCAAAAGAAAAATAGCTTTTCTTATATTCTTGTCTACTATTTACCATTTGCCTCAAGTATTTTTTTCTAGATAAAAGGAATGCATTCCTTTTGTGAAAAGACTTGTTTTTGTTTTGTTTTGTTTTTTGATTTTTTTGTTGTTGTTGTTAAAGAAAAGGTAATCCTAGGTCCCTCCTGGTCCTCTCTGCTGTTAAAATCATGGTAGATCAGTAGTCTGCAAAATGAGATCATTACATTCCAGTGGTGTGCAAAGCAATCCATTGGGGAATGGAAAGAAAATACTCACCTTTATTTATCATGCAGCATTCATACAGAAAGAAGTAAAACATATTCAGATTTAAAATACAAATTGAGAGAAGTATGTGTATATAATTTATGAATGAATTGCTATATATTGGGACTGTATACAAAATTATTTTTCTCTTAGTGATATATGATCAAAGGAGTGTGGAGATTTGCTAGATGTGCTTTTTCCAGCTGTATCCATGTGAACTCTGGATATGGCTGTAGAGTGCTGGATTTAGGAGAGTCTGAAAAGAGTGAAATTTCTCTACATGATAGAATGAAAAGAAATTGAAATAGCATGGAGTGAATGGCATATCTCTACATTCCTACTTGGAGGGATGAGGAAAAAAGGTGAGGAAAAAGAAGGAAAAAGAGCCAGGAAAATATTGAGACTCCAGGTTATTGCCTATAAGGGGACCACAGAAGTCTTATGGTGTAGTGTAATAGCGAAAATTTTTTAAAACAGGGGCTTCTTTCACTTAATGTTACATAGTTTAAGTGTAAGTTGATGACCTTTCTCCCACGACTCCCAAATCTCCATTGAAAGTTTTTCCATCTGCCACAGCCTTGACTATATGGTGGCTGGGAGGAGAAAATAAAGGGGAGAAGCCACATTCACATCATTGCCATGGCAGCAACTGCATTATCTGCTTCCTAGCTGTAGAATCATGAGCATCACATAACATTCAGGCTTATCAATCTAAGTCTAAAACTCCTCTTCCAGGCCTTCCCTGGAATCTTGATCCAACACTATACTGCCTAACCTGGATTTTACCTTTTTTGGTTAACTCTGTTTGTTTTTTTCTCAGTTACAATCCTTGAGTCAATATTGGTAAACTATAGATAGTGTATTTGATTAAGTTACCTTCAGAATTTTGAGTATTTTCACAAACATGGGCATACTAATGATGGTAAGAGTATGAGTGTTAGTAGAGGAAGAAAAGACAGTGTTCCCAGGAGACCACAGGGGGCTTTCTAGCTATAAAAGGAATAGCAAAGTCTCTGGAGTTTATCCAAGAGAAGAGGGCTTAAACTCCATACCACAACCTGTACTTACAATGGAAATTTGTGCTATGATATAACGTCTTTGAGTCATAAGTTCCTCATTCGAAAACTGAAGAATACCTACTTACCTAGAAATGTTAAAGAAGTTAATTATATATATGTATAAAATGTCTAACACATAATAGATACTCAGTTAGCCATAGCTGTTGTTATATTATTAAATATAATCAAGTCTGGTATCTTAACACTTACTAACCTCACAGTATAACACAGGATAACTTGGACAGCCAAACTACACAACTGATGCCCCACAGTGCCTCATTCCTATCTGATTAAGCCAGATAAGCACTCTTTAACATATACATTGGATTTGTTTTACTCAAGCTGTTATATTTTTCTCCTTGTACGTTACATAAACAAAGTACAAAATATAATAGTACTTAAAAATCTCTCCTTATGTTTATTCTTTTCTCACATAACCTTACCTTATTTTTATTTTCTTCTTTAAAATGTTTATGTTGCTGACTGGCAAAAACAACTTAAAGACTTTTAAAAAATCCATACCATAGAAGTAGGGAAAAGTTTAACTGTTTCTCAGAATATGTGTTTTTTTCTGTGTATGTGTGTGTGTTACAATAGAATCTTAAAGGAAAAGATTTTATACATATCAATGATAGTAATAACTTTTTAATTATTAATGTGATTTTCTCTTTTCCTTTCTTTGTCCAAGTTATCTTGAAATATCTATTTAACAGGAAGGAGATAAGAACTTCTTACTAGAGAAATACAAGAAGTGAAGAGGTCAGATTCAGCCACTAATATGCAAAAACAGAACTCTGTGTAACGAAGAAGACTACAGTTAAGAGAGCGAGAGAGAAACCTGTCCAAATTACTTCATTTCCTCCATTAAAATATCAAGGGCTTGAAGGACCCATCTCACAGACCTCTCCTGTTCTGCAGAGATACTTCTTAACCCATGATAGAAAAGCATCCAAGCTTGCTTCTCCTCTGTGGCAGAAGGGAGATACTATGAAGAAAAAGGAAAACAAATAAAAAGTCCATTTTCTGGTTGCAAGGGAGAATGGGAAGGGACAGCAAGAAAAAGAAGCATGAGGTGAGTGTATGACAACCTCCACCCCCCATCCCAATTTACTTTCAGAGAGGAAATGGTGGTTAGAAAAGTAAAGGTAACATGGGAGGATAGTATGACTGTTCCCCAATTTCCTATTTAAGATGTAGAAAGAGCTCACCTTATGTGATACTCTTGTGGCTTGGCCCTACTTCCTTGATGTTCTGTGAGATAGGAGAGAGGGGCCTTAGGGCTTAACTTTGCCAAGGTCCTTCCAGACTTAAATGATATGAATGAGTGTTGAGAGTAGAGAGATCAGCTATGGGACTTACAAGGAGAAGCACAATGATCCCTGTTTGAGAGTCAGAGGACATGGAAGAGCCTTGTGGGTCTGCAGCCAGCCAGCAATCAAGTCAGCTAGGGAATGCCATCAAAATCTGGCTAGGAGAAGAGGCATCATTTTCTGAGTAACACTCCCTACAGACCAGCATTGGAGGCTGCATCTAACTGAAATCAGATGCTAGCCAGGCCTCCTCCACAGTAATTCTAGGATTTTCCAACTTCATCTGGGAATTACTTTCACTTTTCCTAGGTTGGAACACTTGTTTCTTGAATCACATACTTCTCCTCATTATTTTCTGGAACATACTAGTTTCCTGAAAAAAATTTTTTTGGGGGGAGGAAAGATCTTGGGTACTTGAAAATGTCTTTATTACATTATAAATATATTACACTTATACCTTAGTTAACAATTTTAGTTTATTTCTGAGAACTCATTGTTAATTCAAAAGTTGTTAAAAGAAAAGATAGTTCCATCTGTTTTAAGGGGGAAAATATATTGTATTTCTTTCCCAATACAAAATAATACCCAAATGATTTTCACAGAAAATTATAATCAGTTGAGCAAATAATTACTTATATAACTAAACTATAATAATCTGAAAATAAATATACATGGTTTGTAGGTGAAATTTAATAATAAATATTGTACTCACCAAGGGAAGAAGAGTCAGTTTGACAGTGGGTGGTGATTAGTGGAGGAAAGTATAGGAAGCAATTCTTTGAAAGAGTGGAGAATGTGATAGATAATCAACTTTTGGGTAGGCATTAGGTATCTGAAGCAGGGATGCTTAATAATTTTCTTTCCTTTGAGAATGATAAAATAAATGCTATGCATGACCACATTTAAAAAAAATTTTTTTACGTTTATTTATTTTTGAGAGACAGAGAGAGGCAGAGCACAAGTTGGGGAGAGGCGGAGAGAGAGGGAGACACAGAATCTGAAGGAGGCTCCAGGCTCTGAGATGTCAGCACAGAGCCCGACGCAGGGCTTGAACCCACGAAGCGTGAGATCATGACCTGAGCCAAAGTTGGACGCTTAACCGACTGATCCACCCGGGCGCCCCAATGACCATATTTTTAAACACATGAACATAATATTTATGCATTAAAGGGTCATAAAAAACCATGTGTTTTCCTCCTTCTTGGCTATTCATTCATATTTAAGAATGGGGCACCAAAATGCTGACTGGACACTGTACGTTCAGGAGTTAGATGTGTGGATTGGGGGATTGAGACTGTGTGGTGACTGAAGGGGGACACAGATTCTTACTTTAGAACCCCCAAATTATAGAAGCTCTAGGATTTTCCTTTTAGACTGGTTTATTTCTCCAGAAAGCACTGCTCCAATCTTTTAGTAAGAAATGCATTTGATGGATGGCATAGGCTTAGCTATCAGTATTCTCAAAGCTGAATATGAAAGGAGGACTGGGGTCTCCTAGTTCCCTCTGTATACTTTCAATTAATCAAGTCTTCAGTATATGTCTCTAATTCTAGTGCCAGGCTGACTCAGTTTCTCCAGAGAACAAATTTCTTTTATACTACGAGCATGCAGGATGGTAGATACTAGCAAGAGGATGGAGTTAAGTTGCCTAACTGCTTCTTTAACAGACTTTCAAACAATCTTTCTGCCCTCTTGGTACCTAATGCTTCTGATTCGTGAATGTTTATGGTTCTCTGACACTTATCCTCTTGTGTCATTTGACATCTTTCTTTACAAAAACAGATTTCTTTGCTTAAGTCAGTTACCAATTCATTCATTGGCTTTCCCACTTCAAAAATTTGTTGACGTCTTTTATACACTATCATCTCCTATCCTTTTGCCCTTTCTAGTTTATACATTGTTATTCATTTACAGCAGTTTTGAAAGAAAAAGGGCAAACATGAGTTCATCTATAATATTTTACTAAAAGCTTTCTTCTTTTTCTCAGAAAAAAAAAACAACCAGAAGTTTGCTCACCACATCAAATGATTTTGAATTGAAATTTTCAGACCAAAGAGTAAAATTGAAAGACTATAGTGACAAAAAATGAGAACTTAGGAAGCGTTCTAGTTGACCTGGAAGCGAAATTTGGGATAATGTGTTATGGGGAGTTTAATTATTAAATGGAACCACAGTCATTAATGTGTAGACGAAAAGACTTTAGAGTTAAGTAAACATGGATTCAATTTGGGCTCTTCCATTTATTAGCTGTGTCACCTAGAAAAAGTTGCCTTGGCTTCCTCCTTTGTAAAGACAACTAATGTCTATCATAAGGTTTTTGTGAGGATTAAAGTAGGTAATGTTAAGTGCTTGATCTAATACCTCACACAAACATGGTGCTATTTGCTCGTTATTAATAAATTTGGCTACCCATTACATTTTGTACTCCTGAAGAGTTCTAATTTCATAACACTATTTTTTGTTTTTATATAGGATGTATACAGTATACATAGTAAATACATTGTATAGAGTATGAGCATCTATATTGTATATAGTATGAGTGAGCAAGTTGAAGAGGCACTGGCAGAAGAGGGATGTAGCAAGAAACATAAGGACCAGAATCTAAAGTTTCATCTTTGAAACCACCTATTTCCATTCTACTCTACCTGCCTTCCACATTGTAGAGATATTTCTACAAGTGGTGGTTGCTCAAAGTTATCCACTGAGCTCTCTTGTGGATGTTGAAAGGATTAGATCTACTCCAGGAGAAATGAGTAAAATTTACAGCAGAGCTAAACTGAATGTCACAAAGGGTTGATGGTTATGAATTGACACTTTACTTGGCTTCTTTCACTAACTATTCTCTCCTTCCCTATGGTCTTCTTTGGGATTTTAGTATTAAGTCTATCTTAAGAACCACAGGCAAACTTCCACTGGAGTTGCTGACCAGGGATCAAATGTGCAGTATCATGTTTTGGTATTTGTTTGAAGTGCCCAAGGATCTCAAACCTTGCAAAGAAAACCTGGAACAATGCATGTGTT
>CM053571.1:29990527-30224420 GCA_028646485.1 Cryptoprocta ferox
AAAATCAAATAGGTTTAAGGTCTTTCCAAGCCAGGAAAATTTCCCTTAACCCAGACTCGCCCACCCTCCCTCCCTCCCTGTCTCTCTCTCTCTCTCTCTCTATATATATATATATATATATATGTCTATACACACACACACACACACACATATATATGTATATATATATATACACACATATACACACACACACACACACACATATATATACACACATCTATATATGTATCTGTCTACCTCCTTCTCTATCTGTCTCTCCATTGATACTATCATGGAGTTTACTAAAGTAATTCTCTTATTTAAAGCCTTTTTTTCCCTCTGTTCTAAGTTGAGCATGGCTATAGACAGAATCAATGTTGGAATAATTTTTCAAATAATTTATACTGAAAATTTCAGTGGGAGGAAAAGACAGAAACTCCGCATGTGTGTAAAACCTTACCTAAATAAACAATACTGCACACACATACAAACACATTTTATTTTAACCATTTTCAATAGTTTAATTTACCCATTCTTATTAACACCTTCAACTAATAGCCATATTTATAGCCTGAAAATTTCCTCTGGGCATGGAGAAACACTCTTTTATTTATTCCAGATTTTTCACTTCATTATCTTTAATAACATACTTTGTCTTCTCAGTTATTTGCAAGGAGAAAATGATTAAAAGGCAGTTACAGATAAGAGAGTCTTTAAGGACTTCAAGGAAAGAGATCTGGTTTGAGGCTGAATTTACTATCTTCTTGATGCCTGATACAGACTGAAGGCAGGAACTTATTGGTACACTAAGTTATAATTTAAAATTTTTCACAAGTAGAAATTATGCTGGTGTATGGTAGAGTTTGGGGCCCAATCTAATCACATTAGTCCGACACAATAGAAAACCTTCCCAGCTCTGATCATAGAGAAAGATGCAACAGACAAAAGGATCAGTGAGATACAGCATGAGAAGGACTTGGTCTATTGCTGGCTTTGGAGACGGAGGACAGGGAGCACAAGACAAAGGATGCAGGTGGCCTCTAAAATCTGGAAAAGGCAAAGAAATGAATTCTTCCCTAGAACTTCCAGAAAGGAACTCACTCCTGGCCAATACCTTAATTCTAGCCCAGTGAGATTATGTATCTGACTTCTGGCCCACAGAACTATAAGATAAATTTCTGTTGTTTTAGATCACTAAGTTGGTAGTGACTTGTTAAGGCAGCTATAGAAAACTAACACACAAACTTCCATAAATTTTATAATCTAAGCATTTCCTTAGTGTTTCAACTGTGTTAGAATATAAATTATCTTGAAAAAAAAAAACCAGAAAGGATAAGTAATTAAAATTTTTCAATATTTTATATGAGAAGTCTAGGAGTCAATAACTTTGTACATGAAGTTTTTACTCACAAGAATGCAAACAGATATTTTAATCACAAGTAAATTTTAAAATTCAAAAGAAACTTCCAGTCAAAAGACAAATAAGTTCTGGGGATGTAATGTGCAGGATATGGACTATAGTTAACAATACTGTATTGTATATTTGAAACTTGCTAAAAGAGTAAGCTTTAAAAGTTCTTATCAGAAGAAAAAAAAGCTTTGTAATGATATGAAATGATGAGTGTTAACTTATTGTGGTAATCTTTCACAATATATATTTATATCAAATTGTTATGTTGTGCACCTTAAACTAATACAATGTTACATCTCAATTAAATCTCAATACAACTGGAAAATATTAAAGGGGATCTGGGTGGCTCAGTTGGTAAGCATATGACTCTTGGTTTCGGCTCAGATCATGATCTCACAGTTTCGTGAGTTCAAGCCCCACATCAGGCTCTGTGCTGACAGTGCAGAGCCTGCTTGGGATTTTCTTTTTCCTGCTCTCTCTGCCCCTCCCCTGCTCACACTGTCTCCATCTCTCTCAAAAATAAATAAACTTTAAAAAAATTAAAAAAATAAAACTGGAAAATATTAACTTTGCAAAAGAAAGTGCTTTCATAATACCAAAGAATAAATCTTATGTAAATTTAAAAAATAATATACAATATCTCTTGTCCCAAAGTAGCTATCAAATTAATTTCTTCTTAGGTCTCAAAGTCGATACTAGTCATAGCTAAGTCCCAAGTGATCATATATTCTTATCAAGGCTTGAAGAAGTGACTTATAAAACTGTTTGTGACATGTACTAAATATATTTCAATTCCAGGACTTTTGTGTATGAATAAAACCAAATATCAATATTCACAAGCATAAGTTGAAGAAAATACATTAACATCTGGAAATTTACATCATGAGAAGAGATGGTGTAATGGAAAACAAAGGAATAAATGATTCATCTTCTGGGAATGTTTGCTTCCTGGAAACTAAAGGCAATTTTCCTCTAAAGTGGTGAATTTAAGGGGTTTCTGGGTGGCTCAGTCTGTTAAGCGGCTGACTTCAGCTCAGGTCATGATCTCACAGTTCGTGGGTTCAAGCCCTGCAATCAGGCTCTGTGCTGACAGCTCAGAGCCTGGAGCCTGCTTCAGATTCTGTGTCTCCCTCTCCCTCTGACCCTCCCCCGCTCACACTCTGTGTCTCTCTCCCTCAAAAATAAATAAAAACATTTAAAAAAACTGCATTAAAGTGAATTTAATGTAAAAGCAGAATAGATTAAAACAAAACTAACATACTCAAAATGAAATTCCTATAGCATAGAATAATCAGGATATTTTCTATAATAACATGCTATTTGTAAACATATTTAATTAGTACTCAGAATAAGGCACCCAGCATGTTTAGATCTAGACTGTGCAGAACATTCTGTTAGGTACTGTGAGATATTTCAGAAAATTTGGTCCCTGACCAAATTAAAGAGTTTAAATACACCCTGGGAGTCAAGATAAATACAAGTGAAACCATGTAGAATTACATGACAATTAACAAGGAGCACACAACATTAAAATGACATAGAAGAATGACGGGAGTAAAATGTGATTAGCCAGGGAAGAGAAAAGATAGACAGCCATATCCAGAAGTAAATAGGGTTGCCAGGTGCACAATGCAAATGGAGATGTAGTGAGAAAGCCGCTTTCAGAGAAAAAATATGTCCCCTACCAGCCCTTCAAGATGACTTAAATTTTCACCATTCATCTGACCTGTCAGCTATTCATCTATCCAGAAAATATTTATTGAATCCTATATACCAAGTTGTATGCATGTCAATATAAGTATTTTCCCTTCCTTCTCCCTCTTTTTCTTTAGTTTTGGGTCATTTTAAATATGATTGTTCTGTGGAAGAGATAGCATAGAAAATCATTATTAGATCCTAACATGTAATTATGACCCACATTTTCCTCTTCTCTCTCTCACTTCACTGAAGAATTACACTCATCTTTTAGTTCATGTGCCAAACACCCATTGTCTACACTACTGCCAGAGCAATCTTCTAAAATCATAATTCTCATTATCTTCTCATGATATTGATTGCCTCTCAAAATTTACCTATCCAGTGGCTCAATTCTCCAGGGCCCTAAAAGAATAGCTGAAGTGAAATGATGAAAAGTTTAGAGATACATGGTGAGTAGTCCAAGAAATGACCTGAGCTTGACCACTTTTATGAAATCTAGAGGTCCTGGTAAAACATCCACTTGAGAGGTCAGGATATAATGGAGCATGGGTGCATGAATATATTTTTGAAACGTACCATTTTCTGGGAAAAATAACAGTTAAGCTTTTGCTATGAGTATGATTGATCTACATACAATCACCAGGAGTTTGGAACTTACACATTTAGCAATCAATCCATACAAAATTGGCAAGTCATAACATGAATTTTAAGGAAAAGGAGCAAAGAACAATGGATTATTTCCTGGAAATCTCTATAGGGTGGTAGAAAAAAAGGAAACTATAAAAAGAACATTAAGGAGAGAAATCATAGAAGAAATGAATCTTATAAAATTTGTATTAGTGTTTAAAAAAATTTCTATTTCATTTGCAGTCAGAGTTTGTGTATGGGATGATGTTAAGTAAAATAACGTATTCTGTGAAATTACTCCTGATTCTTCTCTGGGTCAGGAGGGTTTTGATATTAAGCAGGCTAAATGGTTCCAATTCTTCTTTTCTTGAAATTAAATAAACCAGAGCTGCTTTTTTGACTGTTTATAAAAGAAGAAAATGAGCTGCTAAGGCACAGTTAATAATATTATGTATCTTTGAATTTGTCATGGAGGGACTTTTAACAAGCCCTAGCATGACATGTTGTTTTTGCATAGCCCAGCCAAATAACTTCCCAAATTTCTTATTCTTAAAACTGCTCATTACTACAAGCTGGTAACCTGAAGCATTGCTTATCAGCCACTAGAACAAACTGAGTTGCTTTAAGTGATTTTACCTATTGACTCATTAAAATGAACCATCATAATCCAATCTTTTTTCTTATGCTGAAGTAGCTAACAGCTAATGGTGTTTTAATTTATCAACAAGAGTTTATATAGAACTTGCCTATGAAGAAAGACATCATTTTAGGATGTTATCCAAGAACATAGACCCTACAAGAAGAGACAGAAATCAAGAAATAAAAAGGCAAAAGAGGAAAGTTTATGCAGTCCTGCAACCTTTAAATTCCCATTATCGAAGTGTTTCAGTTGATCTGCCCAGAGATGGCTCACGTTTCCTCCTTCCCTGCCTCCCGAATTCCAAAGCACATCACAACCTCTGCTTCTACTGTTAATTTCCCTTCTGCTTCTTTTGAAAACAATTTTTTTAAAGTTTACTTATTTTTGAGAGAGAGAGAGTGAGGGAGAGGCAGAGAGAGAAGGAGAGAGAGAGAATCCCAAGCAATCTCCACACTGTCCTTGCAGAGACTGATATGGGGCTCGAACTCACAGACCATGAGATCATGGCCTAACCCAAAACCAGGAGTCCGATGCCCAACTGACTGAGCCACCCAGGTGCTCCAAGGACCCATCTGATTATATTTGGTCCACCAGATAATCTAAGTATAAATTTTTATCTAAACATCATTAATTTAATCACATCTGTAAGAGCCCTTTGCCTTATGAGATAACATATTTAGGTAACATATCCAAGATTAGGATATGGACATCTTTTGAAGGCCATTATTCAGCTCACCACAATCACTATACCAGGGAACTCATAACTGGAAAAGACTCTCAGCTGATTAATGAGCTTCTTTACTTATATCTAACTGCTACTTTTATAAAAATGTTTCACTGTATAGATGCACATTTGGGCAAGTGCCAGTTCTCTGATCTTTGTGTCTTTCACCTGTAAAATGGAACTAATGCCTACTTACATAATAGAGATGCTCTGAGAATTAAATGACATAGTGTATAAAGAACAGTCCCCACTGCATCATACAAGAGTGCTGTGACATTGTGCTAAAAAGTGAGTCTTCAGTGCAGAGGGGATATATTCAATTTATTGTTGCATGTTTGCAGTACAGTGGAATACCATACCAGTCACACTGAAACAACTTGAATTAAATTGCATGCTTGATGAGAGAAAGAGAAATAATGTAAAAATACATACCATGATACCTGTCATTCCACCCAACGGACAATTGAAAGAGTGAATATGTAAATGGGATACTTGAATCTGCTCTTCATTGGTAAGGTTCAATGTTCTCAGGCTTCTCAAAGCATGAACCTCCTGGTATCAACTGTGTAAATACATACACTTCTTCAGATATTATTGTAATTATCATTTATGCATCTGTTTTTATTTAAATAAATCTGACAAGAACATTTGTTTCCCACAATACCAAGCATGTAGTCGGTGCTCAATATGTGACAGCTATTATTATTATGCAAATAAGTGTTTGTTAAAAAAAATGAGTGCTCATCAATAAACTGGCAACATGTAAGAAGAACAGCCTAGTGGAATGAAGATTTCAAAGGCAGATACATATGAGTTCAAATCCCAAATTTTCCAGTAAGCTTTTCCTTTGATATCTTACTTAACCTCTCTAAACCTCAATTGTATCATTTTAAAAATGGAAATTATAATTTGATTCCTTTAGAAGTGAGGATCAAATGAGAAAATGTACTTAGACTCCTAGAATAATTTCTGGCAATAAATGGTAATTATTATTATGTAAATGAATATTTTCTTAATTTAAAAATATTTAGAAAAACTTTCTAAATAATAAATATAGGTATTATAGATGGAAAAAATGAATTGTTTAAATTCCATCTGAGCAGATCACCAAGGTTTCTGAAGTATATAAACTTAAAGGACCCCTGGTCGATTACAAATTGTTTATTACTGAATACATTTTCAATACTGGTACTAGTAAGAATATTTAGGGTCTCATCAGTGGTCACATACACAAATGTTAATGTATCTTCAATGATGAGGTTTTCGAGAATACAAGGAAATACTAGTAGCACAGTGCTTAATGTTAGCAACAGCACAGTCATCCTATGTTCTAGGTCTTCTGAGACTGGAAAATATAACTGTCTCTGCAGATGATTGACTAAATATCCCACCCCTCAACAATTGTAGCTTAACTGAGTCAACTTCTCTATTTTCACCAAACATTTAATTTGGTAAACTTGTCAAGTCACCACAAAAGTACCTGAGTTCCTTTTGTTGAGTCAGTTTAAAGTTCTCTCTGGATCTTGTACATCTTTGATCCAATTCATAGCTGGAGCAATGGGGACTACAAAAGGAAAAAAAATCTACCCTTAAAATGAGTCTGCATATGTTGTGGACTACCTCTATTGCCTGTCCCATGCCCTACTCCTGAACTTTGTGTAAATATTAAAGGGTTCTTTGCCTTTTTCTGTTTGAATACATGAATAGAGACTCCCTGCTTCCTTCCCACTTGCCCCTCCATGGAGTTCAGGCTACATTTAAATTTCTCATAATTTCAACCATGCATTAAGGTCATGAGTAAGATGTTGTCTGCCTCACAGACTGTGTCCTCTGAGCTACATCTTGGCCATACTCGACTATTTGAGATTTTCAGAGACCTTCTGAGAAGTTGCTCCTAGATATGATCCCATATATGAGCCATCTATGAAAGGAGATAACTAAGGAAAAAGAAATAATTATCAAAATAAAACACATCAAAAATAAGAAAGTACCACACATGGAACTATTAAAAAATTATTTTATGGAATAATACCTTTAACTCCACTCCCTGAGACCTGCACAACCTGCCTCAGTTACCCTTGTATGTGCTGACATTAGGTACATCCATTCTAGGAAGGCTGTGCCCTAAATGGTAGACTTGAAGACATGGCCTCCATGGTAATTACTTCAGTTGCTTTTTAAAAGTTTTAATAATTCTCTTTCAAGTACTGGTTTTTCCATTTATTATAAATGTTCTGACCTATAATCAATTGTTATCTTTTTCTCAGCTCTTTACCCTTATGCTTTCTTTTTCATTGCATTTGGTGTTCAATTTTGAGAAGAAATCTAAAGGAGTTTAGGAACCCATATGGCTACCTGAAAGAAGAGTTTCCTATGACCCAGCAATTGCACTACTAGGAATTTATCCAAAGAATACAAAAACGCTGACTCAAAGAGGCACATGCACCCTGATGTTTATAGCAGCACTGTCAACAATAGCTCAATTATGGAAAGAGCCCAAATGTCCATTGACTGATGAATGAATAAAGAAGATGTGGTATATATATATATATATGAATATTACTTGGTGATTAAAGAATGAAAACTTGCCATTTGCAACAATGTGGATGGAACTAGAGGGTATTACGCTAAGCGATATAAGTCAGAGCAAGACAGATTTCATATGATTTCACTCATATGTGGAAATTTGAGAAACTCAACAGATAAACATAGATAGGGAAGGGAAGGAAAACTAAGATAAAAACAGAGAGGGAGGCAAACCATAAGAGACTCTTAAATACAGAGAACAAACTGAGGGTTGCTAGAGGAGAAGTAGGTAGGAGAATGGGTTAAATGGGTAATGGGCATTAAGGAGGGCACTTTTTAGGATGAGCACTGGGCGTCATATGTAAGAGATGAATCACTGGGTTCTACTTCTGAGGCCAAGATTACACTGTACGTTAACTAACTTGAATTTAAATTAAATAAATAAAAAATAAGATAGTTAAGGAAGAAGAAGGAGGAGGAGGAGGAGAAGGAGAAGAAGGAGAAAAGAAAGAACAAGAAGAAGCAGTAGCAGCAGCAGGAGAAGGTGGAGAAATAAGAAGGAAGAAGAAAGAAAAAAGGAGAAGAAGGAAGAAGAATAGGAAAGAATGGGAAAGTACAAAGGCCCTGAGGTTGGAGCTCAGTAAGAAGGCTGGTTGAGATGAGGTGAAATAGGTGAGAATGAGAGAGGTGAGAGCTAAGCCAGAAAGATCATGTAGGATTTTTGAAAGCACATCAATCAGACTTATTTTATTTCTTGCAAAATTTTCAGAAGAGGATACAAAAATCCAGAAAATGTGAAAAAAAACTCCTCGTATTCCCCACTGTTGTGCAATTTTATCAGTTCCAATCTGTCTTTCATTAATGTCAGACTGACTCCAGAAAAACAATGTTGCCTTGAAAAAAATTTTTCGATTATGAAGCACTGAATATTTAAATGTTTAAAAATTATGTATCAGTAGGTTTTGTTTAATTTCACATGACAGGAAACCCAATATAAAAGAGATTAAGAAGTGTTTAAGAACAAAAGGAAAGTAATTGGTTTATGTAACTGAAAAATCAATTATTTTATGGGTAAAGGGGAGTGGGAAATATAGGCTCCCAATTATGGAAAGAATAAGTCACAGGGATAAAAGGTACAACATAGGAAATGTAGTCAATGGTACTGTACTAATATTGTAGAGTGACACACGGTAATGGTAACTACACTTGTGAGCATAGCATAACGTATAGAGTTGTTGAATCACTATGTTGTACACCTGAAACTAATGTAACATTGGGTGTCAATTGTATTTCAATAAAAACAATTTTTTAAAAATCCATTTTGTTTTTGGCTTCTACTGCATCTTAATTGGGGACCAAACAATGTTACTTGGATCTAGATTCTTCCATTCTGTTCACTCATCATGCTCCTCTACTGTCAGATTTCATGCCTTCTCTTTGAGGTAGCTGTTATACAGACTTGGATTGTTCCTCAATCAAACCTAATGGAAAAAGAACAAGAGATTTTGGGAAGATCTAGCATGTTACTAATTTTTATTATGTCACATACAAACTCCTGAACTTGGCTACAAATGGCCATATCCAAGGAGATGGAATATGCTTATTTCTCTCAGTTCCTCTCCAGTAGAACACCTTGAATGAATCTCCAAATGGCGGTACCAGAAATAGGGAAGTGATGTTTGACAGCAAATAGACAACTTAGGAAATGTTCATCTACCCCATCTTCTCATCCAATCATCTTTTAAAATATCTCTATCTCCATAAATAACTTATGCTGTGTCCCACAGAAAACACAATATCCTCACCTTTCCCAAAGCAATAACAGTCTCATTCACTTACTGCATATAGCTGTTAAGTACAAAATATCTGCTCAGTGCACAGACTTCTCAAACCCATCTGTAACTCCTCTCGGCCCAGAGAACTAATGCTATATAATGAGTTTAATGAATACCAAAACATCCAATACACATTTCCTTGCTAACCTGCCATTGGGGAAGGGATACAACATACAGCAGTTGCTGCTACATAATTCATCACATCTTGCCGATAGAGAAGACAAAGACATTTCAACCCAGAAGTGAAATGGGGTTCCTTGGTCAACAAGTCTAGTTGTCCTAGCTGTGCTCTCCAGAAGGATCTTTCTTTCATTGTTGAGAAGGAAATGAGTCATGACAGGTTAATACATCACTTCTTTACTAGTGGGGATAATGGGGGAAAGAATATCCACCAGATCTTCTTGCACACAGGGATTCCCTATCTAAAGTATAGGATATTTCTGATCCATCTACTTTTCTTACTGTAGAAAAACCTGATATTTATGGGTTTTGCCTGTATCTGGTGTCTGTATGCTTTGAAATATTAGTAAAGTTTGATGTAAGGTGAGATCTATGATTTTAGTGGGTCTGCTTTGATAATTCAATTTATTGAGTTAACACAATTGTTTTCCATGACCATATCTGAGATGAATAATGTACTTCTTTATCAGTGTACTTCGTTTAACTCAAGTTCTGAAGCCTGATGATAATTTTCAGGTTTGAGATAACCATAGCCCCTTGTTTGTAAAGAATGAGATTTCTCTAATAGTAAAATTTAAACTCTTGATATAATTTTAATCTATTTTCATTCACTCTATATCATGAGGTAGTAAGCAAAGAAAGATATGAAGAATCAAGTGTTTAAATCTGAAAATCGCTCTTGAATTTCCTGTCTTCTGGATATTGACTATGACCACTATTTGACTTTAATTATGTTTTCCAAAAAAAACATGCTGAAGTCCTAACTCTTGGTACCTCAGACTGTGACCTTATCTGCAATTAGGGTCATTGCAGATATAATTAGTTAAGATGAAGTCATACTAGAGTGGGCCCTAAATCCAGTATTACTGGTGCCCTTAAGAGAAGACACACAGACAAAGAGAGAATGCCATGTGAATGCGGGCAGATTCAGGGGATACATCTACAAACCAAAGAATGTAAAAGAATTGTGGACAATAGCCGGAAGCTATAAAGAAGTCATGGAATAGATTCTCCTTCAGTGCTTCCAGAAGGAACCAACACTGCTAACACCTTGATTTTAGACTTCAGCCTCCAGAACTGTGAGACAACAAATTTCTACTGTTTTAAGCCGTCCAAGTTTGTACTTTGGTACAAGTTGGTATTTTGTTATAGCAGCCCTAAGAAACTAATACAGCCACAATGCACAGCCAATAGCGTTAGCCCTGAGCTGAATGTTTTTGTTTTGTATCTGTGCCCCTGCACTGCATATTCCCAATGGGAGTAATTTATCCCCTTCTTGGGCCATGACTGCTTAAGTGGAAATAAGTAGGAGAGGTCTGAGATACTAGAGTCAATTCTCAGCTACCATTCTTGCTAAGTGTCCCGCTTCTGAGTTTGCTTGAGTCAGTCGTGGTCTAGGGCAGAGAATTTGGCTTTTCCAACCCGGTCAATGTATTTGCAGCTATCTCAGATTTCAGACTGCAGGTAAAGCGCCATTATACAAAATGATATCCTCTGATTTGTTTTCAGATGGAACAGATCCAATTTAAAACTTTCTCGTTCTTGTTTGACCTTACTAAAGGCTCCACTATGCTGAACTTTTCAAAACATTTCCCTTGTTCTGTAGCCTTGTTCAGCACAAGACACAGAGTGGACAATTTAACCAGTTATTTTACTTATGCTTAATCAAAATTCTTTTCAATTCTGGGATTGAGAGACCTTTACTGCCCATCATGGGACCTCATAAGCTTAGCCAAACTACATACACAGTATAGTTCTTGTTCAAAAGCTGGCAAAACCACTCAAATATGGCTCAAGATTCTTCCACTTTGGTTTACTTTATTGCCTTTCCAGATGTAGTTTGACCAGGTCTCTAACAATATCCACTGTGACCTAATTATTTGCCTCTATGATCTGCTACTCTGTCCTGGCTCTATTCTCACAGAAGATCTCAACCATGTGAGATGGTTGTCACAATTTTAAACTCATTTTCTCTCCTTTAAGTCAATGAATGTTAGCAAAATCATGGGTCATTACATTGGCTTTGATTTGGTTACAGTCTCATTCCTAAATGAATCACAGTAGATGGATTAATACCAAGTGCTTAATTACAAGTCTGAGTCATATGCTCCGGCCTCCACACCTCCAAAAATATATGGGCTCATTATGAGGAAGGACTAAATCCCCAAATGGCCATTTGTAGAGGTGAAGTACATTGAATATAGACAGTCAGAAAATGTGCAAATAACAGACTTAAAACATTTTTATTAATTTGTATTTGAAAAATGTATAATGCCTACAGAAGAAAATAAAAATCACTGGACCAGATAAAAAATTGCATTTGTATGCCCATCAATGATGAATGGATAAAGACTGTAGCATAACCATATAATGGAATATTACTTTGTAATAAACTATTGATGAATGAGTCTAAAAATAATTTTTCTGAGTGTGTCTTAGTTTGGGTTGCTATAACAAAATGCCATAGACTGGGTGGCTTAAACAACAGATATTTATTTCTGATAGTTCTGGAGGCTGAGAAGTCTGAGAACAAAGTACCAGCAGGTACTCTCTCCCAGTTAGAACTCTCTCGTTGCCATGCAGATGGCTGCCTTCTTGCTGTGTCCTCATAAAGTAGGAACAGAAAACTCTCATCTCTCTTCCTCTTCTTATAAAAACACTAATCCCATCCTGGCGTCCCCACTGTTATGGCCTTATCTAAACTTAATTATCTCCCACGGGCTCCACCTCTCAATATCATCTTAGGGGTTCAGACTTCAACATATGAATTTGTGGATGGGGCACAATTCAGGCCATTGCAGAGTGGAAAGCCAGACAAATAATGTATGATGCCATTATATATAACTGTAGAAAAGGTAAACTAATCTATTGAGGCAGAAAGCAGATCAATGGTTTTAGGGACAGGGCTGGAAAGGAGTAATGGGACTGGAGGGACTACCAAGGGCATGAGAAACTTTGAGAAGTGTATGTGTTCACTATCATGATTGTGGTGATGGTTTCACAGGTGTATATATGTGTCAAATTTAACCAACTGTACACTTCAAATATGAGCAGTTCATTGTATGTCAATTACACTTTATGAGTTCATTGTATGTCAATTATCTCAATAAAACTGTTTTAAAAATATTCTATGGTACATTCTTCCAGTCATTTTCCACATTTGGTATTACTAAACTGTGATTGTATACAGTTCACCTAAATTTTTATTGCATTTTTCCATATCCTTAAATATATCTTTTAATATTATACTTCTTTTTGAAGTTTATTATACATCTGGGAACAAAAGCATATATACTGAATTGCTGAAAATGGAACCTATCACCCAGACCAAGAAACAGAACATCAGAACATCAATGCCCACCTCACATTCCTTTCCAATAAACATTCTATTTCCTTTCCTAAGATAACTATTCTGACTTGCAACAGCACAAATTCATCTTGCCAGTTTTGGCTTCATATTAATAGAATTTTAATAGTAGCATCTTTCATATTTGGCTTTATCCAGTATTATATTTGTGAGATCCACCCATGTTGCTTCATGTAGCAGTGGCTCATGCATATTCATTGTATATTCATAGCATTTCATTGTATGACTGTAACATAAATATCTTGTCTATTTTTCATGAATATTTGGTTACTTCAAGGCTGGGGCTTGCACAGTTAACCCTAAGATATTCTTGTGTCTTTCAGTGCATGTGTAGGTATATTTCTTTTGTCAATACACCTCAGAGTAGAATTGCTGGGTCATGAATATTTATATCACCCTAAAAATTCTTTTGGCTTCCTTTGCTCTTGCCCTATACTTTAGTTCTACAAATTTACAAATGGTAGGTTAGTCTGCTCTGGGATTTCATATAAATGAAATCATATATCATGTACTCTTGTGTATGGCTCCTTTTTGCTCAAAGATACAATTTTTTTAATTGCTCCAGAGTATTTCATTATTTAAATAGATGGCAATTTGTTCATCCATTTATCTGCTGATGAGCATTTGGGTTGTCTACAGTTTTGTTACCATGAATAAAGCTACTATGAACATTTGCATTATGATCAAAGAGCAGTCTTGGAATTTACTGGTTTCGTTTCTGGTGTGATACAGTGTCTGCTTTTGTAAATATTCCTTAGTGCTAGGAAATAATGCATATTGTGTCAAGTGAAATTCTATATAAATTTAATAGTACAAGGTTATTTAGGTGTTTATCCACTTATTTTTTCTCTGCTTGATCCATTAGTTTCTCAGAGGATTTTGTTAAAATCTCTAGTGATAATTTCTGATTTATCTCCCTGTACTATTACTTGTTGCTTATTTTTATATTGTTGACATGTTTATGATAGACATATCTTGTTATATTATTCCTTTCACTTGTATGCATCATTCATTTTCCCTTCTCTTTTGGCCTTGAATTTTGTTTTGTCATGTATTAAAATTGCTACCCTGGCTTGTTTGGTTCATATTTACTGGTAGACTTATTATCATACTTTTGCTTTTCTTCTACATAAAAGTGTTTCAGGGACAACATGTTGTTGGACCTTGTATTTATAATTCAGCGTAAGTAAATATTATATAAAATAATTGATTATAATTAAAATGAAAATTCTAAGCTTATTTTTTTGTTAGGTTTAACTTATTTTACATTCATTTTAATTACTGCTATATTTGTCCTTTAAATCTAGTTATTTTTTTTTTTGTACTGCATTTTCCCTGTACACATTACTAAATTCCTTTGGACTAGAGTGAGTTTTCTTTTGATAGATTAAAAGTTACAAATTCTTCATATATTTGTAGTGTTTGTTTTTAACCTAACCCCCATAATCATGTTTACTGATGTCTTAAACTTTGTCACTGTTTTGAGTAAATAAACCATTAGTAAGCTCTCATATTCTTTTGGTTTCTCCCCTACCTCCTCCTTCCCTGCTTTAAACTGGATATATTTTCTTTTTCTTTTAGTTTCTCTTTCTTAAATGTAACTCAGTAGGCATGGGGTTTGGAAGAGAGGATGGGAAGAATGAATACCTCTGGATATGACGTTTAATAGATCATTAGGTTCATGGTTCTGGAGTGCAGAGAAACTGTAGGCTGGATATTTGGAATCCTATAAAGCTGAAACCACTGCTCAAAGGCAACAGGGAAATAAATGTGCACACTACAAAAGGTCCCCAATTTACAATGGTTTGACTTACGATTTTTCACCTTTATATAATGGTGTAAGAGATACACATTCAGTAGAAACTATACTTCAAATTTTGAATTTTGATCCTGTCCTGGGCTAGTGGTATGCAGTATGATACTCTCTAGTTAATGGCGGGCAGGATCAGCCAGCCATGCGATCATAAGGGCAAATAATCAATACACTGACAACTGCTCTATACCTATGGAACCACTGCTTTTTCACTTTCAGTACAGTATTCAATAATTACATGGGATATCCAACACTTTATTATAAAACAGGCTTTGTGTCTGATGATTTTGCCCAATTGTAGGCTAATGTAATTGTTCTGAGAACATTTAACATAGGCTAAGTTATGATGTTCACTGAATTAGATGTATTAAATATTTTCAATTTACAGTATTTTCAACTTCAGTGGGTTTTTTGGTATGTAACCCCATCATAAATCAAGTAACATCTGTATATTCACTGCCCAGGAATTAGTTTTACAGATGTCACTATTGGGCAGAAGTCCAATTTTGCTGACAGTCTGATTACTCTGATTCCACTCCCAAAAGGCAGTTACCTGGCCTGCTAGTGCCCATCAAAAACAGGATTCTGGTCACAAGTGGCCTTCTTGCAGTTACATAGATTTTTTGTGGTCTCTCGCAATTCCTTGCTTAGATAGGCAGAATGGTGGAGAAACTCCATATCCCTCAAATAACTCACAGTGTATTGCCTGCAACTTTACAAATAGAGGTTCACTTGATTTAGCTGTTAAGATGACTAACAAGACCTATCATTTGTAGTTTAACATGGATTAATCAGATGACTTTCCTAATAATCAGAAACTAAAGCCATGCAGTAAGGAAGGAGTAAGGACAATGGAGTTTAACCATGAGTCTTTAAGAAAGGGCAAACTAGAATGGTTTGGTGAGAAGTATTTTCCTTACAGTAAAAACTGAAGGTATCAGGTTCTTATAGAATAAAAATACGACTTGATGGGAAATACACTATCCATTGGTATAGTCATAGAAATGTCACTTTGAAGAAAGTGGGTTCCAAAAAATATGAATTTGCCTGAGATCAAGTCTTCAGAGACTTTTAGGATTTTATCTTATGCTACCTCCCTAAAAGCAGTGAATAGCAAAAGAACAAGGTACTATAGTTTTAAGGTGTCTTAATTCTCATTTCTGCATTTTAATAATTTAATAAATTTAATTTATAAATTTAAATATTTAATAAATATATTTTATGTTAGGCTATCTATATAACTGTTGGCTTAGTGGCTAAGGAACAAGCATTAAATATTTAATAATCTATTGTCTATATGACCATCATTAACTATCTCTGCTAACACATACAGCAAATCATATGCATATCTCTGCTAACACATAAAGCAAATCAAAGGCAAGCAAGCCTTGTGATTACATGAATGATTAACATCTATCATTCACTATACCAAGAACTATCCTATACAATTTAAATATAATAGGTTTAATATAAATATATAGATTTTCCACTTGCTGAATTTATTTCAACAAATCAGCTTAGAAATGTCATAAAACTTCTGACACGTAAACATACGACCATGTTCGTAAACAGATGTTAACGAGCTGTTCATTAATAAGGCCAGTCTTTAGCAAAACTAAAACCATTTTCTTTAGTTTTCCCAATCTGACAATAAAATATTATCAAACCACAATCAAATAGAGACAACATTGGATGGATAGATCAGGACTACCAGTTGGTTATAGCTGTAAAGAGTTTCATGTTGATGCTACACCAAAAAAAAAAAAAAATTAAGCCATTTACATCAAATAAATCATGGCTTTTCTTTATCACAATTTACTAAATGATGTTAGTTACGGTCCTTATCAAACATGTTTGGTAAGGGCTATTTACAATGTACATGGCTCAGCATGCACTATTTAGAGTTACAAAAATACCTGCCAGTTCATACAACAGGATAAATACATATTAAACCTCTATAAATATAAACCAAGAACATATAGGTTAAACAATTCCTTTAAGTTACACTAGTAAGGGTGGTACCAAGCAAGATTTGAATCCAGGCAGATCCGTAACTTAGACTCCTAATTATTTCACCACACTGACTTCTACTTATGTACATAAAATTCCATATTTGAATCGGTCTCACTTTCTTCAGTTTCTGTCACTAAGGGTTGAATATGTATCACTGTTCTTGAAACTATTAAACACATGTCTTTCTAATAAAAACTACCCACCAGCTCGTGTGTCTTTGCGGGCCAGAAATCTTTTGATACACTACTGTACTTTTCATTTGAACAAAGGCAATTCAGGTGAAGGTTTTAAAAAGTATTCATTTTATACTGAATATTTAGAAATATGGTACACACAGACACCACAGTAATATAAAATGCATATAATATTAAACTATTTTCTTATAAACCCTTAGCATGGATGGCTGACAGCTTCCAAGAGACAAAATTTTGGACAAAGTTACCAGATATTATTGGGGGTTCATTTTAAATACCATTTAGTCATGCAAACAATTAGGAAGTTTTTAAAAAAATAAATATGACAAATATATGGATTTCTGAAGTAGAAATTGACATACAAATCTATATATTTTCATAACAGTTTTCATTAAAGCATCTTCAAAGAAGTATTCTGCAACATGAAGTTGAGAGCTCAAATTAGATGTAATGAAAAGGCATGAGGTTTTATTAGAATTGTGTAATTCACATACTAAATATTTACATAAAAGTAAACACAAAATTGCAAACATATTTGTTTTATCCTCCAAGTCATTAGCTTCATGAAATTACTTACTGAGACAGTTACAAGATAAAATTCCAAATTCTCGGGGCGCCTGGGTGGCTCAGTTGGTTAAGTGTCCAACTTCAGCTCAGGTCATGATCTCACAGTTCACAGGTTCAAGCCCTGCATCAGGCTCTGTGCTGACAGCTCAGAGCCTGGAGCCTATTTCAGACTCTGTGTCTCCCTCCTTCTCTGGCCTTCCCCTGCTCGTGCTGTGTCTCTCTAACTCTCTCAAAAACAAATTAAGGTTCAAAAAATTAAAAAAAATTCCCAATTCTGAATGTTAATAAGGAAATACCATGGGGGCAATAGGAGAAAAACTTAAAATTCTTTTTTCTGCGAAGCAGTGAAAAAGCAACATAATTGCCCTGTAGGGATTGTCAAAGCTTTCCTAGAACTCCTGGGGGAATACATTTCATTTGTAAAACAGTGAGAACTAAAACTACATCCCTTTACCAGCACACAAACCTATGATAAGCTTTCTTTGCCAAACATATAGATGCTTACATCTATGAACCATAGGTTAGTGAACTGGGCTAAAATGTCCCTAACCATCCATTTTCCCATAAAGGCAGTTCCAAAGAGGGGGTAAAAAAAATCTATTACCTTTTTCACTTGAACTGCTTGAATAAGATTTCTACTATGAGGTTAAAGAGAATAATCATCTTATACATAAGCAAGCTTGATGGTACTTAAGATGAAATAAATACTAGTCATCAGAAGAGCATAATTATTAAAACATCAAAACCTAACCAGGTTATGTTACTAATTTAAAAAGTTAATACAGAAGAGAGACGAGGATTTTCTTGAACTAATTTAGAATTTCCTGAACGAATTTTGAGCAATGGTCATTAACCCTCACAAAAATTAGAATCTGAGAACTTCAAGCAACATGGAACGGCCCCCTCCCTAAGAAATCCAGATTAAATCGTTGTGGGGTGGGGGTCCATATTTAAGAGCCCTCCAGTAGATTCTAATATGAAGTGAGGGTTGAAACATTAATTTGGAAAAATTATTAATTAGGATGGATTTAAATAATTTAAAACTCAAACATAATGAGCACTTCCTACATGACAGGCATTGCTCTAAGTGCAATAAGGAGGAAATTCTTTTTTCTATAAAAATCATTGGATACCAATATATTTTTATCTTTTGAAGTTATACTATTAAAATATTACTCAAAGCTATTATGATCTGCTGTCATAAAAGATTTTTCTTCTACTTTTCTGAATTATCTTTACTTGATACTATAACAGAAGAGATCAAACTCAAACTTTTTCTCAAGATATGTGGAAAGAACATAAGATTAACATAGATTTTGTTTTTCAAGTCATAGTATATGAGGTATTCTCCATCTTATATCTGGAGCCACAAAGCCATAATTTAAAAAACTGAAACTGGGTATTGCTTTAAATCCTGAACAGAATTTCCTAAATCAAAAATAAACTATGACTGGTGTCAGTGCTTGATTTAAATTGCCTAAAAAATAATCTATGACACAACCTCAGGGAAGCTAGTAAGAGTGGGTCTTTAATGCAGACTATATTTCTTGTGACCTATTTAGAAAATATTTCTTTATAAAAACTTACAGTAATATTTTTGAAACATAATTAGAAATTAGTTATCTCAAAGGAACAGAAATATAGTTTTTGAAATTCTACATAATTAGAAATCAGTTACTATCCCAGGATGATAGCTTGAGCTTTAACATTTTAAATTAAAACCAACTTTATTAGGTATTGTAAAACTCATTTGAAATGTATTTTAACTCAAAAAAATCATATATAAATTAATAAATTTGATTTACATCTACTCTTCAACCTAACAGTTTTCAGGTTTAAATTTGCTAAAATCAACCATTAATCCTTATATGAGGCTAATTACCTTTTGTAGCTGGAAAATAGGCCAAAAATGATAAAATTTTGGTTAAACTGTAATATATGCATATATAGGAAAATGCAATAGCAATTTGTTTTCTCTAGTTGATGGAATTAAAACAGCTTTAAATTTTTAATGAAAGCTCAGTAGTCAAAATAAATATTTAATAAAAATATACACCATAGGAAGATATCAAGAACTTAGTGTTTAAAAATAAAACTTCGTCACATTGTTTTTGCCTTCAGTTAAATAAAAAACTCAATTTAGTTGCTTAAAGTATCTAAGAATGATTAAAGTATGTTTTTGGAACAATTAAAATATAAATAACACGAGAGAGAGAGAACACTAAGATGAAAGAGAATCTTACTATGTTTTAACTCGAAAGTTTAAATAAAGTTATAATTATTGGGACTTTTTCAATATGACTAGACCCTAATAAACCTTAATAGTTTGGGGAGTAAAAAATCAAACATAGTTATGATTTATGTGGGGTTCATGCTGTGAAACTCTCAGTGTGTAAAAAAATAAAAATTCAGTATATATGAGCACCATTAGAAATGTGTATGTGTGTGTATGTACATACATATATATGTGTGTGTGTGTGTATATATATATATATATATATATATGTATATGTGTGTGTATACATATACTTTACCTGATTAAAAATTGCATTTCAGAGTAAAGGACAAGCATACAACTATGAAAATATATTCTTAAACTAACATGTCATATGACTGATTTTAAAAAGTTTCATCTGGCAGTTCTTCTAAAAATCAACCAAAGAACATAACATAAAGGAAGCCAGTATTCTTTTGTGGTGCAAAGTTCCTTTGTTAAATAGAAGTTACCAAAGAAAAGAGAATGTGTTCAATAGTGTTTTCAATTCACTATTCATTTCACTAGTCAGATTCCAACAGGTAACAGAAGGTAATAAAGTCAACTAATAAATGCAAGTTCACAGAATAAACCAGCATATGTTGAATTTGCCCCCAAGAGTTTATCATTCAGGCTTCAGATTATTTTTAATTGAGAGTAGTCAAGATTACTCTGCAGGAAGAATCTTCCTTCTACATAAAAGATACAAATTTGCCAACTGTAATTTAGTATTTCTGCTATATTCACCAAAACTCAGAAAACTACTGTCATATCTTGTACAATACATACCCTGGGGTAAGACAGATATTTAATGAAAATCATATTTTGATCCTATGTAGAGGCAGCTCATGATAGACTGTTAATGTGTACACTTGTTATTTTTTCAAAGCTCCCAGTATAAGTAATCACGTTAAGAGAGACTGAAATTCTTTGAAGACATTGTCACATGATAAATTATACTATTCACCATTTAAAATACGTTCAATTTCTTCTAGTCTTTTTAAAGCAGCAACTCTTTTCTTCTCAATTTCTTTGATTTCTTTTGTTGTTTTATGGGGGGTCTCTTTGTCTGTATTTTTTCCTGATAGTTTGTTGGACTTAGACTGACTTTTATTATCACTTGATTTTATGATCTGTGTAGGTCTGGGTTCACTTCTTACTCCTTTTACATTTTCAGTTGGAATTCTGTCTCCTCCTACACCTGAAGTCTTACCAGCTGGGGATACTGGCTGTTCTGCAAAACTAGATGAGGAAATTTTATCCCTGACTATATTCAAATGACGTTGAATATATTCTTCATGTGGTGCTAATGCCAATGTTTCAACCAGGCATCTTTCAGCTTTTAGTAAGTCCTTCTCTTCAAAATAAACAACACAAAGATTGTGTTTTCCTTGTACATTGTTTGGATCCATCTCCAAAATTTTTTCAAAACATTTTTTTGCTCCAAGTATATCTTTCTTTTGATTCATCAGAATGTCTCCCTTTAAAATGAGACCCTTGATATGATCAGGATAGTATCTGAGTAACTCTTCCAAAATTGGCAAAGCCATTAATTCCTTTGCGGTCTGAGAATACAAGAGAGCCAGATTAAACAAAGCACTTCTAAAATCGGCCTGTAATTTTATGGCTTTCTTCATCCACATCTCTGCTTCACTGTCCTTTTTGTCATCCATGGCAAGCATTCCCAAATTGAAATAACCATTAGCATCTTGTGGCTCTTCATTTATATAGCTAAGAAGACGTTTTCTAGCTTCAGGTCTGAGTTTAACCTCACCTAAGGTTTTTTTTTAAAAGAAAAAGACATATATTGTTAAATGAATTAAGTCTGAGGAACAAAAGCCACTTTCAGTATTTATCTAGTTAGATTACAAAAAGACAGCATCAAAACAACTAATTTCTGTACCTACATTAAAAAGTAGAATGAAAAAAAAAACCCAAAGTTTTCACAGGAAAAACAGTTGTGTTTGAAACATTGAAATGATTGTCTATTTCTTTTCCTTTAAAACAGTAAGAGTGCCTCAAAAAACCAGAAGGGATGAAATATTTCCTTAGTTAAGAATCTAACCGGGAGTAGCAGAGGAAGAGCACACAATTAAGAGGAAGAGGCATGTGATTTGCCAACAATGATATGCATTCTAATCTTGACTCTATTAACACTATGACTTTTTATATTAAACAAATTATTTAACTTCTCTGGGTTAGCCTGCTGAATTTTCTAGGAATAAAACAGCTCAGCAATAATAACTACTACTGGATAAACAGAATATTTCAGTCTTACAAAATCAGATTTTTTTTAATTACTTCAAATTTTTTAGGACTTTCAAAAGTAAAAACATACCATTAAATAAAAGCTTATAAATTTAAATATAAATTAGGACTCAAGAAACAAATATTTGAGATAATTCCAATTGCAAATAAATACAAAAAAATTCAAGTTCCACAACTACAAATCTTAGGGTACAATCTTATGTTGAATAATGGGCATTTTTTCATGATTGCCAAGGTTAGCTAACTTTACAAAAACATTAGCTTTTCTCTAAATTTATGTTTTGAATACCAGGCATAAAAATATCTCCCTCTATACTTTTGACAATAAGATGAATAAAAAACATTGTAAAATAAACCACTCAGCTTAAGTTCTTATCTTGAACTAGTTTTACCAAACTAGCCATATGATATTTGGGATATGAGAGCTACTTGGTCCTTACTCTAATATACTAAGTAGAAGAATGGCAAAAGTAAACTCAAATACCCTCTTTAGCTCAAATACTATGATTTTATAATTCTTTTATTTTCTATAAAAGTTTTTAAAAAGTATCTAAGATTTAACTACAAAATCTAAATGTAGAGATTTTTTTCAAACTAAAAATTAAGATTATAAATATATACACTGCCTTTGGTAGTAGTACTAAAATATCCATGTATCAAAGATCCTAATTTACTGTCATGAATAATTTAGTTTTGTTAAATTACAAAAAATTACAAGTAATTATAACAATACCTCAGAAAATAACACTAAATATAAAATGATACCAAAAGTACTTGGTTTTACTAATCAAGAGAATATATTTTTTTTCTAAAACATATACGCTCGTCTCCCTAGAAATAATTATATAAAAAATGCTTCAAGTTCTGATTATTTGGATGGTATAATACTTATGAGTAAGAGATTATATATTTATGTGCATAAAATTGACAAAATACATTAAAAAGGGACTGCTGGACAGCCTGAATAGTAAGTCTCATTATATACTGAAAAAACTAACAACTGTTAGGGCATATTACTTGAAAACTTTACTTCAAGTATTTTAAATATTCTTATATTTATGCACGGTATTGATATAAACTATTCATAGAACATCTGCTACACATAATGTAACTTCAGATTTCATTATATTTCAAACTACAATGTGTTTAAATATAGAATATTTTAAGAAAACATACCTGATTCTTGCATTAATATAGCAGAATTAAATAATGCTAGCTTATGCTTTGGATTTAGTTCTAAAGCACGATTAAAATTTTTTAGGGCTTCATTTGGTTCTTTAAGTTCAATATGAACAATTGCCAAGTTGTACCAAAGATCTGCATTATTTCTGTCCAGCTCTAGTGCTTTAAGATATGCTTCTTTTGCTTTAAGAGGTTTATTCATTTTTAAAAGCAATTCTCCTCTGTGGAAAAATCAAACACAAGCTTTACTCACAACATTACCATGTATGTCAGTTTGCAGATACTGTTTTTCATAAGTTTCAAACTTTTCCACATATTCACAGCTTTCCTTTTTCCTTTTAATCCAGGCTTTTAAAGTTTTCTATCAAAAATAACTATCTGAAAATGTCCTCAAACCTGAACTCATTAGTTTGCAAATATGGTTTGTTAGGTTTTCAAATATTATTAAAGAAAGAAAAAGCATACCTGACTTTAAAGGGTAAGATATGGGGAGGTATCCAAGAAAGGAGGACAGAGAAAATATATTCTTTAATTACATCTTGAAAGAAGGCAGACCAGACTACATCAGAAAAATGGCAGAGGCAAGAATAGGAGATTAAGTTTCCAGGGGACCAAGTAATAGCATTTGAAGAAGCAAAATAAATATGGTACTGATGGGGTAATTCCAGTATTGAAATCTATGTTAGAAGTCTCATTTATAAAGAGGAGAATGAAAATTTTGCCTTTTCTTATATTAATTTAATATTCTAAAATGTATTCTTATAAGATGGCCATTGATTAAAAGAAAAAACTCCCCAAAACAACAAAAAGAGAATTTTTTTTAAAAAACTGACTAGTAGGCAGATAGGAGGGCACTAGTGCCACCTGCAGATACCTTTGAGGAACACAGCTGGAGCTCAATATCACAGACTGAAAATCATTTTACAAATCTTTCTAATATGGTTCTATTTTCTGTTAGAACTTTAAAAAGCCATTTTGCTCAAGTACATATGTGCAAATATATTTAAACAGCAATATGAGAAGATTTTTATTATGATACTATTATTTCCCTTAAGTATCAGCATAGGAATGAAATCAAATGAATGACTAATATTCCCAATTAAAACAACTTCTGGAATCAGTATCTGTCCAAGATGTAATTTTTTTTTAATACAGATTGTTGAATAATTCTCCATAGATTAATACATGACAGATTTTATTTATATATGCAACCCCACTAAACTTAGCTAATTTCAACAACTACAGGGTAAGACAGCTTCCAACTATGAACAGATTTTATCTCAAAAACTTATTAAATTCTGAACACATTTTCCCCATAGGAACAATGTTAAAAATTATGATTAGGTTTCTGGGCCAGGGGACGAACCAGAGTTTAATATACAATTTTCCTCAAGTATAACACAAATGATAATCCTTACATGGGAAAATATATTAAGTTCTCTCTAACATGTGAGGCCAAAAGTTTTTGTACTGACAACTAAAAAGTTTCTTTGCAGTAAATAAAAGGCGTAATAACCAGTCAGTTGTCAGTATTTAAGAAAGCTTTTGAGAGATGGATATTATAAGTAATTATAAGAAAATAAGTTTCAGGTGTTTTAAGTAAAAATGAATGTGACAATAAGAAGCAAATGAAACTAAGAAGCTTCTACTCTTTCTTTCGTATAAAACCTTAGTTTGCTAATACAAGTTACAGGCAATTTCAAATCAAATCAATTAAATTTGAATGTAAGTCTAAACTAAGCTATGCTTCTATGCTCTTGGTTGCCAACTAAGATTATTAAAAGAAAAAAAAAGGCAATTTAGTTCAGACAGTCAAAATGTACATGCAGATGCAGCTTCAATTCTCTATAATGACAGCTTAAAGGGAACCACAATACCTGCTAATATAAGCCTGCTTGAAGTCGGGTCTCATGCTTATTGCTTGTCGGTATAGCTGATCTGCTTCTTCCAGCCGGGACTCATTTGCTCTGATCAGATTGGCCAGATTAATATAAACATTTAGGTGGTTAGGGGCAATTCTGGCTGCATATTTTTTACCAGGAATGATCTGTTCAGGAAGAACAAAATTTGATATTTTAGTACCAAATAGTAATAAAAAATAAGTATTTTCCTAGTAGCTAAATTAAAATATGCATGACATAAAAAGGTTATGGAACCAGTTTTATTGCTATATTGAAATGTCATAAAAATGTGAAAGCACCTGCAGTATTTAAAAAAATGTTAATAATATTTTGTGGTATTAAAGGAGATAGTCTTTTTTCATTCATGCCAGCTCAATGGAATATTGTTAGCTTTTTATTTATATGCATAATTTTATAAAATCCTATAAATCTAAGCTTTTGAGGCTAAGGTCTGTTAGCATTTTTGTATCAGACAAGGAAGAGAGAGAACTCAGGTCTCTTTCCTCTAGTGTATTTGTTACACCATGTCAATATTTCCGGGTTGTGACAACAGGGTGGTTAATTTTGTTAAGAGATATCTAAAGCCTCATTTGTCTGGTAGAATTAGGAAATAAAATTTTCTTTTTTTTTAAATGTTTATTTATTTTTGAGAGAGAGAAAGAATGGGGTAGGGGCAGAGAGACAGAGAGAGAGAGAGAGGGACAGAAGATCCCAAGCAGGCTTTGTGCTGACAGCAGAGAGCCCGACGTGGGGCTTGAACTCACAAACCATGAGATCATGACCCAAGCTGAAGTTAGATGCTTAACCAACTGAGCCACTCAGACGCCCGGAAATAAAATTTCTTATTAACTGATTATTCAGGTTAAATAAAGGTTATAAAATATATATAGACACAAATTTTCAATGAAAATAATAAATTATATCTGATAAAAGTCTATATTGAACACAACTTAACTTTACAATCTTAGGACTAAAACAATGCTTAAGATCATGTGGTTCAACCTGTTTTTAAAACATTATCAAACTATATCTAATCATTTTAATATTATAATTATTATTAATATAATATTAATATATACTACCATTGAGAAAACTGTAGTGCAGTTTTCTTTAATGCTTATTTATTTTTGAGAGAAAGAGAGAGCGTGAGCACGAGTGGGGGAAGGGCAGTGAGAGAGGAGACCAAAGAATCCATAGCAGGCTCCAGGCTCTGACCTGTCAGCACAGAGCCTGGCACAGAGCTTGAACTCACTCACAAACTGCGACTTAAGACCTGAGCCAAAGTTGGACACTTAACCAACAGAGCCATCCAGGTGCCCCGCAAACTCAAACTAACTTTTCTGATGAAAGACAGGATCTGACTTTCCAATTTTCATGCCATACTGTAATATTCAATGAATTTTGTGCATGTGTCATTGTAACAACTGAACCCTATATAGCAGCAGAGGTGTATCCCCTCATTTTATTACTTTGTTTTATTCATTTATCTTTTGATAGGAATGTTGTATTTAATGCTTAATGTACATATATAAAAATCTCTTCAATTAAAGTCACTTAACTCATTGATAACTTGTAATCAAGAATATCTAAAATTCATAAATTTATAAAATATTTTATATAGAAAAGTTTAACCTTTTTCTTTTTAAAGTTTTATTTAGTTTTGATAGAGAGAAAGAGAAAGAGAGAGCACGAGCATGTGGGAGGGGCAGAGAGCGAGAATCCCAAGCAGACTGTGCACTATCAAGTGCAGAGCCCAGTGCAGGCCTCGAACTCACCAACTGTGAGATCATGACCTGAGCCGAACTCAAGAGTCGGATGATTAACCAAATGAGTCACATAGGCTCCCCTAGAAATGTTTTTTTAATTAAGTAAACTAGAAAAATAAATATAATCCTTTGTAAAACTTGTAGTACTATTATAAACAAGTAAGTCAGAGAAAGACAAATACTATACGGTTTCACTCATATGTGGAATTTAAGAAACAAAACAAACAAGTAAAGGAGAAACAAAAAGAGTGTCAAACCAAGAAACAGACTCTTACATATGTCTCTATTTAGTACAGAGTAAGAGTTGGTAACAAACTGACGGTTAGCAGAGGGAAGATGGGTGAGATCGGGAATAGGGATTAAGAAGTGCACTTGTAAGGAAGTGTTGGGTCACTGTACTGTACACCTGAAACTAGTATCAATCACACTGTATATCAGCTGGAATTTAGATGAAAACTTGTAGTAATAAATGATTTATTGGACACTTTACATTTATATTGGCAAATTGGAGAAACGATAGTCTGGGTACATTCTATTCAGTACGAATATCTAGTCGATCTGACACAATAGGAAACAATTATGACAACTTACTTGGGGCATCAAGGACTTAGCCATCATGTAAGATTCTTCAGCTTCTTTGGTTCTATTTAAATTTTTATAAGTTCTTCCTACATTCATGTGAGCACCAATATCATCTAAAATTTAAAAAAAAAATCATTTGTTGGGAAATATACTAAGTAGTACTCGACGTAAACCAAATGTTTCTAGCAACAGAAACACTGGGCAAAAAAAATGCAAAAGCAAGCAACGTGCCCTGCATCCTCCTTAAAGTGCTTCTAACCCAGAATGATCAATGCCATACTAGAAAATTATGTCATAAAGTACTCTAAGGATAGGAAATGCATATATGACATGAAAAAACCTATTTGAAAGGACCCTTGAAAGGCTAAGACATGAGAGGGGAGATACAGACGTAATAAAGAGATTTGCGCCATTTCTCTTCAGTAGATTTTAATACCATACTAAGGCTTGCTTCCATTTCCTTGATTGCATAGCTCTGGAATTCACTCAAAAATGTATGGCTCAACTCTAAAAGTAAAAAGATCTACAAGTGAAAAAGATCCTGATTCCTAGAATTATTTCCAGTGTTATATCTAACAAATATTCATGCATGGTGGGATAGGACAAGGAGACTGAAAAAACTTTGCAATTTTGTTTTTTAACATTTTTGTGAATGTGGTCAGAATCCAAGTATAATAAAGTATCAGGATTCTCCAGTACCACTTAAGATGCAGCAGCCCATCCCACGTAACTTTTTAAAAGGTTGTGTTACTATCAATGTGTCAGAAACTTTTGCCTAATTTTCTGATACGGAGAATCAAACCCACAGCAAATTTTCTCCAGGGGAAAGAAAAAAATACGCTATTTAAATAAGAAAGATATTAGGGACCACTGCACACTAGTTTTAGGACACCTTTCCCAGTAAGTATGTCAAACGTTTGGAATAAAGATAGAAGGGAGAAGATCTTAAATCAGACAAATGTTACTGAACATGAATCTCTAGCAGACATGACAAGGTTTCACATCATGATTACTACTTGCCTGTGACACCAGTGATTTTGCAACTGTGGAATAGTTTTCTGCCTGCACCGCCTAGGATACACAGGGGCCAAGCATAGATATCTTAGGGATTCCCTTAGGAGGAAAGTAACAGTCCTAAAATCTTGCTACATTATGTTTCAGGCTGGTAACTGTGCACACTGCACAGAAAATGTCACATGCACTACAGGTTTGGTTAAAGAAGTAAGGGACAAGATTGTGAGGAAAGGGTTGACTTTTTGCTTTCTGATGTATTGCTGAGTCTCATGGGGTTTCAGGAGAGGGCAAGGGGGGAAAAAAAAAGGAAAAAAAAATAGCTTAGGCAAACCATTCCCAATCCTGGCTGCAAATCAGGATACCTACATACTTTTAAAAAGTCAGATAACCTCAGCACCACCTAGCTCTATCAAAATAGAATCTATACAGACAGGACCTGCAAAAATGTTCTTAAAAGGTTTCAAAGGAGGTTCTGATGTAGAACCAAGGTTGAAATTCACTGCATTACCAAGTGCATATAAAAATAGAGTAGGTAGTCTTTGCTCTTATATAGCTCACTTTTTAATGTCAAATAAATCTATATAATTTATTTTTATATATTTTTAATTTTCTAAAAATTTTTATTTTTTTAATTCTTTTTTTAAATGTTTGTTCATTTTTGAGAGAGAAAGAGCATGAGCAGGGGAGGGACAGAGAGAGAGGGAGACACAGAATCTAAAGCAGACTCCAGGCTCTGAGCTGTCAGTGCAGAGCTCGATGCAGGGCTCAAACCCCTGAACCGTGAGGTCATGACCTGAGCCAAAGTCAGATGCTCAACTGACTGAGCTACCCAGGCTCCTCAAATCTATACCATTTACTATAGAGATCAGAAAGTTACTTAGGAAAAACTAAGAACCTGAAAAAATTAATTATAAAGAATTTAAGGAAAGAACAAAGAAACTGGTAGTTTAGATAAACAAAATTATCAGTGAGGTATTTACAATGTTACTGACATCAGCCCAATCAATCTTAGAAAAAGTTGGTTAAGCGTCCCATGGCTCATAGGTTTGAGCCCTGCACTGGGTTCTGTCCTGACAGCTCACAGCCTGGAATCTGCTTCAGATTCTGTGTCTCCCTCTCTCTCTCTGCACTTCCCCCTTTCACACTCTATCTTCTCTCTCAAAAATAAACTTTAAAAAATTTTTCTTAATAAAAAAATAAAATAAATAAGTCATCTACTTGGAAGAAAGACCAGGCAAATTAATTCCCACTAAAATCAGGTTCTTAAAATTATGGCAAGGAGATAACTGTCATCAACACAGACTTCAGAGACTAGAATAAGGCCGCCCTACTTTCTCAAAGAACTAAGATAGCAATTAGATATCCTACAACACAGCTAATAAAATGAAAGACAAAATTCCTAAGCAATTTCTTATAAGTTACAAAATTTTAAGATTCCAGAGATGGAAATAACCATTATTGGAGTAAATTGCAATTTGAAAAACAGACAAACAAAAAGAGTTAGAAAAGCAGACAAGATATAAAAGGCAATGATATTTAAATGACTTATAAAAAGCTATAGGATTTCAAGGAACAATCCTGCTATTATGAGTGTGCCATCCAAACCAACAGTAGCATGAATCTAGCAGTCTATCTTTAATTCAATGTAAATGAGAACTGGCAAGTACCGACTAGGCAACTTTGTGCCTAATAATACTTTTTCCACCAACAATGAAGCTAAGCATTCTCACACTGACGGCCCCGGCATCTATGTTGCTTTCCAGTATTTCCTACCTACAAAATTATCTTTCAGTTCATTTAAAGAGATAAGTTTATAAACACCTGAAAACTTCTAAATACTCTTTAAAATCATTTCCATATTGATAACATCAAAGTTGAACTACGGGTCCATGATTTTTTTTCTCACATCAACAGTTTCAAAGATTTGGACATAGATAAAAATGAAATCAAAACAATCCTTACAGAATTCTAGTGTTTCTTGACAAAAATCTATCCTTGTCTTGTAAAGATGTTTATGGAAACTGTATTCCATTTGTAAAAATTTTATCTTTGTGAATTAGAATTTTTTTAAACACTTGTAACCATCAAAACAACAAAAAATCACAATTCTTCGTTTAACACAACATGCGCGCATCACCTTCTCAGACCACTGATAGTTTATATCCTTATTCTGGCTAAGCAACAAAAGCCTTCAGACTCAATATTTTATTTTTTTAAAGTAACTTTAAAATGTTATGAATCCCTATTTATGTGCTCAACTGTTCCAACGTTTTGTATATACTTGTTACTCTGAATTTTTACCTCTAGTCCTGATATCCCTTATCTCCAGTCTTATATAAATCTATCAGTGTATGTCTAACATTGACAAAAAAGGACTCTTATTGTCCCTCCATATATGCCATTTCATATATCAAATGTATGAAGAACACAACTAAAAAACAAAGAACAAGCTAAGATGTGTCTAAATACCAAATTCAATGTTTCTAACTTTATGTACTTTTTCATGTACTTTACATACGTACACGGGAGGGGCAAAGAGAGGGAGAAAAAGAATCCCAAATACAGTGGTTTACCTGTTGTCTTAGCCCATGGCTTATTAGAAACAGCAATTTTGAGAATATGGTAGAGAAGTCATACTAAAGGAAGTATCAGTGAGTATCTCAAAAAAGGCAAAAAGTGACAACTGACAATGAGGGGGAAAATTATTTCAAAACTGAGTGCTTGTACCTGGCAAAAGTATACTCCACCAAAACTGCTTATCAGTACCACCCAACAACTCTGCTATGTAAAAAAAAAAAAAAAAAAAAAAAAAAAAAAAAATTCTTTAAATGTCATAGAATCCAACTCAAAATAAGCCACATCGAGCCCCACAGTATTCAAGTCACCTGGAATTTTGAAAATAAAACTCTACTTTATTTTCCCCAAATATAATTCAAGTTTTAAAAAGAAAATATTCAAATAGTTTTATTAATTAATAGTGTTTACCTGGCTGAACATGAGTAGCCTGTAAGAAGTATTTCAAAGCTCTTTCAAAGTTCTTTTCATTTTCCAGAGCATGACCCACATTATTCCATAATTTGGCATTATTTTTATTTACCTTAAATACATAAGCATAGATAGAAATTAGTTACAAGTAAAAAATACAACTCAAATTAACACATATTTATTTGGTATACCATTAGGAATGGAGTATTCTACAGAGATATCCATGAATGGGTGAAGGTGGTCAAAGGAACAGACTTTCAGTTACAAGATAAATAAGTTCTATGGATACAATGTACAACATGGTGACTATAGTTAACAATGCTGTAATGTATATTTGAAAGTTGCTAAGAGAGATCTTCAAAATTCTCAACAAAAGAAAAAAATTGTAACTATGTGACGTGACAGATGTTAACTTATTGCAGTAATTACTTTATAATATATCCATAAATCAAATTATGTTGTATACCTTAAACTAATACAAAGTCAATTATACCTTAAAAATTTTGAAAAATTCAGACTTTCTCCCAAAAAAGAAAAATTTGTGTATATATCTATATATCTATAGATATATCTCCAAGTAACAAAGATATTTGTTTGCTATATTATTAGAAATGGAGTGTTCGTCGGAGGCGTTCCTGGAGCTGAGAAAGGAGCCAAATGAACACGGCTTCACTAAATCTACTCTTTCCTTCCTTTTAACATCAATATACTAAAACCACAGCAGTCTGATTACTAGAATTTTACTGAAACTTTTATTTGATCAAAGCAGCAGGGAATGCTGCCTGGCTCAATCAGTAGAGAATGCGACTCCTCATCTCAGGGTTGTGAGTTCAAGTCCTACATTGGACACAGAGTTTACTAAAAAGAAAACAAAAAAACAAGCCACAGTGCTGTTTGAAAACTCCTACTCTATTTATATTCTTTTGGGAGAGAAGGTATTTGAACATAAGAATATATTCAACACTGCACTATTTATTTTTTAGGTTTATTATAAAGCTATTTATATGGTCTATTATGGTCATGGGAACCCTGGGATTAAAGTTCTACGTTGATCTGTGCTTTCAGAGTTCACTGATGATGGGCATGGTGTTCCTGAAGGAAGAGGATGGTACCTGGCCAAGGAAGTAGCTTCAGTGACTAGGGCTGTGGTTTTGAGATTGTCCTAGGAGTAAGGATAAGCAAAATTCTTGAGAATTATGGGGCTCCATTGGTATTTCAGGAATGCAGATTAAGAAGAATGGTAATGAGCTCTCTTCTATTTACAAACTTCTGAGCTAGAGGAAAGAATGGAGTTACTGAGACTAAAGGATAGTCGTGTGATATTAAACTGATGTTAAATCAAGAAGTCGCGTTGACTATTGGAATGAGGCAGTATTCTAGAAAACCCAGATTTTGTGCAGGGAGTACAGAAATAGTCAAAAAGAATTTAAGAATTTACAGATTTGAAGAGAAACACCTGAAAAACAAAATCATTGCTTTTAACTTTCACAAAAGCTGTACTTTATGATTTTTAAAAAGACCTTATTCCCAGATGTTGTCCATCCTACAGAAATGCTTTATCACTCTTTTCTGCCAGTTCCTATCTTAACTACCATATTGTAACCACTAGTTATCTTCCACATAGTAAGGTGCCATTTTTTTGTTATGCATTTTATTTCACTGAATCTAAGACGTCATCAATTCTAAGACTCACGATTAAGAAAAAAAAAGCCACTAATTGTTAAGATGCCTCTCACTGTAAGATTTATTCTGGTTTTAGAGATGTTAAAAATAAAAATTTAAAAAAAGGAAAACTGCACTTTCAGAAATACTGAAATATATATATAGTGTTCTTATTTAAGAATTTTTTTAATGTTTATTTTTGAGTAAGAGAGACAGAACATGAGCAGGGGAGAGGTACAGAGAGAGGGAGACAGAGAATCCAAAGTAGGCTGAGCCGTCGGCACAGAGCCTGATGCGGGGCTTGAACTCACAAGCTGTGGGATCATGACCTGAGCCGGAGTCAGACACTTAACCAACTGAGCCACCCAGGCTCCCCTATGGTATTCTTATTTAAACATTTTATTATCATTTGAGCTTTTAACAACTGTATGGTATTTAGGAAATTATTCATATATGCTGTAGACATACAACTATAATATTCAGAGCACTGGTTATTGTAAATATTATATAAAAAACAAATTTTTATTAATCTTTTGGTGAAATACTTAAAATAGACAGTTAACTGTCTTAAATGTAAAACATTTTACACATGACTGTAAGAAATCATTAATGACATACTTTCCTGTTATTCTGGCCAATACTTTACCTTCAAGGCTGACATAAACAATGTATATTCAGACTCCCAATCCCAATTTCTGTGGAGTGTTTTTAAGGCATGAGTAAATATCACCAGAGACAGACAAACCCAGGATAGCTTTTTTAATACACTGTTTAAGAGAAAAAAGCAAAATAAAAACATTGTCTATATCACCAGAAGCATTTTACGTTTTAGAATAGAGGTAAGAAATATGTTAAATATCCCCAAATATCATGTTTGAGTTTATTCTAAGGAATGAGGATCATTCTAATAATCTTCAACTTCAAAGGCAATACCAAGAAAATTAAATATTATGCACACTACCTTCTACTTCAGTCTTAAATTATATTAAATATTCCACGATTTGTCTCTATTTCAAAAATTCTGTTTAGATTTCATGATAAACTGATAAACCAATTTTTAAGTATGACTTTCTTCTTGGGGCCTTTACTTACAACTTGAAAATTCTTTAATTTTTTTTAATGTTTTATTTATTTTTGAGAGAGAGGGAGACACAACATTAGCAGGGGAGGGGCAAAGAGAGAGGGAGGCACAGAATCGGAAGCAGGCTCCAGGCTCCGAGCTGTCAGCACAGAGCCCTACAAGGGGCTTGAACCCACAGATTGCAAGATCATGACCTGAGCTGAAGTTTGATGCCCAACCAACTGAGCTACCCAGGCACCTCACAACTTGAACATTCTTAATTGTGTTTATCAAGGGTCACTTTCATCATTGGCTATATTTTAAAAAAATTTGGCTTACCGAGACTACATCTATACCACAGATTATCATGACATTCTTTGAATATTTTTACATTCTAAAGCTAGAGTTACTTATGATAAGTCATAGTAAAACTAACTCTTTATGTAATGTGTACAAATTACTTATATAGCTTTAGGCTAATTATTTGAGACTCAATTCCTCATGTATTAAAAGATTATACTTCAATAATCCCTACACTCACATTCATTACTAATGTTCTCTGAGTCTATGTTTTTGTCTCAGTAACACAGTTCAACTTCTTTCATTTTGACAGATCCACTTAATCAGCATAAGAGTGCAGGGATCAGAAAGAACATGGACACTGGAAGCAGTAAGATGTAAATGTGAATCAAGACTCTACTGTTTACTAGTTGTGTGATCTTAAGGTAATATGGTTCAGTAACCTGTATGAGCTTCAAGTTTCAAATGTGCACAATAGAATTAAGGAATGTGAGATTAAATGAGAAAAAAAATCTAAAGGGTCTATCATGGCTCTTGGCACCTGGTAAGCATTTAAAAACTGGTAGTGATTGTAACTCGATATATGGGTAGAAGTTAAGAGAAAAGGCTTGGTAGATGTTAGCAAAAACTGTAGAAATGGATGAGATCATCCAGAGAGAATATGCAGTGTGAGAAAAATGGCTGTGAATAAAACTCTGAGAAATAAATATTTAAAGAGCAGTTATAGCAGTATGAATCTGAGAAGAGAGTAAGCAGAGATGAATAGACATGGAAGAGAATTAGGAGACAGACTTTTTACAGATGCCAGGGAAAGAAATTTTAAATACATGCACTGACTGGATTTAGTTACTAGGATGCAATGATATAGAGAGAAGACAGAATTCTGTGTGTTGAAGGATGACTAGGAAGTGAGAAAGCAGAGTCAGTGACCATTTCTTGCATATATACGTGTGAATATTCTGTTCCTTAATTGTTAGTTTGAGGCCACTAGAACATGGTAGTTATAATGAAGATAGTGATGACATATTACAGATTGCTTACTATATGCATTTTACATATATTAAATCAATATGACTCATTTAAGTAAGAAGAGTATATCATAGTTCACTGCATATGGAAGTGGCAATGGTAATTTGTAACTTTAGTCTCAATAATATCCTTGTTTTCATTTGGGTCGAACTCAAAGTGATAATGTTATGTCTCAGGCTTACAACAAAATGATATAAATAAGAGAAAGAACATAGGATGAGGTGGATGCCATGGAGCTTTCTTAACTTGAATTACAGAAAAATGAGACCATCAAGATGAAAAATAAGATGGGATAAAAGTATGACTTATAAAACTAAACATTTTAAATACTTAAATGTACCACACTTAATTCTATAGTTAGTAAGCATTAAATGAACTAACATTTTAATTCACCTTTTGTTTGAGATTTTCTGCCATCCATGGGCTACCAAAATACAGAACCCCATGCTAGGAACATATAATACTCGCTCAGCAACAACAAATCCAACTGGGAAGAAAAGGTTTGATGCAGGAATAAATGGTAATGCCATTAGACAAAGTGCCTACAAAGAAAAATAAGATATTTTATTAAAGAAATATGCAGACACTCAACAGTTAAACTCAAATATCTTATCATTTAATTTGAAACTGTACGGGTGGACCTTTTTAATAATACTCTAAACATACTAACTTAAACATAAGGAAGGCAATTTAGGGATAGTACTAACAGACATCAGATGTAGGTCACGAAAGTGAGATCAAGCTAGAATTTACAACCAGGGCTCATCCAATTAAATAAAAAAATATTTTTGGAGAATATATCTAAAATACGACAATAATTTTTATACATCCAACTTATGATGTGTGGTAAAAATAAACTGATAGAGAAAGATGTTAACAGGTTTTAACAAAACCAAGCATGCCAGTTTTTATAATTTTACTATTGTAACTGTTCACATCATATGGGGAACTGGAGAAATGACATAAAGTGTACTGCAGACAAGACAGTAGGCTACTACTTCCGTAGCCCGGCGTTACTGCAAAACATTCTGATGGGTCGTATACATTTAACAGAGGCTTAGTATATATATAAAAACAAAACTGCCCCCATTAAATAGTAGCTTTTTATTGTACAACAGTTTCTAAAATTCTAACACTGTACGTTAAAATAAAACTTCATAAAAATGCTTAGATTGTTCTTGCCATTTTGAAAATGAGTTAACATATGGTTTCCAGATTAGAAAGCCATTAAAAGGGTAGGATACAAACAGCTAGCACCCAAATAACTTGTGAAAGGAAGCTGGTTGTTATTAGGACATCTGTTTCTATGGATATATGCTTCCGTATTTTGTTACCCTAATCCATTTTATAGTGTCTAATTGAATAACTATGCAAATTGTTCTTCAGCTTCAGAAGTTTGAGAGTCTTCTAACAGTTTGAAAGACTGTATATTATTCTTTATTATACTTTATTAGTAAAATATAGAGATGCATATACATTGAAAAAACACTTTCTCCATATATCACAAATTAATGACTTGTAATGAGGAAATAACTCTAAAGCACTACCAAATTGGTCAGTATCATGCTAATTTATAGATCTGAAATTTTAGTGGTTTTTGATCAAAAAGGTAAAACATTAAGAGTACATAATTCACTTTCCATTTCCCAAGAGTGCTTGATAAACATAATCAGCTAGCTGTGAAACAGAGATCTTCCTGAATATGTAGTCCTTTTCTAAAAACAAGCAAACATTTTTTAAAATAATTCATGGCTCCCCTATAGAGATTTTATCTATTTAAATGAATTAAAAGTGTTAAATTCATCCAAAGATGCATTGGTTATGACGCATAAGCTACATACACAAAAAGCAATTTCACAAAAAACCTACCAGTTCGTAGATAAGGAATGCCTCTAATGATCAACTTAATCAAAACTTCTAATATGTTCTCTACTGGCATATGCCAACCTAGGTAACTATGGCTACCATAAGTTCCTTCTTCAGTAATATAAAACTCTCTTTAATAGAAAAGGTGTTGGGGCGCCTGGATGGCTCAGATGATTAAGCATCTGACCAGTTCAGGTGATGATCTTGTGGTTTGTTGGTTCGAGCCCTATGTAGGGCTCTGTGCTGATAGCTCAAAGTCTGGAGCCTGCTTCGGATTCTGTGTCTCTCTCTCTGCCCCTCCCCCACTTGCATTCTGTCTCTCAAAAATAAAAAACATTAAAAACTTAAAAAAAAGAAAGAAAAGGTGGTAGCGGAAAGCTCAAAGAGTTTGGAAGAAATCTCTTTCATTTCTTACTTTTTATGTAACATAAGATAAACAACTCAATTATCTTGCCAATCAGTGTTTCTTCATAAACAGGGATTAATAACTGCGTATATTGTTAAGATACATATGACATTTTATTTAATAAGTGCTTAACATGGTATCTGGTACTTGGCAGGTACTCCTCTGATCTACTCAATCCCTTCTATAGATCTTCAGAAAGTATCACCATAAAAAATAACATGTTTAGGACTACCTTAAGGCAGTTATACGTAAGGTCACAATTGTCCCTTTTTTATATACATAAAATAAAATTTATATAAATCTATGCTTACTTCATTGACACTACCCTATTTTTTATTCAGCTTACATTACATAAAACATTACTTTATTTGCCAAAACTTTAAATTCACCCAACCTTCCTTATTTTTCCTTTCTTTTAGCAGAACCTCAGCTTTGGATGTGTTCTACCATATATCTGCTTTGTCTGTATTTACCTGAGCAACAAAGCACTACTAGAGACAGTCCCAAAAGAGAATAGATTAGTATCATCATAAATTCATGATCATCAACTTCAAATTGATTCTTAAGACTGCTCAGAATTTCTAGGTTTCTTTGGTAGGCTCACTCCCACTCTCCTGTATTTTGAATCTTGATTACTTTACTCAAACTTTTGATCCATGTCACTTTCAACAGGTGACGGTACTTCCAAAATTACAGAGAAAACTAAAGCTGTAAGACAAGAATTCCTTGGATTCCCTGCTCCTATACCTACCAACGTCCACATTCACGTGTATTTCCATCCATTCTATGACAAAAGAGGTGTCTCCATCTATCTCAGGCCAAACCTGACCTCCATCTACATTGCCCTTGCTCCTCACAAATCTCACAATTAGTCATCCCTTCATTTACTCAGCCACCTTTAAATCAACTGTATGCTTCCTATCCATATTCAAATATGCTCTTGTTTCCCCAACCTTTAATATCTCCTTGACAACATATATTTAAGTTACCTTACCCATTCCTTATGTCCTTTAGGTGTAAAACAAGTCCCCACACTCTCAGGAAAACACTTTTATAGCCAAGGTAACAAGTAGCTGGTTTTAATCCCACTTAATCAATCAACAGTTCAAATCAAAGAGTATGTTCTTGCAAATCAATCCATTAATGATATCGCCTGCTTCTAAAAGTCAGCCAACTGAGTACTCCAATGAAAGTGATTCTCCTACTTCTGAAGGTATATTAAATCTAGATCTTCATGCTTCCTCCAAGCTCTACATGAGATCATCAGTCTGTTACACTTGAAGCCGTCATAGTATTCTCTCACTTAAGTAGTAATAAATTCAAGTTTGATCATGCTGTAAGATACTCAAAGTTGAGTTACCTTACAGGTTATCTACACTAGCAATCTTCACGTCCTCATCTCCTAATCAAATTTCTTCACAGAAATAAATTTCATTTAAGTAACTGATACACCTAAGAGAGGTCAAATATGACTGATCTCACTTTTCTGCTTCACAGCATCTGTCAGTGGTAACCATTTCATCTTTCTTGAAACATTTACTTACCTTTCTGTCCACTTGGTCCATCTCCTATTTAGGTTCATTCTTCTCTACACAATATCTAAATATAGAAGTTTTCTTGTTTGTTTAATTTATATTATTTTTTTCCCTCAAGTTAGTTACTATACAGTGTAGTTATGGCTTCAGGAGTAGAACCCAGTGATTCATCTCTTACATATGACACCCTGTGCTCATTCCAAAAAGTGCCCTCCTTAACGCCCGTCACCCATTTAACACCCCCCCATCAACCCTCAGTTTGTTCTCTGCATGTAAGAGTCTCTTATGGTTTGCCACGCTTCTCTGTCTTTTTTTTCCTTCCCTTCCCCTATGTTCATCTGTTAAGGTTCTCAAATTCTACATATGAGTGAAATCATAGGATATCTTTCTCTGACTGACTTGTTTTAAGCAGGCTCTACACCCAGTGTGGAGCACGACATGGGGCTTGAACTCAGGACTCTGAGAACAAAACTTGCACTGAGATCAAGAGTCAGATGCTTAACAGACTAAGGCACCCAGGTACCCCTCAATACAGGAGTTTTTTTAAGACCTAGTTGTAGGTTTCTTTTCTTTTCACTCTATCTAGCCCCTTCAAATATCTACTGAGGAAGAATTAAGACCAAACACTCAAAGGCATTAATTATGTGTATGAATTATCTTTTATTCTGTGCATCTAGAATGGTAATAGCTGGTCTTTGAGAAAAGTGACAAAACCCCAGTTGAGACACTTCTATAACTTTCCCCACAGACTTTCTGAATCACATCCTGGTTTCAATTACTATCTCTACGCCAATCAATCAAATTTTTATGTGCAGCTTAGGCGTTTCCTCTGAATTCCAGGCACCAGGCGCTATTGAAATTCCCCACTAGGATCAAATTCAAAATCAAAATCAAATTTAATTCAGATTAAAAAGTAATAGTAAATATGATCTTTCTCCCAAACCCTATATTCTTCCAATCTTCTCTATATATCAGATATTAACTTAAAATGTTTCCAAAATGCCAGTTCCCTGGTAACCAGGGCCTTGTACTTATTGTTATCATATTCTCAGTGCCTAAAATGCTGCCTGGAACACAGATAACAACAAAAATGAATGACTAAATTAACTTCATGAGTGCAGCCAGGTATGATGTATTTGTAAAGTATTAAAAACACTTTCTGGCATATAGCAAATGCTCAAGAAAACATTAAAGATTATTATTGTCTTCGAAAATTAAAAGAAAACAAAACCGTTAGAAGTGACAGAAAAGTAAGAAATTTACAAAGAATACATCTCTGAATGAGAAAACTTTGTAAATAATCAGAGTCCTCCAAACACTGTAAAAAATACCTCAAGGAATAATGAAAGTCTTACTAATGAGAACTAAAGGGCTATATGTTTCTAGCTGTCTATCTTACGTCACACTCTTCTCTGTGTCAAGAAAGCAAAGTATATAATATCAATTTCCTCAAAAGAAGTGTATAATCTACCAGTATAAAAAAATAGAAGATAATGATGCCAAAAGTGATGCTTCATGATATCAGAGTTCCTGATTAATAACCAGTTTTTATTTTACATGCTGAATACATATGTCTACATATGAAATTCTAATATGTATTTAGGATAACCTAAAATAAATTAATAAATAAGGGTGATGTTTAATAAACAAAAATGCTATTTCTAAGAAGATGCTTTGACAAATTAAAGGTGGTGTCTAAATCAAGTGAATGTTATATCAATCTGAAAATTAAGAAAGTTTTCTTACCATTAAAACAGTCTTGGAGGAATCACCAGGGTATCTGAGACTGAATACTCCCAAAGCCCCCAAAAAGCAAAAGAAAGTAAATGTGGCAAGATTTCGAACATCTAGAAATGACTCTATAAGTGGTATTGTTCCCATGGTCCAATCACAGCAGAGTTCCGAAGGATTTAATAGAAGCCAAGCATTCAAAGGAAGAAGGTAGTTAAAAGTTAGCTGCCTTGTAGGAGTTGGACTTACAGCAGCTGGGTTATCAAACCTGGATAAAGATAAAAAAAAAGTTATTTAATCTAAAACACGTTTTAAACACAAAATCAATATGTAACATATAAATAAAATACCAAAAAAGCAGTATTTCATATGTAATCTCACTTAACATGAATGACAGAATATTTATTTTGAATACCTCATTCTTACTGGAGTTCCAAAGTGTCTCACCTTTATGAAATATCTAGCTGAGAATCTATAAAAAACAGTTTGAAGGGCAACTAGGTTACCTATTTCTAATTTACTATTAGAATACTTCAGATGTGTACTCTGCAGAAGTGCTTTCACTAAATTAAATTTCATTAAATTTCCTGATTAAACGTAAAAAGAAGAGTTTTAATAGATTCATAATTGTAGGTGTTGTATGAGTGCTTCTGAGAACACTAATGTTTTCCTCTGCATGAGATACTTCTTTCAGCACTAAATGCTAATAAAAATTATGCTTCCTAGAAAGAATTACTATGTTTTTCTTTTGTCATAGACAGAAACAACTGTATCACCTATGAGCTTTTCCTCTTTGCTCAGACTTTTAGGAAACTGAAACCAAAATTCCAGTATATAATAGTAACTGTATTTGCCTATGTAACACTTATTTGTGTTCTACTATTTCTAGTATATACTAACATAAGGTTATACTTTTTCCCCCAAGTTTTTATTTAAATTCTAGTTAACATATGGTAAAACATACGTGGTTTCTGTGTAGAATTTAGTGATTCATCACTTACATATAATATCCAGTGCTCATCCCAAGTGGCCCTCCTTAATAACCATCACCCACTTACCCCATCCCTCATCCACCTCCCTCCATCAACCTTCAGTTTGTTCTCTAGAGTTAAGAATCTCTTACAGTTTGCTTATTTCCTATTTTATATTTGTCCAGGCCATGATATATTATATGTACATTTCATAAACTCAGTCTGCTTCCTGCAAACTAAGTCAAATCATAGTCACATCATTTTTTAAGTATATTTCAAATGAATGACTTCAGATATTCATTTCTTTAGGCTAAATTAAAAAATTTATTGGTTTTGTTAATATATAGTCTTTAAAAAACCCAATTTCTCATTTTAAAATGAATGAGTTAATAAAAAAAAATCAACCTCTTCCATGTACTTGACTAGGTCTTCTTAAAAAACTTTAAATGGCTGAGAAAAAGTAAATACTATTTGAACAAATAACATCATTTTTAAAACTTTTGTATTTGAATGTCTACATACAACAGAAACGGAGATGAAAAACAACTGATGCAAATTCTCTGAAAGGAATAATAAAAACAATAACACTGAATCTGAGGGTAAAGAAGGAAATATAAAATATATATTTACAATTCAATCTCTTTTCTATATTTTACTATTTAAATGAGTTGGTTCAGTTTAGCATGGCTAGACTCAGAGGTAAAAATTCATGAAGTTAGGTATTATTCTTTAAAGAAAAAAATGCTACTGAAAGAAATACTTATGTGGAAATGTTAAGAAGAAAGTGTTTAATGTAAGAGAATGATCTGAATAAAATTTTATTCTAACCAGGGCCAGCAATGCATTATCATGGATAGCACCTGAACAACATTTTAGTCTTCCGCTAAAAAAGATCTTGCATGTAATGTTAGTCACTTAAATTTCATTTTACTTTTTTTTAAGTTGTTTTTTTTTTTTTGAGAGAGTGTGAATTGGTGAGGGGCAAAGAGAGAAAGAGAGAGAGAGAGAGAGAGAGAGAGAGAGAGAGAGAGAGAGAGAGAGAATCCCAAGCAGGCTCTGCACTGTCAGTGCAGAGCCCAACACATCTCACAAACCATGAGATCATGACCTGAGTCAAAATTGAGAATTAGATGCTTAACTGACTGAGCCACCTAGGTGCCCCTATAAATTTCATTTTAAATTTTACCTGAATAAGGTAAAATGAGAAAATGCTAAATGTCAGAGCAGGAAAACAAGATATGTAGACTGTTGAATTCAGTATAACTTTTGCTTCTGGTCTTAAAGGAGTGAAGAACTGGACAAGATGTAACACAGTGAGTATCAGGCAAAGAAAGACAATGATACCCAAGAGAAGGAAAACAAATGAGGGAAACCCGCCCTGGAAAGTTCAATACTTGGATAGAGTTTTTAGTCTGTGGAGCAGTGAGGAGGAACCCAGTGGAGACTAGGAGTATCCCTGAGTTGTGAAGATGGAACTGGGATCCCTAGGAGTCCAGAATGATAGAGTCAGTGGGGAGAATACCAGAGAGAAGAAAGCTGCTGAGAAAGAGAACTCGGATCTGTAGACGGTGTCTCTCCAGTGAGAACTGATCAGCATATACATGTGAGGAAATACTCTAGGTCAGTGTAGTGGGTTGAACCATGTCTCTCGAACATTCGTGTCTACCCAGAACCTCAGATTTTTTCCTTATTTGGAAATAGGTTCTTTGCCAATGTAATTAGTCAAGTTAGGATGAGGTCATACTGGATTAGGGTGAGTCTTAAATCTAATGTATAATGACTGCAGTGATACAGCAACACACCAAGGAATGCCAAAGACTGCTAGCGACCACTAGACGCTACTAGGAAAGAAGCATGGAACAGATTCTTCCCAAGAGTCTTCAGAAGGAACCAACTGTGCCTGACACAGTTTGGACTGTGGCCTCTACCACTGTGAGAGAATAAATTTCTGCTGTTTTAAGATACCCAGTTTCTGGCAATTTGTTATAGCAGCCTTAGGAAAAATAATACAGTTAGGAAAGTACCTCTCAAAAGAATTAGATAAAAATTCTCAAATACCAATACAGAGCTAGGAATAGTTCTTCAGCAGCCAGAATGAAAATCCGCATATGTCACAGTTTATCAGATAGAATCAGTAGTGGAAGAAAATTAGCCCTATCATAAATGCTGCTATGGTCTCCTATAACAAAGCTTAAGAGCAAGACTAGAAGATGAAACATTTCTCAAATAACTTAAATGCATCCCAGAATAAAGCTCTAAAATATTTATAGGAACATATTAAAGTAAAAGTCATATATGGCATCTACTAAAAAATTGCTGGGCATGTGAAAAAGTAGAAACATATAGTGAAGAGAAAAATTATTCAATGAATAGAAAAATTATTCAATCTAAACTAGAAAATGACACACACAAGAAAATTAGTAGACGAGGACATTAAAATACTAGAACATGTAAAGACATGAAACATTAAAAAGGCTAAAAGAGAACTTCTAGAGAGGAAAACAATGTCTAAAGTGAAAAAGAACTAGAAAAAATTAAAGGCAGATTAGACATTGCATAAAAAAAGATTAGTGAACTTGAATACAAAGCAGAAGAAGCTATCCAAAATGAAAACAGGGAGAAAATAGTTTGGGGAGGGGAATAAACAGAGCATTAGTGTGACAACTTCAAAAGGCGTAATTTACATGTAATTGGGGTCCTAGAAGAAGAATAGAAAAATATTTCAAAAAGTAATGGCTAAAACATTTCCAAAATTTACATAAAGTAAAACCTATAGATTCTAAGTTCAATTAACTTAAGCACAAGACAAATGAAGATAAAACAGTAACCAGAAGTTTGTATCAGTTGATCACCTTCACTCAATTTTGTTAGAAGTATGCATGTCCTAGGGTAGTAATATGCAGCATGGGGACTACAGTTAATGATACTGTATTGTATATTTGAAAGCTACAAAGAAAGTAGATCTTAAAAGTTCTCATCACAAGAAAAATATTTTCTGTAATTATGTGTGTTGATGGATGGACGTTAAGTAAACTTACTGTGATAATCATTTCTTGATATACATTTGTTAAATCATGACACTGTGTACCTAAAACTCATACAATGTATATATCAGCTATGCCTCAATTAAAAAAAATAAAAACAGAAACAATGACAAAGAGAAAATAATAAAAGCCGGCATAGAGAAAAAGACACACTATATGAAGAAGCATAACAATAAAGATGACAGAGGTTTTCCCAGTGAAAACAATGCAAGCTAGAAACTAGTAGAGCAACATTTTTAGAGTCCTGAATGCAAAACAGTCAGTGTGGAATTCTAAACTCAGGGAAAATATTTTTCAAAAACAAAGGTAAAATAAAGATATTTTTATATACAAAAGGTAAAACAATTTGGCATCAGCAGACCTACAGGTCAAGATATGTTAAAGAAAGTCCTTTAGTCACAAAGAAAAACAGTACAATTTAAAAATCACATTACATTATGTAAATAGCCGAAACACCTCATTTAAAAAACAGACTATCTGACCAAACAAAAATGGAAGACCCAACTATATGCAGCCTATAAGATCTCAACTTTAAAGATATTGGGGGCGCCTGGGTGGCTCAGTTGGTTGAGTGTCTGACTTCAGCTCAGGTCATGATCTCACGGTCTGTGGGTTCGAGCCCTGCATCGGGTTCTGGGCTGACAGCTCACAGCCTGAAGCTTGCTTCAGATTCTGTGTCTCCTCTCGCTGTTCCTCCCCTGCTCACACTCTATCTCTCTCTCAAAAATAAACATTAAAAAAAAAAATAAAGATATTGATAGCAGTGCCTGGGTGGCTCAGTTGGTTAAGTTTTTGACTCTTGATTTCAGCTCAGGTCATGGTTTGTGGGATTAAGCCCTGCACTGGGCTCTGTGCTGACAGCACGGAGCCTGCTTGGGATTCTCTTTTTCCCTCTCTGCCCCTTCCCTGTTCTCTCTCTCTCTCTCAAAATAAATTTTAAAAAAACTTTAAAAAAAGATACTGATAGTTAAAAAGTAAAAGGATGGAAAAAGATAAACTAGGTAACTCTAACAAAAGATAGATAAAGTGGATTTCTGAGTAAAGATTATAACCAAGGATAAAGAAATTCATTAATAAAGGCAAAGGGATCAATTCATTAAGAGGACATTATAATCCTAGATGTTATGCACTTGAAAATAGAGCTCTAAAACACATGAAGTAAAAACTACAAGGTAAAATAGACAAATCTATGATTATAGTCAAAGATTTCAACGTCTTCCTCTCAATAATTAATAGAACAAACAGACAAAAATCACTTAAACTACAGAAGACTTACCACTTAACCAATTAAGTTAAAATAATTACATCATTAGGTTAAAATCATTATTGTCATTTGGTAGTTTCATGAGTGTACTCAGTATGTCAAAATTTACTAATTTGTACATTGTAAATATATGCAGGTTTTTAAAAATATTAATTATATAATAAAGCTGTTAAAAAACCTGAATGTAGGGGCGCCTGGGTGGCTCAGTCACTTAAGCAGCTAACTCTTGATTTCAGCTCAGGTCGTGATCTCACGGCTCATGAGATCGAACCCCGCATCGGGCTCTGCATTGATGGCATGGAGCCTGCTTGGAATTCTCTCTCCCTCTCTCTCTGCCCCTCCCCTGCTGTGCTCTGCCTTTTTCTCTCTCTCAAAATAAGTAAATAAATAAACATTAAAAAAATATTCAATGTAAATCAAAGACATTTTGAAACACTTCTATTATAATCACTGAACATCAAGAGTTAAAAAAAAGGATGAAAAAGAAAAAAAAAACAGAATTTCCATACCTGGTGAATACTGGAAGTTGGGACTGAATGACCTGGACTCTAATCACAACAAGTAATAGTGTACTGAACATCAAAACAATGAGTTTTATTAGTGTCTGCAGCATAGAAAATGGAATACTACTCTTTCCACGGAAAAACTGTCTGGCAGTAGTACATAATAATGGCAAAGTATACTGCAAAAGGGAAAAAAAATAGCTTTAAGCAACACCACAATGTTTCAACAATGCAGTACATTCAAAATGCAAAATTAGATATAAATTGACTGTAATTATAAAGCCAGTATGGAGCAGTTTGTGGAACTGATAATGAATAAAACTAAGTCCAGTAATCTTACCCAATAATGAATCATACTGGACAGTATTACTGTGTACATTTCCAAATTACCTAATGATTCCATTAGTGAAATTGAAAGAACAGTCTTAAAAAACTGAAGGAGTTATAAAATGTTAAGTAATTTTCAGTGGATATGAAGACAAAATATGCCAATTTCTTGCAAATTTTTGGTATCATTACTGCTAAAGAGACCAATTTATATAATGACACATTTAGAAAACAAGTTTATTATCATCGAATTCAAATAGAATAAAAGATAGCAACAATAAAAATTGTATTTCTTCTTACCCCCTGGGCAATAAATACTTCATACACACAGCAAATTCCCACAACTGTTATTCCTTGTTCTTTACACAATGTTGCAACAGCAACTAAAACCACTGTCAAAGCAATTGGAGTCCATACTACAATTTAAAAACAGAAAAATATAGAATTACGCAAAACAATTTTATAGTATCATAAACAGATATTTTAAGTTATACAACTATTAGACATTACTAAAAAACCTTTGATTCTGTATTCACATTTGTGTTTTCTACTAACCTATACTTCATATGTCAAAATGTATTTAAAATGTGATTTTTGCTTTATATATGCAAAACAAAACATCAAAATGTGTAGCTTAAACTAAAATATTTTTGTAGAGAGGAAAATTATCTAATGAAATGCTTTTTAAACAAAAGTTTATTTATTTATTTTGAGAGAGACAGCATGCACGCATGCATGTATGCACACAGGGAGAGAGGGAGAGAGAGAATCCCAAGCAGGCTCCATGCTATCAGTGCAGAGCCTGATGCAGGGCTCGATCTCAGGAACCCTGAGATCATGACCTGAGCCAAAATCAAGGGTCCAATACTTAATGCTGAGCCACCCAGGCGCCCTAAAATACTAATTTTTAAAATTAGGTAGGGTGGTCAAGTTGGAAAAGGGAAACTTAAAGGCTGGAGTGTCATGATTAATGAACTATGTATATGAAATGAAGGCAAATCTTTAAATTATTATACAGATATCTATATGTAATTTCTTATATCTGTAATTTATTAAAAACTTCACACTGAAAACTACTGAGCAAAGTAGAGTAACATTCTTATTTTAAAAAGAGTATAAAAACTGAAACAGATTAATAGAATTTAAATTAATACTATTCTTTAAAAAAAATTTGCATCAGAGGGGCACCTGCGTGTCCAACTCTTGGTTTCAGCTCTGGTCATGATCTCATGGATTTGTGGGTTCGAGACCTGCATTGGGCTCTGTGCTGGTAGTGCAGAGCCTGCTTGGGATTCTCTCTCTCTCCCTCTCTCTCTGCCCCTCCCCTTCTTGCACTCTCTTTCAGAATAAATACATATACTTAAAAAATTTGCATTGGAATATTTGTAAGTTTTACTTAAACAGAAAACCTACTTCATCAACTTTAAGCAGTATCAACTAGTTAGTAGTAATAACATGATTTAAAAGAATGAATTGTGAGAGTATTTCTCAGAGTAACTTGTTTTATGACTTTGGGCAACTCTTCTGAGCTTTAGTGTTCCTAGTGTAAAATATGACGTCCAATTCTTTTCTAGTTAAAAACCCTATTGTAGTATAAGTGTGACCTCACATTTATTTATTAAGAACATTAATCAGAGAAAAATCTCAAATGATTGACTTACATCGAAGTATAAATAAAAAAACCAATTCAAGAATCTGATATATTTTCTTTTGTTATTGGGCTTAATACAGAAATTCATTCAATTTTGAAATAGTTTTCAACTTTAAAATACTCTACAGATTAAAATTACTGAAAGAAAACAACTCTAAAAACCCTGAAACACTACTGGAGATACCCTGTATAACAGTATTCCTTTCCTCAAAAAAAAAAAAACAAAACAACTCATATTCTAGTCAATCAAAACTATCAATACTAAAGTAGTAGATTATACCAAGGAATGAAATATTATGCTAAATCCATAAGGAATTCATACAGGAAAGAAATCAGTAGGTGATTATTTACAAACCAAGCTGAACTTAAGTTGAACCTTAAAAATCTATATATACATGGGAAAACTGTGGGAGAGGTATGCATGAATAGAAGAAAAGAGGAGGGAATAAGCTTGGCAAATGAATGGTAGAGAGAATAGCATGAATGGATGTGTATGAATGTAATAAAAATTGGTGGGAAATAATGGCCTTGAAAAGATATTTAAAAAAATATATCAAACGATTTATATAATCAGTTTAGCATATATTATTTGAGTCGCAAAATTACTCTAATGGGATATGAGGGCAGATGTAATCATATGCGTTTTAAGATGAGGAAAGAATTTTAGAGGTCTAAAAAAACAGTTATGCACAATAAAAAAAATGAGGATTTTAACCCGGTTCTACCAACATTAAATTCAGAGCTTCTCACTAGTTTGTAATTCCGCTCCAAGACACAGAATGCAAACAGTTGCATTCTTTAATGTTGGATTCGATCTCAGCAACTAATAGCTCTAATAAAGTCAAAAGCTTTATTAAAACAAGTCACTTCAGTTCTACAACTTTTGGTGATTATATTACTGTATGAACATATACTTTGATTTTAAAAACAGATCTCTAGGGTTAAAGTTACGTGTGATTTTGTCTAAAACAAGTCCTCCTACTAGATACACTAACAATACTTAAAAAAAAAATGTACATGTATAAATACAGAATCCATTTCACTCATTAAAATTCATCCCAATTTCAAAATATAGGTTAACTGATTTTTACATGTGTGAAGATAAAAACTTTTAGCAATCACATATTTCAAATAGTTATGTATTTACTACATTTTGTGGAGGAGAAAGACAATAGTCAAATAAACAAATAAAAATATATTTGTTGAACGGTGACCTAAGTGTTACAAGGAAAAACAGAAGGTGAAGGGAAATAGAAAGGAGTGGGAAGACCAGTGGTGGTGCTGATGACATGTGAGCAGAAACCCAAAGTAACAGAAAGGAGCAAGGGTCCTGAGGTGGATCATGCCTTAAAAATGGGTAAGGGTGATGAACAGCTTAGAATTTAAAGTGATCAAATAATTACAAATCAAAAATCTTTGCAAGGACATATACATTAAGTAGTGAATGCAAAAGATGATGGCAAAACTGTTTATGGTCTCAAGTGTAAAATTATGTTATATAGAATATGAAGTACTATGGAAGTACTATGAGGATAGAGAGAGGTCAAAAGCCGGTTCAGCATTTTTTAAATTAGAATTTAACTGGTGACTTGGTCATTTGCTCAACAAATATATACTGAACACCCACTGTATACCAGGAAACATTCCAGGAAAGAGATAGAAACCTACCTATATTACAAATCTAAGATGACACTAAAGGTGTTTGGCTAACTCACTTATTCCATTAATATAAAATTAGACACCTTATCATCAGTACTTTGGGTTTATAGTGTGAAAATTCTCCAAGAATGTAGGGAAAAAAATCAGAGTTAAATTTTAAGATCAACCAAATACAGGTTACTATAATGGAAAACCTCTTTCATGCCGACTGTTCCCACATCTAAAAAATCATTTTTATTGCCTAGAACTTGTTTTCTGATAATACCTGGCATCACTAGGATTAATGAGCTAACGTGTACAAAGCATTTTCCAGGGTGGGCCACATGGTAGGGACTCAATAAATAGCTGAATTATGATCAATACCTAATAAAAGTTATATTATAACAGGCTTTCAATGTTACCTAAACAATATAATTCACAGTCTTCACAGGTGTTATTATAGAAAGACAACTGAAATGTTGGTACTTCTATCTTTGATAGGTAACAACAGATGGAACTAGGAATGACTCTAAAACTCCTATATCCTAGGGTAAATTTTTTAAGTTAAATCAAATATAGAATCTGTTTGTCATGATAAAATATAAACTGCATGCAAAAATAATTTTTACTATTGACAATGTTGCATATGCTCATATATCCATAGGTGTTGAAGTAGTATAATATATATAAAGATAGAACCAAGTGTGGCATATATTTTATAAGAAATGGAATAAATAAAAATTACTTATCAAGTTTTATATCTATAGAAAAAAATCAATGTTAGACATTTACCTATGGAATTATCTGGTCCTTTTGATTTGGTATACGACAAAAATGCAGCTAGAAAAAAGATAGATGACAAAAGTTCTGCTCTTCCTACAACACCGGTTACCTAAAAAGGGAGAGGGAGAGGAGTTCATATTAATGAAGAGCTTCTTGAAAATCTAACTACCATATATAATAGGAACAGCACTTTAGAAATTAAAGTGCTATTATTTTTCAAGCACACATTTCAGTTTCTTAGACATTCTTTGAGTGCCCTCGTGTGGTGAATCTGTGTATCTTCCATAAAAATAACCAGTGACTATAATAGTTTTATTATCATCACTATTTTGAAATAATTACATACTCACAGGGAGTTGCAAAAATAGGTACAGAGAAGTCCTGTATACCGTTTACCCAGCTTCCATCAACAGTAACATCTTACATAATATTAATACAATATCTAGAGTAGTTCTTAATTAAAAAAAAAGCAACCTAAGACCTTCTTACATATTTTCTTAAAATACAACTGTTCTTAAAATATAAAAATACCATAAATTCAGTAAGTTCTATCTCAAAATAAGTTTATAAAGATAATGAACTTTAAAAAGTCCTTTTAAATTCTAAAAACTTAAATATAAAACCCTCAAACCTCTTCCTTTAAAGTATGTCTGAGTGCCTCAGTGAGTTAATCATCGACTCCTGATTTTGGCTCAGGTCATAATCTCTGTGTCAGCACAGAGAGTACATGGGATTCTCTCTCTGCTCCTCCCTTGCTCACACACATGCATTCTCTCTCCCTCTCAAAAAAAAAAAAAGAAAAAAAAGGCCAGTGTAGAAAAAGTTTGGGGGCGCCCTGGTGGCTCAGTCAGTTAAACACTGACTCCTGATTTTGGCTCAGGTCATCTCTGCTGACAGCGTGCAGCCTGCTTGGGATGCTCTCTCTGCCCTTGCCCTGCTCACACTCTCTCTCAAAATAAATAAACTTAAAAACAAAGTACTCTTGGGAGGCCTTGGTGGCTCAGTCAGGTAAGTGTCAACTTTGGCTCAGGTCATGACCTCGTGGTCCATTAGTTTGATCCCAGCATCGGGCTCTGTGCTGACAGCTCAGAGCCTGGAGCCTGCTTTGGATTCTGTGTCTCCCTCTCTCTCTCGCCCTCCCCCACTTGCACTCTGTCTCTCTCAAAAATAAACATTTAAAAAAAATTTAAAAAATTAAAAATTTAAAAATTTAAAAAGGTACTCTGAGTTCACTATAAAATTTAAAACAGCCTATGATTTTTGTAAACATATGGAAAAATATCTGTTCAATTAGACATAAAAAGGTTCAAAACAGTGAGACATACACACCCTTTCTAATACACACACACCCCTTCTAATGCACACACACATTCAAATACTCAGTTTAAACCTAACACATTTTTGTTTACAATTACAGCCAAAGGCTCATAACAAAGCAATTGAACAGTCCTCTTTGCTCTGTTTGCTCAAAACTCTGAGGCAGTTTTGGGGTTTTACTGTTTTCAAGAAAAATAAAGTTATAGTTTAAGTATGTCTTGGGAGGTAGGGGCTGACAGACATATTGGCAAGAGCAGAGACAGCTCACAATATTGAAACACATGGCAAGAGACAACATGAAAATACTGGGTATCATCATTTGTTAGGATGTGTTTATGTTTACATATATTTTGATATATTTTCATCCTTTACTTAAATTTGCCTTATTAAGTATTTCCTATCCTTTGAAACACAATGCCAAGTTGACAAATATTTTTAATCTATATTCATAAAAAACCAATTAGCAAAAAAAGAACTGTATTCTTTATATTTTACATTACTAATCTTGAGCAATTATATCTTATATCCTTAAATAATAAATGTTTATGTTTCAAAACTTGTTTTAAATTTAAAAATTTTATGTAGTATGAAGTTATTAGACTCTGTAGCCTACAAAGTTAAGACTTATACTAATTTAAAAATCTTCAAATATTTGAATTAAAGCTACAGTTAAAGTTTTTCTTAAAAACATATACTATTATAATCATTACGTAGGCTTTGTTGAAAAAAAAAGAAAAAAATTAGTTTTACTTACTGCTTCTGTGTGTATTGGGTGCACTGCAAAAAGTAAAGAAGCAATCACACTACTCCTATTGTCCAGAAAAAGCTTGCAGACTTTAAGAAATATCACACTAACCACAGCATGAAAAATCATATTTAGCAGATGATATGACATTGGTTTCAGTTCACTAAACAGATAATTTAAGCGAAATGTCAATACTGTTAAGGGTCGATAAGACTTGTGGCTTCTCTCCTGAAAGGAAAAAACAATCATCATCATTAAAGTACCATGGTCCTTCAGGGCACATAAACTAATTGCTGCGTTTACTGTTGAAACTAGCAATAAAATAATGAAATAAGTGCTTCAAGGGTAACACAAACATAAAATACGGCTTTATAATCTGTGTTTTCCTATTTCCTTAGTCCCAAAACAAGGTAATTTCCTTTCCTAAACATAGTGAAGAATCAACAGTAGAGGAAGAATATTTGACTTTTAATTCCTCTTCAACACACAAATTAAAAAAAAAAGGGGGGGGCACATGGGTGGCTCAGTTGGTTGAGTGTCCAACTCTTGATTTCAGCTCAGGTCTGAGCCCAGTGTTGTGGGATCAAGCCTTGTGTGAGCCTCTGTACTGAGGGTGGAGCCTGCCTAAAGTTCTCTCTCTTTCTCTGCCTCCCACTCTGTCCCTCTACCCCCTCTTGCATGCTCTCAAAAAATAAAAATATTAAATAAAATATTAAATAACATAAAAATATAATAATAGCATTGATCAAATGAGAACAAAGGATTCTTTCCAAAGCCTATATCCCCATCTATACCAATACCAGCATTTATATAACTGCTGCCTAGATCTTCAAAAGGAAATATAAGAATAGAATGCTTACCAGTGCAGTTTAAATAGTCAAGACTCAAAATGATACTGTCTAGCTGTTTTATGAAAAATAGCTTTGTAATGTATACCTGAATATATTAAGCCAAAAACTCCCCAAATATTACACAGAGAGTAATACAAGAGCAAAAACTTTCTTAGAATTAGAGAAGTGATATCTTTGTTATGATAGTCTCTACTGGCAAGAAATCAAATTTTACATGAAGTTGCTGAATTTCTTTACAAACTAGAACATTCACTTAACCAGAAAAATTTTACCATAAGACAAAATCAAACCAGATTTAAGAGTAAAACACACAGGTCAAAATCACATAAATATTATCCTAGCTATTTTTTTAATGTTTTTTTTTAACTTAATTTTGAGAGAGAGAGAGAGACAGCGTGAGCAGGGGAGGGTCAGAGAGAGAGGGAGACACAGAATCTGAAGACAGGCTCCAGGCTCTGAGCTGTTAAGCACAGAGCCCGACATGGGGCTCAAACCCACGAACCGTGAGATCATGACCTGAGCCGAAGTCGGACGCTTAACCGACTGAGCCATTCAGGCGCCCCAATCCTGGCTATTTAAAATTTTACGTAAGGGTATTCAAACTCAGCTTCTTTGATCTCATACCTCTTACCATATTTTGCTGGGACTCTTATACCTGTAAGCTTTTCATCCCTACTAGGGAACTTAGTTAAGAACCACAACGAACAAGTACTTCTCAGTTTGAAAATAGGAACATTTTAGTATCTCTGTCCTGACTACACACACCATGAGTGTTGTCTACTTAGAATATTCTTTGCTGCTTAATTTCTGTACATCATTCGATTTAGCTCAGGAAGACAAAACTGTTTTTAAGGCACTACAGTGAACTGACATGATTTGTATCCAAAAGCAAAAAAAAAGGTTCTAGAAACCTTTTGAGCCTAAACCATTACTCAAGTTCCAGTGGGGCATATTTGCCAGTTGAATGGATGAAGTCTGAAAATGCAAGGGGAATAGGTTATTTTTAACTGCAATTACATGACTGCTTCGTTAGGTCTATTAGATAGCCATAGGTAATGGTCAATTAGAAAATAGCTTAATTACTAACATAACTAATTACAGAAAAACCCTGGATTGCAAAAGTAACTTGTTCTGTAAGTGTTCTGCAAAATAAGCAAGTATTTCTAATAAATTTTAACTTGATAAAAGAGAAACGTCTTGCAATAGTAATATGTGACACTGAAAGTCACATGATCATGACTGAGCCAACGGTTCGTTCTCTCTCTCTCTCTCTCTCTCCCTCTCTCACTGTGGGATTGTGGGTGGTTGTTTCCCATGCTCAGATGCTTGATCTCAGGCCAGTTGTTTGGTAGAAATCAGTGATGTCTCAGAACTTTGGGAGGTGACCACAACTGGCAGTAGTGTACTTTCTGTCACTTCAAAGCACCTATGTACAGTACTTCGCTTTTCTATACAAGATTAAGCTTAGGAATGCTTTGCTTCATTTTAGGTCAGGCTTCCTGCAGATATAGACCTTTTCCTCTTTTGTCCTATTGCCAGTTTCATTAAATACATTACATTAAATACAACAAGAGTTTATTAATACTGTACTGTAGTATCTGTGCAAACATGTACAACGGCCCCCATGAAGAAAAAGGTTGAAAAGAAAGATGGTGAGAAGATGGAGATTATGGTGGACGTTAAGAAGAAAATCATCAAGAGTATGAATGAGGCATGCAAGTGGCCATTTTGCAAGATTTTACGGGAAGTGTATATATGCATCTTGTCTGCAGAGGAGAAGAAGGTGGAGGAATCCCTCATCAAATGAGCTTAGGGAGATGTATAAAATGTGGAAACAGTGCAAAATTTTATAGAAATGCACCATTCAAATAAGGCTGTAGCAGTGTGAGCAATGAGTCTGTTTAATGACAATGCAATGTCACATTTCCACAAAATTCTCAAAAGGAGGCAAAAGCAAGTGCCAATGGATAGGTTCCTTGTTAAAGTTGCACAGAAAGAAAAAGATTCCACTGAGCCAATAGACAGCAGTGATTCCCTTAGTGATGGTGAAAGGTGTCCTATACAATAACCCTCTTCTCTCGTCTCCCTCGCACCAGGCACTAAAGTTTTCAAAGTGCAGGTTAATTTGTTTTGCTTTATATGTTGTATTTTCTTAATTTTGTAATATATTACAGTATTATAATCATTTTTATATGAATATTTTTGAGTTGTGGAACAAATCATCTGAATTTCCATTATTTTTTGTGGGAAAATTTGCTTTGATATACAAGTGCTTTGGATTACAAGCATGTTTCCGGAACAAATTATGCTCACAAACCAACGTTTTACTGTATTCACACAATTCATTAGTAATCTAAGACACTACTATGACAATCATTAGCATAGTAGATAACAGATTTACTCTGTGAAAATACAGTAAAACAGCTAGTTCTATTACAAACAAAACGATATAGATCATTATTAAATTCAGGCATATTAAATAGAAAACTTAATTACTCATAGTCTTAGGTGGCAGTAAAAACATATGCATGAATATAATGAGTGAATTAGCTGACAGTTCCCTGTTAATGTGAATCTCCATATAGCAATGGCAACAGATAGTGGAACGGGATTATTTGCAAACATTACCTTAAGATAGATATTTTGTAGACCAATGTCAGAAGAGAGTGGCTCATTATAGCTCAGTAGTTCTCAACCATGGCTGCACCGGTGAATCACTTGGATAACTTAAGAAACACCCAATCCTCTACCCCCCCAAAAATCTCAGAAAAATAAAAAAGCGAACACACACAAAAAGAACAAGACAAAAATACTGATGGTTACATCCCATTCTGAGCAAACTGTAACTAACAAGTTTGAGTAGAGCCTTGGTAACATTTTTTGAGTGCCCCAGGCAACTATAATATACAGCCAGATTTATAATCCACTGAACCATTCAAAAACAGAGTATTACATATTTTAAGAATGGGTTTGTTAAAGAGATGATCTAAACACTGAGAAGTCTAAAGATCCCTAATGTGCAAGTATTTGTACATCTCAGGAAAATGTTCTAAGCCTAAAATGTGTCTTGAAGCTTTACATTGGCACAAAAATCCTTATAAAGGTTTGGGCATCTGCACCTAAGCTTCTAGCCTATCAGTACTTAATGACATCAACCATTAGATCACTGAATGTGCTAATTCCAGGCTCGTCAAGAAAACATGTAAGACCTAAATACTACTCAGAATGATTTCTCCCTAGTGGCATGTTTCCCAACAGGAAAACAATATGCCCATCGGAAAACAGGAGGAAGCAACAATTTCTGCCATATATTGTCATTCTAATTTGTTTATTCATTTTGTCTGAGTTTATTATTATGAGTATTTTCTTAGTGTGTCCACTTATAGGTGCTCTGAACAAAATCAAATTTTCAATCTGTAAAGCTAAAGAAGTCACTAGACGTAGTATTGACACCAAGGTATGATAACTTTCATGAGACCTTTAATCTGGCCAGCTAACCTTTCAGTTTAAAATCTCAATGCCATGATTAAAATCGCAACAGATACTAGCTTAAGTTGTGGGAATGGACACATATTTCTAATGGTCTCGGGATAAATAGGGTAGGGTAGAAGGAAATAAACTGCCTAGAAAATAATGTATCTTATTACAGAACCATATTTTTTCCTCACTATCAAATATGTATTTCTTTTAAAGGCTAGAATTAGGTGAGAACAGGAAGGTTACGAGAAAATAAAATCTGCTTATTTAACAAGAAAAAATACTGTGCTTGTGACTAAAGGAATGACAGACTTCATTCCCACCCTTGAGAAACTTCCATATTTAAAGTGTGCAGAAAGGAGCCACAAATGACAACAAACTATAAAAGTGTTATGTTATGGTTCGAAACTATGCTCCAGGTACTATATTAATTCATTTATTTATCTTCAAGGTATTATTCTGTTATAGGTCAAATCTTTATTATAGATCTTGCCATCTAAAAGCTGTATTCTCACCAATTTCATACAGCTATTATACAACAGAACAGCAGGATCCAATCTATGTGATCCCAAACTGACAAGAGTTTAATCCCAGTTTACAATGACTCTCAAAATAACATTACTTGCAGAATAAAAACATTCTCATTAAAATTAACTAACATTTGAGTTCTCAATATAAAGTAACTATTAGGTAAGAAATATGACACAAATTTAAAATTTCTGCAGAAAAAACCTCAATACCTTTACCCTTAAAGTCTAATCTATTCTGGGGAGCCTGGGTGGCTTAGTCAGTTAAGTATACACTCTTGATTTCAGTCCAGGTCATCATCTCGCAGTTCAGTTAGTGAGATCAAGTCCATGTCACACTCCCTGCAGACAGCACAGCACAGAGCCTGCTTGGGATTCTCTTTCTCTCTCCCCTCACCCCTGCCCTGCACCTCCACTACTTGTGATCACGCCAGTGCACACACATGCATGGTTAATCTCAAAAAAAAAAAAAAAAAAAGTCTCATCTATTTATATTGAAGTCACATATTTTTAGATGATTAAATATATCCAAAGTGGTCATCTCTTTGGCCTGAATCATGGAAAAAACGAAAATTAGCAAGAAATAGATATGTTTACACTTACTGGTATCCTAATACATTTGGTCCTTACACACATATATTATTTTTAAAAAGATTAAGTCAAAGTATAACTAAGGGAAGAATCATGTATTGCTTTAAAAAAGATAACCACATCTTCAACTTCCTATCTAACATACAAATTTTTTGGGAAACAAATTTATAAACACTATGATGACAATGTTGATAAAGAATTAAGAGTAATAAACTACTAGAATAATTTAAAATCTGAGATACATATAAGCAGTAAATAACTACTTACCTCAGACATAGGGGTTCCCCAGAAGTCATTCTGAAATAAAGTTTTTAAAGGTGTAGATGGATGCAGGTCTTTATTATCCAGTATTGCCGAAACATCATCAAAAACAAAACCACAAAAGAGGCTGTTCCAATAGCAGGCAGTAACCACACCTACTATTAAGGTTACTTCTTTGAGGTTAATATCAGCCATCTTTTCCACAAGCACTTGTGGATAAAATCTGGGGGAGGGGAGGAAATCATGAAGATAAAATAAGCATCATTTTTTTTCAAGTAAAATTTTAATAGAAGGATAAGTAAAATAGGGAATGCTAATTCTCCTAGAGAATTAATTTTTCAAAGCTCAGCTCAAAGGTCATCCACCTCTAAAAAGCATTCGCTGCCCATCCTCTTCAAATTTCTAACTTAACAAAAAATTAACAAAATTAATTGCTCCTTCATGTATTTCATACCTCTATTACAATCCTTTATCACACCATTTAATCTCTGGATTTATATCTCTAGCTAACTAGACAGTGAATTCCTTATAAGTTGGCACAGGTCAGGTTATTCAGGGAAACAGATACACATACAAAAGAACTTTAAAAAAAACTAGTAGGTGTACTCCAGGAATAGTAAAATAAATCTTTGTGGGAAGAATAGTAAATAAGTTTTTGTGAGAAAACAAATATTTGAAAAAACACTAAACATGGATTTTCTGAAATGTATATTGAAGCCTCTATTTCAGTACTTAATATACCAGAAGATCAACTATTACCTAAATCGGGTGTCCAAACTTGCAGCCCACACCCTTGGTTTGGTTAAAACCTTTTAAACGTATCTGTCTTAAATGTCTCTAAAGACATTCTAAGCCTAAGCTAGCTGTATACTAGCCATTTAAGTATAGTCTCCTTGTCTTTAACCCTGACTGGTTTGATTGTTACCTGGCCCATATAAGCTTAAAACCCAGTTCTAAATTGTGTTTCTTTTTATCTTTACAACAAGTGATTTTAATTTAGAGAATGGGCCTCACACATGAAAATTCATGATTAAATCATTGCTTTAGAAAAGATTCAGTGAGGGGTTCCTGGGTGGCTTAGTCGGTGAAGTATTCAGCTCTTGACTTCAGCTCATGTCATGTATCTCATGGATTCATGTGATGGAGCCCTGTGTCTGGCTCTCCACTGACAGCGCAGAGCTTGCTTGGAATTCTCTGCCCCCCACCCAGCCCTCCTGGTTCCTGCTCTCTTAAAATAAATAAATTTTTTTTTTTTTAAAGAAAGGATTCAGTGAGAGAATGGTTTAGAGTAAAAGGAACTATAATAACTGGATGATACTGAAGAATCAGCCCTACAATTAAAATAAGGTTGGAGGGTACTCTTGAAAAACGAACTGATGATACACTTTTTAGCTTGAGTAGTATCATTAGTATCACTTTAGTGTCATCACTTGTGGAAGATAGAACTATGCCCCCTGCCCAAACTGTCTACGTCCCAATCCTCTGATCCTGTGAATATATTGCTACCTTACATGGCAAAAGAGACTTTACAAGTTGTGATTAAATTGAGGGTTTTGAGATGAAGAGATTATATCCTTAATTATCTGGTGGGCCAATTCAATGACAAGAAACCTTACAAGTTAAAAAGGGAAGCAAGAAGAGTCAGAAAAGCAGAGATCAGTGATGTGATGGCAGGCTAGGGCACAAGGCAAGGAATGATGGCAGCCTCTGGAAGGTGGAAAGGCAAAAAAACACCTTCTTTATTAGAGATTCTAAAGGGACCACAGCCCTACTGACATCTCAGTTTTAGTCTATTGAAACCCATTTTGTATGTCTATAGTTATAAAATAATAAATTTGTTGGGGTGCCTGGGTGGCTCAGTCCGATAAGCGTCCAACTTTAGCTCAGATCATGATCTCATGGTTCATGAGTTTGAGTCCTGCATTGGGCTCTGTGCTGACAGCTCAGAGCCTGCTTCGGATTCAGGGTCTCTCCCTTTCTGACCCTCCCCCACTCATGCTCTGTCTGTCTCTTCTCAAGAATAAATAAACCTTAAAAAAAATTTAAAAATCACTGGGTGTTATATGGAAACCAACTTGACAATAAACTGTGTATTAAAAAAATTAAAAAATAAAATAATAAATTTTTGTTATTTTTAAGCCAGTAGGTTTTTGGTAATTTGTTACAGCAGCAAGAAGAAACGAATACACTACTCACAGAGCCAGAAGATCTAAGGCCTGATATACATCTGTAGGAGTTCTGGCTAGATCAGAGAGGAAGAATAGGGTAGGGAGCGCAGAGAGATTTAAAATCAGATGTAATTTTATATAAGGATACACACACAAGCCTATTGAAGTGCCGTTAGAATCGGACAGGAAAACCTTAGAATATATTACACTTAAAGAAATGCAAAACCCAACCCTACTAATCACCAAAGGAAATTGGTTATACGTTTTGAAGGATAGTTTTAACTAAAAGAAAAATTATCTAACAGTTTATCTTGAGTCCACAAGTGATTTCTCTCTCCACCTTATTATCAAAGAAAAAGCTGATACCACTTGTTTAAAGATTGGCGAGACTGAACAGGCATTATTTGCCTCACTCTTTCTCAACTGCACACTAAAATGACAATCAAGGTATTAAAAAGAAAAAAAAAGGGTATACATTCACAAGGATAAAGACCATTGGAGAGGCAATCATAGCAAGTTTTGGAAGCTGGCAAAACAAAATTTAGTAAGTGACCTAATAAAGCTCAGGAAAGTGAATCTAAAGCTTAAGGTGGAAAACTAAAAAGTTTTTGCATCCCTGCCAGCATCAATCTCAAAACTGGTGACAAGATCTCAAGAAATAGGTTGGAACAGATGGATTTCTTAAAATTTAGACCCCTCTCCCATTGGGTACAGGCAAGTAACCTTTTCTTCTACAGCAGGGCAGAAGATCAGAGACGTTCTTCTCTGAAATAGGTGAAATACAAGGTGTCTGATACGGGAGACACGAGTGAGAACAAAGGCAGCAAACTGACAATGAGGGTTAACCAGAAGTCTGTCTATAAATTTTAAGACCCTCCAGCTCTCTTTTACAAACTGGGTACAGGACCTATAAAATTTTATGACTCCGGAAACAAACAAAAAGGACGCTAAAAGCTTCCACGAGGAAAGAAGGCAGGTTCCATACCAAAGATTAAGAACCCAAACAAATCTTTTTTTTTTTTTTTTCCACTAACACTGGATGCTAGATCCAGAAGGAAAAGGGAGTAAAGCTTCAAATTTCTGAAGGATAATAATTTCCAACCTAAAATTCTATATTAATGAACACAAATTACCCAACAAAGAAAGTAGAATAAAAATATTTTAAGACATTCAAGGTCTCAAAAACTTTTTACCTCTGATGTCTCCTCTTCTCAGGAAACTAACAGAAGCTTATCCCAGTAAAATTAGGAAGTATTCACTAAGAAACAGAAAGAGAGGGAAATCAGGAGACAGGGGATCCAATGCAAAGCAACAAAAGAAATACCCAGAAAAAAACAAAAACTAAACAAAATAAAACAAAGCAAAAAAGAAATACCCAATATGACAATCATGCATGCAAGTCCACTAACCAGTCCACACTTAGAACACAGGTCAGAAGGTTCTTCAACACATTCCCAAGAAGATATAAACAGAGCACCTAATGTGTGAGATCCATTTTACTCTTACACTGTGTGTGTGTGTGTGTGTGTGTGTGTGTGTGTGTGTGTACGTATGTGTGTATAACTGTAATTTAGAAAAACAAAACAACTCAGAACATCCACCATGGGATAGGTGAAAAATCAAGTCTTGTGTACAGGTCAGAAACCTCTCTCCCATAAATTATCTCAGGTCCCTGACCTGGTGACACTGTGGTTCTTACCCCAAACTGCTGTTTGTTAAACTGCTATTTGGTTGAATGTTCTTACCAGAGGAAAAATTAAAATTAAAAGAGGAAAAAGGAGTAAGTTAAACCTCTGGTTTTGGTACTTCAGGTTATATTTGGGAATAACACGTATTTGATTATTAGAGTAGTTACAATGTTTAAGAGAATCTGACATACTGTAGACTCTTAATATATTAGCTTCAAAAAAATTTTTAATGAAATTTTATATGACACAATGATATATATAATATACATAATATTAAATTATTGACCATGCAGTTTGTGGATTTAGGCTTTTTACTTGAAAAGTATAATAATTTAGCCAAATTTATACACAGTATTGGAAGTTTTGTAAAGACTTGGGAGTTGCTATAGTTTTAAGTTTAATTTACTAGGCTTATAAAAATTGTTTTAAGTATTGAGAAAGTTTTGCTTTTTAAGTCAGGTGTCTTAAGTCCTTGAATAAAAATAAGGCTCCGTTGGTTAAGCATCTGACTTCGGCTTAGGTCATGATCTCATGGTTTGTGAGATGGAGCCCCACATCTGGCTCTCTGCTCTCAGCACAGAGCCTGCTTCAGATCCTGTTCCCCTCCCCCGACCCCTCTCCTGCTCATGCTCTCACTCAAAAATAAACATTAAAAAAATTAATAAAAATACATTAAAATTATAAAATTTTAAATTAAGGCAATTTAACCAAGTTTTAAATGTAGCTACAGCATTTAGTACCTTCAATTTAAGTTGTATTAAAGGGGGGGAGCGTGAGGCGACTGGGTGGCTCAGTCAATTAAGCATCTGACTTCGGCTCAGGTCATGATCTCACAGTCCATGGGTTTGAGCCCCACGTCAGGCTCTGCTGACAGCTCAGAGCCTGGAGCCTGCTTCAGATTCTGTGTCTCCCTCTCTCTCTGCCCCTCCCCCACTCACTTTCTGTCTCTCCCTCTCAAAATAAAACAAAGACATTAAAAAAAAAATAAAGAAAAAGGGAGGGGCCGGTAAGTTTACAAACGTAATGACTTTAAGGTTGAATTTAAAGGTTTAAAAAACATAAGGTTATAATATGTTATTTTAAAAAAAACTTGAAAAGTTGCAAACAGTTTAATCCAGTAATTTAAATGTTCAATTCCAACATAATAATCAAAACTCTCAGCTTGATTTAATTTTGGGAATTGTCCTCTGCTCCATGCTCTGGCTCACTGCAAATGAGAAGCCTCATGACACGGAGAGGGGGGTTCTGTGGTTCTTTTTCTTTACTTAGAGATGATAGTACCTTACATGCTTGTTGAACATAAAGAAAGAAAAGTAAAAATGCTTACTTGACCATTATATCAAAGATGAGATTCTCACAGGTGTTTGTACCATCTACCCCTAAAAATCCAATAGTACAACTGTGGAAAAAATAAACCTACAAGAAAATTTTATATGAATCTCAGAATAAATATTTAACCTGGAAAGTAGAGTTTTCTCAGTTCGATAATTTCATGATTTTATCTTCAATAAGAATAATCTCTATTTTATGACTATTTTAAAGTGTATGAAATGTGGGCCTGCAAGTTTGTGAAGTCTGTATTTACTCTGACTCCTCCTAATCTTTCCAGTCTCCTCATGTCAAAAGACAAGTGTAGGCTTGCTGTACACTGAGTCCTCTCTCCTAGAACAGACAAAAATGAAACATTTTATACACAGTGGATACTAAATTTCTCATGGCCATGCTTCATTATAGATACTGGAAAATAAGCTACCATTCGTTTTCTTGATAAAGCAGCAAAAAAGGGAATGGAAGTAACATCTGAACAAAATAAGTTGACTGATACAGGGAACAGAGGTAGCAATTATAAAAGGGACGTCTTTCTAGTGAAATGATTTTGGTTAGATAAAATGGCTCATAAAACCAGAGAGAAGACAGAAGGCAAGTCCAGGCAAGTGCTCCTGTAGTAAGGACATTGATAAAATTATCACATAAATCTCTTCTCTTGGCAAAAATGGGACTGATGCAGAAAATCTGACAAAAAAGTAACAGTAAGTTTTAGCGATTTTCCTCAAAATTAGTGATTGAAGTAGACTTGAATTAAATTTCTTGATTCACAGTTACATACAAACATACTACAATGCATTAGGACCTAGACAATAACAAACTTGTTTCCTCTCTAGCTGTTGAGGAAGGACATTGAAAAGATGTGATTGACAAGGGGCCCCTAGTAGGTCAGTTGGTTAAGCCTCCAACTCCTGATTTTAGCTCAGGTCATGTTTGTGGGATTGAGCCCTGCATCAGGCTCTGTGCTAACAGCATAGAGCCAGTTTGGGATTCTCTCTTTCTCTCCCTCTGCCCTTCCCCCTGCCCCTGCACACCAAAATAAACTTAAAAAACAGCAAGAAACAGATATGATTCCCAGTTGATCTATAAATTGGGCCCAGGTGATTTCCTGTCCCCCTCCGCTTGGAATGTGGGTTGTTTGCTTTTCATGCAAGCTTTGCTATGCCAAAGTCTACTTCAAGGACATAGCCTTGAGAGAATGATACAGTGTTGAGAACATCTGCACAATTTACTTAACTGAACCCACTTGAGGCCTCTCTCTATATAAACTTTTAAGATTGGGTGGGTGCAGGGGTTCATTAGTCTTTCCACTACACAAGACAAGCGTGGTAGGTAAGTTCCCTTTACTTAGTGAAACTGCCACCTACCAACCTGGAATGTCCTTCCCCTTTCTTTGGTATCTCTGCCCTCCACATTCAAAAGTCAGTTTCAGATTACACCTGGGAAGCTCCTAAGGAGGTTATAAACCAATGCTAGGACAGTGTACAAGCTCAAAAATATTGTTAGACTGAGTAAAAAAAATGAAATTTAAGCAAGATTTTGCATTTAGTCAGGACTGTAATTGAGATCTGGGTTACAGTCTTAGATTCATTAACTATTAGGAAATTACTTAGCTTCTCTGAAACCTATTTTCACTTCTGAAAAATGAAAATAAAATTTACCATTAGACCAGGTACCTTGAGTTGCTGGGAATATAAATGTGAATGAGAGGATGAGGGGAAGTAAGGGCAGTAAAGATGAAAACAGACAAAACAAAAGTAGTAAATGAATATATAGAATAGTGATAATGAATGAAAAACAAGAAGAAAAACAAGGTGCTACAGTAAAATCAGATTCTATGAAAATGAAAATATGCAGTTTTAAGCACACGATTAGATCTCATCTCTTCCTCACCTTGCTAAATTATGACTTAAAAACTGAACATGAAAAATGTAATTCAAATTCTTGAGTACACAAAGTTACATCCTTAGAATGTGATAATATTTGCTACAGACAGCAAGACTGAAGAACAAGCACTCCACAGACACCGGTTCCAGCATGCCTGAGCAGACAGTATGGCAGTCAAGAGAAAGTCCTCCAGCCAGAAAGATCCATGTTCAATCACACTATTTAAGCACAGGACTTAACCTCTCTAAGCCTAAGTTTTTTAAACTTAGTTAGAAAATGAGGACAATATAGGCACCTACTCCACTGGACTGTGATGAAGAGTTAAGTGAGATAGTGTGACAAACTTATAGTAATCATAAGAGTATGGCATTTGCATAAAATACATAGATTAATGGAACAAAATAGCCCAGAAATAAACAAAGGACCAAAAATATATAACAAAGAAAGGAGAGTCTAATAAATGGTGTTTGGAAAACTGGAGAGCCACACGCAAAAGCATGAAAGTGAATAATCTTACAGTACTCACAAAAATCAACGCAAAATGGATCAAAGACTTGAATATAAGGCCCGAAACCATAAAACTCCTAGAAGTAAACATAAGGGTAAGCTCCTCGACACTGACCTTGACAATGAGTTTTTTTTTTGGATTTGAAACCAAAAGCAAAGGCAAAAAGGAAAAAAAAGTGGGATTACATTAAGCTAAAAAACTTCTACACAGCAAAGGAAACTATCAACAAAATGAAAAGGCAACATGGAATGGGAGAAAATACCTGCAGATCATACATCTGGTAAAGGATTAGTATCTGAAATATGTAAGGAACTTAAACAGCTCAACAGCAAAAGACAAAACAATCTGATTTTAAAACAGGCATAGGCACCTGGGTGGCTCAGTCACTTAAGAGTCCGACTCTCTTGATTATGGCTCAGGTTATGATCTCGCGGTTGGTGAGTGTGAGCCCAGCGTTTCTTTTTTTGTCAGGGCAGAGCCTGCTTGGGATTCTCGATCTTCTTTCTGTCCCTCTCCCACTCTTTCTATCAAAAATAAACATTTAAACAAACAAACAAAAAACCAGGCAGAGGAACTTCTCCCAAAGACATACACATGGCCAACAGGTACATGAAAAGGCGCTCAGCATCACTAACCATCAGGGAAATGCAAATCAAAACCCTGGGACCCCACCACACACCTGTCAGCTTGCTGGCATCAAAAAGACAAGAGGTAACACCTGTGCTTGAGGATGCGCAGAAAAGGGAACCCTCGCATACTACTGCTGGGAATATAAACTAGAGCAACCGGGAAAACAGCCAGGAGGTTACTCAAAATTTAAAACGAAACTACCATATTATCAATCATTTACACATCTGGATATACATCCGAAGCAAAGGAAACCACTGTGTAGATGAGCTATCCACTGCAGATGCGCTCATATCTGTTGCAGAATTATTTACAATAACCAAGACATGGAAATACCTTAAGTGGCCGCTTAATTATTAAGTGGCCGCTGAATTAAGAAAATGTGGTATATACATACAATGGAGCGTTATTCAGCCATGAAAAGAATGAAATCTTGCAATTTGGGACAACATGGATGGAAGTTGGGAACATTATGCTAAGTGATATAAATCAGACGGAAAAAGGCAAATTCTGTATGATCTAACATGTGGAATCTTAAAAAAAACACCAAAAACGAAGTCAGAGAAACAAAAAACAGACTAGTCAAAAAGTAAAACTTAAGAGTTACAAGGTACGTAAGTTCTGGGGATATAACACAAGCATGGTGAAAATGATAATGAGTGGCATATAACCTCAGTAAAGGATGCGACAAAATCATCATTCTGATATTTTAAAGGCATTCATCAGATTTGTATCTTATGAAACTGGTATCTGTTTTTATTTTTTACTGAGCTTTTTGTTTCACCCAAACACGTGGTTTGGAAAGAAATCTATATATTTTCGGAAGGAAAATTTACTATCAATTACAATTGAGAAAAAGTCCTAAAAAGAAGATAAATATAAGAGACACTGGTCCGAACACCTGAAAATGTCATTTCGATTTCAAGTTTTACAGCTTCTTAAGAAAGTTACCTACTAGTATATCATATTTCAGAATGGCTGAGCCATGTAGGGTGAGGAAAATTTGTCCAAAAGAACTGTAAACACATGAGAAACACTTTCACATAAGGGTATCTTCGGTAACCATGCAAGTGACCGTAACCGAGGCTGGTGAGTACTGAGGCCCTTCTCCCTCCAGCCCAGCAGTAGCCTGGGCGAATCCTAAACTCCCCTCTCTAGAGCCTTCACTCTACCCAGTCCCTCATCTTCAGGTCCTTAGATCCGCGAAGGCTACGGTGCTACAGGTAAGGCGGACAGAAAAGAATGCGTCCTTTTCTCGATTCTTCACTCACCCCGAAATCACGATCTTGGCTGCACCGCCCCCACTCCACTGTACAGAATAGATCTGAGAGCAAAGAAAACTAAAACTTTCTTTTCTTCTTACATAGGGGACTACCCTGGGAACGTTTGCAAACCCCTAAGGAGAAGGATTCTTCCCACCTCTTCGGACCTGGACCGAGTCCTTCGCCCCAACAGCACGAGCTTCGTGAAGCCGGGACCGCTCCCCTCAACTCCTCCCCCGCCGCTGACCCGCAGCCCGACCTCACCTGGGAGCAGTTCCACCAGGAGATGGCTTAGGGAAGTCTCAGGAAAAGCGGCTCAGCGAGTGACGCCACCGAAGGCACAGTCATGGTCTACCTAATTCTGGTCACCGGCGCAGACGCGCCTCAGTCACTGCGCCTCCCGCCTCCGGGTCGTTCCCCCACCACCCCAGTACTGTCGCAGCCTCCCGCGTTGCACGCCGGGAACGGCCTACCTCCACTTCTCAGAGACTTCATTTCCCGGCATCCACAAGCTTGCAAGCAGAACTGCACACTGGGATTTGGAGTCCTCATCCCTCGCCTTCTCCCAGTCTTTAACCTAACAGGAGAATCTAAACGCAAAGCATCACCCAAGGTCGTGAAATGTAGGCTCTCCTCGCATCCGGGACCTTGTTCCTTCCTTAGCTGGGTGGGGAATGGTGTCGCCTAGCACCCGCTGCCGCTCTTGCTTGCACTGGACCAGTGGGCTGGATCCAGAGTCCGGGTGAAACCGTGCTGGGGAGCGATCGAGCGTGGAGGCGGGACCAAGCTTGGTCCGTGCGGCCGATGAAGGGACGCTGCTGGTTGCCAAGCTTCGTTTGGTGAGCGGGAGCAGCCAGTTTCTTTCCAAGCAGATTCTTTAGCAAGCCTCAGGGTCCGTACGTAGCAGCCTAGCTTCCCCGCTCCCTAGTCTTTGGTCGGCAACCCGACCGTCTAGCTTCAGCCCTGATTTCCCCGGCCTAGCTTTGCTCTTTTCAGCCGTTTCCGCACCCTTTTTACCCCCAGTTCCTGCTTCTCCGAATCAAGATTCATTTTCAGCCTTCCAGGCACCCTCGCGCTTGGCACCATTAGATGTTCGCGCGCCTTTGGTGGTAAGGAGGGCGGGCATAGAGGAGTGGACTCAGAATCTTAGTTCTGATCTGGAAGAGTTTTAGGAAGGAAACTGTCATAGTTTATTCAGCCGGTGCAGCATCTGTTGGTTTGTGCCAGCTGTAATTTTGATCAAGATTATTTTGCCCACTCATCTGTCGTACAGTTAAGGAGCCATCGCTCTTTGCTAACATTTTAGAGAGTTATAATGATGTAATATACAAAAATAGGAATGTTTACCTTGAAGATGCTAATACCACCTGTTTCATTACAGAAGGTAAAGCGCAGTGAAAGATTTCACGATGCCACCTAATATAAACTGGAAAGAAATAATAAAAGTTGATCCAGATGACCTGCCTCGTCAAGAAGAATTGGCGGATAATTTATTGGTTTCCTTATCCAAGGTGCTTAATTGATAAACAATACATATGTGTATATATATATACACACACAACTATGATTAATCTAAGTTGTCCATGAAATCAATGAATGTTACAAATGGAAGAGTTCTCATATTTTGCCTAAGGGTTATAAAATGTAAAATAGTTGCTTTTCTCTTTACTTAGGTGGAAGTAAGTGAGCTAAAACATGAAAGTCAAGAAAATGTGATACACCTTTTCAGAATCACTCAATCACTAATGAAGGTTTGTATGCAGGTTTTAACAATGGTTTTGACTATTAGAGGACTTTTAAGGAACTGTTCATAAATAAGTTAATCTTTATGTGAAAGTACCGAAATCACTGAGAAATGAAATCTCTTCAAATGTGGATTGAGGATTTTAGTGTGCAAAACATTGCTAGTTTCTGCTCTAAAGTTCCTGAAAGAATGTATAAGGGAAACGGAATGGGTGTGTTTAAAAAAAAACATATATGGAGGTCCTTTGTTAATTATGTTACCATAATTCTGAAGTAAGAATTAAAAATATGAATGACTTCTATAGGGATTTGTTAGGACGGGGAGAGAGTTAGGTGTGAGAAGACCTCATAAAGGGCAAAGACCAATGAGTATACTACAGGTAGATATCACTCTAAATAAAAACTCGGACTAGAAAATGTGCTTATTCTTTACATTTGAGGAGACAGGTGCAGAAAGTTAATAGTAGGTTGTAGAGGAACTAAATGTTGGGTATAGTCTACAGTAGGCTGTCAAAGGTATTAAAGGTGTATTTTATGTTATCAGCAATGAGGAGCTGTTAGAGGTTTTTGAGCCCCAATTGATTGATTCGAAGTATGCCTTGGGAAGGCTAAACTAGGTATGTTAAAAGGACAAAATGAAGGGAATTGAAGCTGTTTAGACAGAACATTGAGAAGGAGGTTAAACATAAGATTATGGACTAGAATAATGACAACTGGAATAAAAAAAAGAAAACATTACAAAAAATTAGAATATTAGAAAAGTTACATTACTGCATATGAGACTGAGGGGAAAAAGAGGAGTCAAAGATATTTTGAAGCTGTTATATCCTTAAATAAGAAAATCATCTATTTATTCAACAAATACTTACTGAAAAATCTCCATATCTCAGGCACCGAAATCACTAAGTATTGGGAAAGCAAATGAAACAAAGTCCTGGTTTTCAGTGCTTTTGTAGAGGCATATTGAAATAACCTTTCTTTTTAAATGTTTAGATGAAAGCTCAAGAAGTAGAGCTAGCTTTGGAGGAAGTTGAAAAAGCTGGAGAAGAACAAGCAAAATTTGGTAATGCCCTGGAAAAAGTTTACCATAGTGTCAAATAGGGGATTCCTTTAATATTCTATAAAATGTGTGTATTCCCAATTTATTTTGAAAGACATTTCTAGAACTCCTGTTTCATGGATGCAGTATAAAAGTTACTTTCTCTTATGTTACCTTATTACAATCATGATGGAGTCTTTAAAAATGATTTTATTACTTTATTGAAATTTATTTAAAAGTTTGTTTTGAGATAAATCTGACCAATTGAACTTTTTTTTAATAGAAAATCAATTAAAAACTAAAGTCATGAAACTGGAAAATGAACTGGAGGTATGTCCTTTTGTATTTCCTAGGATGTGATTGTTAATTTTATTACTTTGAATTACTACTTTTAAAATTTTCTATTACTGGCTGGAAAATCACAAGAATGATATTGTGTTCATAATTAATTGTTCAACATGTATTTTATATGTTTATTACATACCTTAAATTCTAAGAACTGAGCATCCAGTTGTGAACAAAATAAAAACATTCAATAGCTTAAAGCTTACAGACTAGAGAGATATACAGAAGATTACTAGTAACTGAGCTGGAGTGGAGGCATATGGGAATTTGAGGAATAGTGACAGAAGGATATGATAGAAGAAGTAGCTTTTGAGAAAACTAAGAGCCAAAATATGAATGTAGTGTGAAGGAACCGAATACATTGAGATTTCTGAGAATGTGTGAAGGAAAGTGCTACAAAATTAGCCCTTAAAAGGGAAGAAAGATCTTCTTCCTTTTGAATAGGAAGAATGGATGTGTACAGAAGCTTTTATTAGGTTTAGTACCTAGACATTGAGAGGTTGGAGGGATTGCTAAAAATAAGAGTGGAAGATGTGCTAAAAATAAGAGGGAAAGATATATGGTCAAATTAAAGAAGATTAAGCTTCAGATATAGTGGAGAATGAGCTGGAGATTAGGAGATATGGAGTCAGACAATTTGAGTCAAATCCTGATTCTTTTACTTATTTATTAACTCTTTGAACTGGGAGGAGTTATTTTTTATTCCCTACTGTATATCCCTCGCCTAAAAAAATTTCAAGCACTCTTTGTTAGTGTTTAGCCAGGCAGCTGCTGTGAAATGGAAGGATAGGGCTGTGGGAGATACTAGTAAGAAAGTGGTTGAAGTGATGATTATGAAATCTCAGCTGTTGGGTAAAGAAATCAAGAGTTGATTGGTGGGAGAGGTTAGAGAGGAGTCCAGGCATTGGAGGGTCCTATGAGGTCAGAGGGCAGGTATACTAGGAATCATGAGAGATGTTTCTGCTGGGACAAGGTTCTGGTGTGGGCATGAGAGTGGGAGGCTATAGTGAATTCAGGAAGCACATTAAAAAAAATAGAGAGTGAGTGAGGAGAGACCAGAATTATGGTTATATGGATGTGGAAACTGCTTAGCAGGACTTTTTGTGGAAGACTAGGAGCCATCTGCCAAAAATTCTCAATGAATTTTGAGAGGGAGAAGTTGGGAAGTTAGTAGTTTGCTGCTACCATGAGTGCATAGGGATTGGATAACTGGATATCATGTGGATTTCAAAGCAGTGTTTTCAGAAGATAGTGGAGGAATGATAGCCTGGAAGTTGCAGGTTGGGATAAATCAACACAGTGTCTTGACCCTAAGGTCTATGGGATGTGAAAGAATGAGCATCTCCCAATTAAAAGAGTTCCAGAGGAATTAGTATACTAAAGGAACCAAATTGGAGCTAAGACAGGAAGATGGAGCACATGATTCAGTAAAAGGGCTGGGGGTGTAAAATACTAATTTATCTTGACAGAAGATTTGTGAGAGCACAATGGAAGGTTTTCTGAAGGAGGAAAAGAGTGAGAAAAATATTTATTATAGAGGAGTAACACAACTGTATTGTAAAGAGATGAATGTGAGACAGGTAGATGACCAAAGGATATTTCGGACCATGAGTGCAAATAACAGGAACATGAAGTGAAATGAATTTAATATGCCACAAGATTTTTTTTTAAGTAAACTCTGCCCCTAACGTGGGGCTCAAACTCATGACCATGAGATCAAGAGTTGAATGCTCTACTTACTAAGCCAGCCAGGTGCCCAATCTGGCACAAGATTTTAAAGATGACCTTAGTCTGGGCCAATCCAGACCTAATGACCTGTGGCTATTCACAAGTGCCTATTTAAACTTAAATTCATTACAATTAAAAATTCAGTTCTGTAGTCGTAGCCACATTTCAAGTGCTCAAAGCCACATGTAGACAGTGGCTGTAGTACTCAATTGTGCAGAGAACATTTCCATTCTCCTAGAAAGTTCTGATAGACAGCACTGGTCTAAATAGGGTCTGAGGGAAAGGGCAGGTTAAGAGCACCAGAGTTAGTGACTGGATGGAGGCCTTGGTGGTTTGTAGCCTGGTTTCAGAGTTCTGATGCTCAGGGGAAGCCTCAATAGTTCATTGCCTACATTCCCTGCCTGTGCAGTTTAGTCTGGGGTCTGTGGCTCAGTGCTTATAATAGAGCCTGAGTGATTGAAAGTCAATTTGTAGCTGTGGGTGGCTCAGAAAATCTTAAGGGCTTGCCAGTCTGCAAACTAAAGCTTACATAAACAATTTTTAAAACAGGTTCTTAAGCTAACATGATTTTAAACATCTGGTGCTGATCATAGTACAAATTTAAAGTCAGTTTGTTTCTCCAATTAGAATTCTCCAATTAGAATGAGATTGATTTATGCTTTTGGTTTATTTAAGATGGCGCAGCAGTCTATAGGTGGTCGTGACACTCGGTTTTTACGTGATGAAATTCGCCAACTTGAAAAGCAATCGGAACAAAAAGATAGAGAATTGGAGGACATGGAAAAAGAGTTGGAGAAAGAGAAGAAAGTTAATGAACAAGTAAGGAACATTTTTTCAATGAATCTTAACTGTTGAAGTTACCTAAGCACCTGATTATGCATTTTATAGTGGTAACTATCAATTTGTGTGTTTTATGTGAGAATTGATGTACTGTATACTTATCTCTAAGGTTTTATGTCACTGTTCCTGTTGTCATCACGTCTATAAGTCAAATTCCTTGTTTTCAAGAGTACCTCACTTTATGCAATAAATACCTATCTGTAAAAAAATAAAGGTTCTTAAAAAGTTGTGTATTATAATGCCAACATTTTGTAAATCAATGCATATTTTAAATGATGACATTTTATCATTTATACAAATATAGTCATTACCTTTTATTGTTATTCCTTGTTATTTATAAGATAATTCATGCAGTGTTCGCTTATATATAGTTTGAGGAAAAAATTTTTTGCAGAAGAATTTGTAAATTCCTGTCAGAAAACAACATGTTACCTAATTTGCCTCACCTGTCAGTCAACTTATACAAAATCTGCTGCCCAAGTGTGGTAACTGTCCCATCCCAGATTCCCAGAAGCTTTCTCTACCTTTGTGTCCTTTAAGTCAAAGATATAGTACATCCTGAGAATCTTATTTGGTCCATTGTTCTCTTAGAAATAAAAGGTGGTAATTTTTAAATAACAATGATTATACAGTGATGTTATTTAAAAAAGAATCTGTTATAAATTTATTTGTAAGGAAAAAAATTCCTATTCTTGCTACATCCATTTTCTTATATAATTTAGAAGATTCATATATGAGTGAGCTATTTATACCCTTTTTGTGGGTATAAAAGTATGGATTAATGGCACCTAAAGGTTAGAAATAAGTTCTTAGAGGATTGTCTGTTTAGTTGACTCAGTAAAACATTACAGACCTATGGATTTCTTAATAATCATAAAGGATTTTGGGGCAGCTGGGTGGCTCAGTCGGTTAAACGTCTGACTTTGGCTCAGGTCGTGATCTCATGGTTCATGGGTTCAAGCTCTGCATCGGGCTTTGTGCTGACCTCTCAGAGCCTGGAGCCTGCTTCAGGTTCTGTGTCTCCCCCTCTCTCTCAGCTCCTCCCCCACTTGTGCTCTGTCTTGTCTCTCTGTCTCTCAAAAATAAACATTAAATAATCATAAAGGATTTAACCTATGATACACAGTAATGGAATTGCTTGTTGGGATGTTTGTGGTTTTCTAGACCATTGTTCTTTTGTCTAGCCCATTTATTAGTCAACTTTTTGTCATTCATACCACATACCCTTAGCAAATCACAACTACCTTTTCCATTTTTCTTAGACCACTATTTTAATTCATAGGTACATACACAGAGAATTTGAATAGATGGGCTATATACCATTCCAGTTGCTAGATTCCTTGATATGAAATATGAGTATGAGTTGTTGGCAATTTCTTCTTTCCCTGTAACCAGTCGTTCACTTTTATTGAGTATTCACAGCTTGCCAGAGACAGATACTAGGAAAACAGAGGGCAGTGATATTCTGCTTCTTGATAGTCATTGTCAATAACAAATGTAACATGGATGATACTCTGGAGAGGGATATCTAAATCAATCTTGAGGTTCAGGAAGTGATTTGTAAACTGAGACCTGAAGTAGGAGTTAGTCTAACAAGGGAATGGGATGGTCTTGGTGGTTAAAGAAAGGACATTCTGGGCTGAAGATATAGCATTTGCTGAGATCTAGAGGCAAGAGATGGCATGGTGAATTCAGGGAACTACACTTACTCATTCTGGCTGAAATGTAAGTAAAATAGCTAGTAAAGAATCCTTACTGTGTGCCAGATACTTTGTATGCACTAATTCGTTATTCCTTATTTCATACTTACCATATGAGATAGGTAACATTTCCCCATGCTACAGATGAGGAAACTGAGGCACAGAAAAGTTAAGTAATTGTCCATGGGTACAGAAATAAGTGGTAAGATCAGGATTTAAATTCAAACTTACTGTGCTCTCAACCACATACTATCCTGCCTTCCTAGTTTAAACATTTGTTATCCTCTGGAGAGATTAGCACTAAGGAATTTGGTCCTTTTCCTAAAAGGAACCAATGAAGAATTTTGAATGCAAGAATATCAGGATCAGATCTATATTTTTGAAGTTTATTCAGCTTTACAGAGAGTGGATTTAAGGGGACTAAGACTAGTAAGGACACAGGTGTGCTACTTTAGGCAGGTGCCAAAGATGAGATAATTAAAGTCATAACTCAAGGGATTAAGGACTAGAGACACATTTAGAGAAGTAGGTGTAATTGGATGTCATGAATGATTGGTTGTCAGAGGAAAGGGAGGAAAGGAGAGTTTTCTAGGTTGGGCCCTACTATGTACAGATGCAAGAGGAGTTTAAAAGGTGTGCAATTGCTACTTCAGTTTTCACTTTTGTACATGTTGAGTTTGAGGTCCAAGGGGGCATATTCACAAAAGATATCTTTGGATTTGGAATTCATGAAAGAAAGGGTGGATGGTGAAGATTTGTGAGTTATCAACATGGATATTGAAGCCATAGAAATGACTCTAGGGAGATCTCTAAGAAATGTCTAATGAATAGAAAGAGGTGCTTCAAGGAACAACACTTTAGAAAAGGCAAAAATAAAAGAATGTGATGTTTGAAAAACTAAGGGAAAAGAGCATGAGTAGTGTTAAATGCTTCAATGTTAAGTTCTTTACTTCTCTGTCCTTGTTAAAATTTTCCATTTCATAAACGATGGGACTGTTTCTTACCTCCCAGGTGATGATGAGGAGGAGGAGGAGGAGGATGGTGATGATAATAGTAGTAGTAGGTAAACTCCTGAAATTTGTATAGCATTTTGCATTTATTATAAACTTTCTCTAAACTTTTTATTTTGAAAACTATCAAATAAACATGCATATACTCTTCATACAGTTGTCACCAGTTGTCAAATTTTTTTGACAGTTGTCAAAAACTGACAACTGTTGTCAGATTCACCAGTTGTCAAAATGTTACCACATTTACATTACCTCTGTCTCAGTATGTTTGTTTTAAAAAATTTTTTTTGAATGTTTATTTATTTTTGAGAGAAGAGAGGCAGACAAAGTGGAAGAGGGGCAGAGACAGAGGAAGACATAGAATCTGAAGCAGGGTCCAGGCTCTGAGCTATCAGCACTGAGCTGGACACGGGGCTCAAACCCACAAACTGTGAGATCATGACCTGAGACAAAGTCAGATGCCCAACCGACTGAACCACCCAGGCACCCCTCTGTCAGTAACTTTGTACACACGTATTTCCCTCTCTTTCTCTTGGCTGACTGAGTTAAGAGTTGACTACAGATACGATGATACTTCACACTGAAATATTTCAGCATGTCTTTCCTAAAAAGAGGAGTGTTCCCCAACATAACCACTATATATTTACCATATGCAGGAAATTTAATATTTATTGAATACTCTACTATCTAGTCTATAATATTTTTTTCTATTGGCTTAATAATGCACTTCACAGTCCCTCCACCCAATATCCAAGGTTCCATCAAGGTTCTAATTTGGTTATTGATTATAGACTTTTAAATATAATTGTAAACCACTGAGATTTTATTTTTTCCTTGAATAAGACACAAAGGCAGAAAAGTGAAAGGTCCTAAGAAGGAAGTGGTTTGGACAATGGATGAAAAAATCTATGATAATGGTTATAATATTTGCCTGTTAGGGGCAACAAAAAGAGTCACAAGTGAAGTCATCTATATGAGGAGAAGGAACACTCCGTAATTTTTTTTATTATTTCATGCACTGAGCATTGTGCTGACTTTATATACAATGTACTTAACTTTTACATCAACATATGAAATGGAAAAATTGAATTTAAGAGATGGTAAATGACTTGTTCATGCTCTACTAGAGAGAAACTGGTGGACAAAGAATATAAACTTGGGCCAGTCTGATTTCAGATTGCTTCTTTTTAACCATTATGTTGTACTGCCTTATATTTCTAAGTAATTTAATGCTCACCAGAGCACAGAATATTCTAGCCCTGACATAGAAGAACTGCAAAATACTAAAGATCTTGGACAGAAAATTACTTGTTATATAGGTTTTGGGGGTAGTAGGGGCAGATAATTTGTTGTTTCTGTACACAAAATTTTGGTTAGAGTTTTGGTTTTAGTTTGCTTATTGAAGCTTTTAAACTCAACCTGTTTTATTTTTCCTAATCCTTAGATTTCACAAATTTTGGATTATTGTTCAGAACGTCTTGGATCAACATGAAGTCCTTAATAGTTATTCCTTCTCTACTTCATTAGAGTGGATTTAAAATTTAAATTGATCGGCTGAAAACCTGGTTTTATATTGAATCACTGCTGAATTTTATTAATTTTTTTTTTTTTTTGCTATTTTAGTTGGCTCTTCGAAATGAGGAGGCAGAAAATGAAAACAGCAAATTAAGAAGAGAGGTTGGTAAAAAATTTTAGTAGCTGTGGCAGTTCAACAAAGATACTTTTTAAAAAAGTTTTTGTAAATTTATACTCTAACTAGAACTGGGTTCTTCTAACTAATGCTTTCAAGTTCTGATTTTATGATATGAATTTATCTCAGGGAAATGGAAAATGAGAGTTAAAGCCACTAAGTACTGTATTCATCTTTATGTGGGTAAATTTTCCTTTGTTTCATAAGCTATTCTTTGTTACTTTGCTAATTGTACAACTGGATTTCTGTTTTATTGCTGTTATTTTACCTACTGTTTTTTTAAATGTTTTGTTTTTTCATGAAATCTTAGAAATTCTTTATTTGGTTTTTCTGAGCCAAATAATGTTTGTGCATTGTTTATCCTTATAGGAGTTCTTATCTTTTTAACATAATTAAAATATTCTTTGTTTTGGTTGATTATGAATATGCTTACTTTTTTTGATTATCCAAAATAATATCTCATTCTCCTATAATTTCTCTTTTTTGTTTTAATTTCTAATGCTTGTTTTTAATTATATATTGCCTTTCTCATTTCTAATTACCTTTTCCCTGTACTTTTCTGGAGAACAAACGTCTAAAGAAAAAGGTGAGACTTTAAGGGTGGTGAGACCTTGGGAATTTCAAGATCTGTTCTGAGATCCCTATTGAGAGGATGAAATTTTGTTTCTCTAGATAGTTTCTTAAAATATTGTATTTGGTCTGCCTCCAGAATGAGCAACTTCGTCAGGATATTATTGACTATCAGAAACAAATAGATTCGCAAAAAGAAACACTTTTATCAAGAAGAGGAGAAGACAGTGACTACCGATCACAGTTGTCTAAAAAAAATTATGAACTTGTCCAATATCTGGATGAAATTCAGGTAAAATAGAAGTCAGTTTAAGTCAATGACTCTTATAAAACTTTTTTTTATTATAATGTAAATCTAGTATTTGGTCCTACATTTAAATCCTTTAGTAGAAATCTGCAACTGTGCATTTCTAAACGTGAAATAAATTACATCTTTAAAGTTACAAATCTTGCAAATTCATTTATTTTATATCCCTATCTTGGGCATTGTTTAAAAAGAACTAAACTTTTTTAGATGCAATTTGCTTGATATTTAATTTGATTTAATTGGTCAAAAACAGTTGGTACTACAGATCCAGTGGAAAGAATTCTTTTGATCGAGTACAAGTGGAAAAAATTCTCTGTTCTCCAGCAGACAGTTGACTCTGTTTAACTTTAATTTAGTTTAAATTTCAGTTTCTTAAGTTAACTATTGTGTTTTTAACTTTATTAGACTTTAACAGAAGCTAATGAAAAAATTGAAGTTCAGAATCAAGAAATGAGAAAAAATCTAGAAGAGTCTGTGCAGGAGATGGAAAAGATGACTGATGAGTATAACAGGATGAAAGCTATTGTACATCAGACAGATAATATAATGGACCAATTAAAAAAGGAAAATGATCATTATCGGCTTCAAGTAAGAATTGCTTAGATTAACTCGTTTGTGCAGACTTTATATCATGTCATTAATATTTATGTGAAACTGAAAAGTATCTTAACTTTCTAGGGTATGCAATTTTATCTTACGCTGTAATATATTCTCTTATACTGTAATTTGTTGCCATTATGATCTGTTTGTCCATATGTGTTGCTCTAATCCCCTTAAAATATGCTTTGTCATTCTTGCCATTTAGGATATATAGTTGATACCTGAATGAATGTGTAGATGGCAGTCCTGGGAAGCTAATAAATGTAGAGATTTTCTACTAAAGATTCTTAGAAGCCCTGTGGACCATGAAGTTAAATTTTACACCTTAAAATAAATATAAATATCCTGGAAAACAAATACATTGCTCATCTTTTAATTGGTATTAAACTAGTGTAAAATATAGAATAATGCTCAAACATGTAGTTCTGTAGTAATGACAGTTATACATCTGTAATGAGACAGAAACTATTAAATATCACCTCTAACTACAGAACTGCTCTAATAATGAATGTGCATTGGTAATGTATACATGTATGAGGATGTATAATGTGTATATGTAATGTGTGTGTCAAAATGCATATATAAAAAATACGTATATATTGCACTATTTTGCAACAATTCTTGAAATAATTGTTGCCTTTTAGGTGCAGGAGCTTACAGATCTTCTGAAAGCAAAAAATGAAGAAGATGATCCAGTCATGGCTGCTGTCAATGCAAAAGTAGAAGAATGGAAGGTGGTTTTTTCAATCGATATAATGGGTTTTGCATTTGTATTTTTGATTTCAGTTTCTTAATTTTCTTTAAAGGTCTTTGGTAGTTGTCTAAGTCTAAATCATAACATATTTGTCATCTAAAATAGATAATTCTAAGTGAAATTAAAATATCTTTCACATAACTCAGTTACCTTGCATAATGTATTATAGTGCCAGGTTTAATTTTAGTTTAACTCCCCTGTTAGATCAAACTATTGGTTTTCAGTAGGAATGAATGGAAGAAAAGGGATCTTTCAGAATCATCTGAGAATTTTCTTCCAAAAAACACCTTTCAGGCTCTTCCTCACTCTCCAACCCCAACCAAATCCTCTGGCCTTACTATATCAGAATCTAGGGTTGCAATGACTGTACATTTTGAAAAAACTCTGAAGCTATTCTGAATGAATAATTCTAATTTTAAAAGCTGTCATTTCCATAGTCATTGTTTTTTAAAAGTTCATATAAATCTTGTTGGCTATTTGGAGTTGGTTATCTGGGAAGCTCAGATAACCTATATATTAAACAAAAGCAGCAGCAGTGGAAATGAGGCCTATAAATCAACTGGAGATCAGTATACTTTCTGTAAAAGGCCAGAGAATAAATATTTTTTAGATCATCTGGTCTCTGGTATATCTAAACTCTGTTATTATAACATGAAAGCAGCCACAGATATAGATAGATGAATGAGCAACCTAATAAAAGTTTATAAAAATAGGTAGCAGGTCAAATTTGGCCTTTGATTCTATTTATTCACCCCTGGATAAAACGTTTTTACATCATTTTAATTTGGGGGGGAGAGATGGTAGTATACTATCCTTCTGTACTTTGTTTTTACTTAATATCTTTTAAGAATGATACATACAGTACTGCTTTGTTCTTTTTAATTGCTTTGTAATTTTTCTTTATAGATAGGTTATTTAATTGATTTCCTATTGTGTGACACTAGCAAGTTTCTGATTTTTGATACTAGAAACAGTGTTATAGGTGCCTGGGTGGTTTAGTTGGTTAAATCCAACTCTTGGTTTCAGTTCAGGTCATGATCTCACAGGTTCATGAGTTCCAGCCCCACATCGGGCTCTGCACTGACAGTGCAGAGACTGCTTGGAATTCTTTCTCCTCCTCTCTCTCTGGTCCTCCCCCAACTTACTTTGTCTCTCTCTCTCATAAAAAATAAATTAAAAAAAAATGTTATAGTGAATTCTTTATGTGTTTGTTATTTTGCAAATATGTAGATTAAATTGCTACAAGTTGTGATATATATCCAAATACATACCTCCAGTTTGACATTTGTCTTTAGGCTTTATGGTATATTTTGCTATAAAGTATTTCTTTTTATATTATGTAGTTTATTATTTTGTGGTTTTTGAACTTTGTATCATAATTAGAACTTTGTATCATAATTAGACTGAGTATAAAATTGTTTTCTCATATTTTCTTCTAGTACCTACTAGGTTCATCTTTTACATTTAAGTCTTTGAAACTATATGTTTGAAACTATATAATTAATTTTGGCATGAAGAGTGAGGTATGGATGTAGCAGACCTTCTGTGTCATCGAAACATTATTTATTGAACATTTTATCTTTCTCCTACTGAGTTTCATTTTTAATATATACGAAACTTCTTTTGAATTTGAATATATTTTTGGACTCTCACCTTTATATTGATCGATCTATTTTCTAACCATGTGTCCTTGTTTTAGTTATTGTTATGTGAAAATATTTGTAATAGCTGTTCATTTTTTAGTTTTTAGACGCTTTCCTATGAACTTGTTTTTTTAAATATAAATTTTAGAAATAGTTCTTAAAAATCTTATTTTAGAGGTGCCAGGCTGGCTCAGTCGGTTAAGTGTCCAACTTTTGATTTCGGCCCAAGTCATGATCTCACAGTCCTGAGATCAAGCCCTGTGTTGGGCTTTGCGCTGGGCATGGAGCCTGCTTGGGATTCATTCTCTCTCTCTCCCTCTCTCTCTCTTTCTCCCCACCTCCTCCTCCCTTGCTTGTTCACTCACTCTCTCTTTCTCTCAAAAAAAAAATGAAAAGAGAAAATCTTATTTTATTGGATATATGATAAATTTATAAACTAATTTATAGTTGATTTTGGTATTTGGTTCCTTTAGCAAAGAACACAAGACCTCCTTCATTCAAAATATTTTATGCCTCTCAGTGGCATTTTAAGATATTCTCCATAAAGATTAATTGTACAAAACTTCTTTGTAGTTGTATGAAGGTATTTATAATTCTCATTTATGAATGAATTTTGAAAGCTTGAGATTGTTTAAAGATTGAGTTTCTGAAACAGCAAAGTTTTTTTTAAAAAATTAAAAGAAATCAAATTAATGTATATTTTTGAATCATTTCTTATTTGAACTTAAGATTACACACAAAAGGAACAATGATACTCAGTTGCTGATACTTTGTTACTTCAAAGTGAATTTTATTTCCTGTATTTTCTTGAAATCTGCTAAGGATATATATTAGAATATTTACCATAAGTGAAAAATGATTTGTTAATTTTCCTCTGTGTAACAGATCCTATGTTGTTTATATCTAGTTAATTTTGTCTTCTAAAGATGATGAAATTATTGAATATCAGCAAATGGTACATAACCTGCGGGAGAAATTGAAAAATGCCCAGCTCGATGCTGATAAAAGTAGTGTGATGGCTCTACAACAGGTAAAACCTCAGAATTTGGATTATTAAAGTAGGCAATGTGACTAACTTAGTGGCCTGCACTATTGGGTATATAATAAAGTTTTTTAAAGTCCAGTCCCAAGAAACAATTAGAATTATGTTTAGAGTTGGGAATAGAATTATTTTGTGTATTTTTCTATGTTGATGCAGATAATACCCATTTTGTTTTGATTGGGAATCATTTAATAAGAAACTTAAAAACTTTTAGAAACTTAAAAATATCTTCGTACTCTATTATTAACATTTATTATATCATATGTTAGCGCTGAAATGTCCTGTATAATGTGACAAAAGCTAATATGCAGTTGTAATTTGTGCTACATAAAGATTTTACTTTTGGGGTGCCTGGGTGGCTCAGTTGGTTGAACGTCTGACTCTTGATTTCTGCTCAGGTCATGATCTCACAGTTTGTGGGATCAAGACCCATGTCAGGCTCTGCACTTAGCTGCACAGCTAAGTGCAGAGCCTGCTTGGCACTCTCTCTCTGCCCCTCCCCTGCTCACTGCTGTCTCTCTCAAAAGAAATAAACATTTTAAAATAAATAAATTTAAAAAAATGTTTAAAAAGATTTTTCTTTTGGCATGAATATATTCATGTAGAAGTTATACTTTTATCATCTGTGTTCTGTGGTCATAGTCCAAAAGAAAGAGGGAAATTTGGGTATTTGGAGGATAAGAACAATTTCAGTGGACAATATTTTGAACAAAGTACTGTAGGGTAAAAGATGGTAATGGATGGATCATGAGGAATGGTAGCCTGAAAGGAATCATATGAAGCCATTAATATTGAGAGTTCTGGAATTCTCTTTGCTGGGATGTTAGCAATTATATTCATCTGTATTAGAGTGACAGCAGTGTACCTAACATTGTGTAGTGCAGTTGAGGTATACAAAATAGTAAAAGACATAGTTTTGACCCATAAAAAATATATTCTGTAGTCTTGTTGAAAAAAAAACATAAGACCTACTTTTTTCCTTACTTTTAAAATGTATATTAATATCCATGAAGAAATAACATATAATATTCAAAAATATTTTATAGGGTATTCAAGAACGAGATACTCAAATTAAGATGCTCACTGAGCAAGTGGAACAATATACAAAAGAAATGGAAAAAAATACTTTCATTATTGAAGATTTAAAAAATGAGCTTCAAAGAAACAAAGGTAATTCAGTGTTCAATAAATATATAAAGTTATTTTATGCACCATTCAATTTTACAAGTATTTTTATTATGTCTTGTCATTAGATATATTATTGATTTTTCTTTTTGAATTTTATATTTTCAAAAAATTATGCAGTATGTTATTAACCACTTTACATATATTACTAGTGTTTAAATTTGTAAGTGATGGAGGGATTTGGTGTAATTTTTCCCTGATGAAAATTACATTAACCTTTATTACCAGATTAGTTATATGAAGAAATGAAAAATGGTGATATAATTGATTATAGTTATTTATCCCCCTTCTTATAATTAACAAAGAATAGAAGAGAATAAAATTGTGATCAGTGTAGCAACATTGTCGATAGTTTTCAGAAGTCATTTGACTCCTCAACATTTGAGTTACCCTTTACCCAACTTAATGTCTCATCTTATTCTCCCTACCCTGGGTCATACTACTTTGCCTAATACATCTGGGTATAAGCACTTAAAACATCAGTGGTCTTCTGTTTCCACAGCACAACATACTATAGTTATACCGTGGCACATTAATGCAAACTATTCATGATAAATTCATGACATTTAATATAGTGGCTGAAGCTAAAAAATAAGTCACAGAGGGAAATAGCTAGGGAGTGTGTATGTGTGTAAGTGTAAGTGAATTAATGGTGGTGGTGGTGGTTGGAGTTGTGGTTGTAATTTATTTTATATTTTATTTTTTAGAGAGTGTGTGTATGTGAGGGAGAGAGGCAGAGGGAGAGATCTTAGCATAGAGACCTACCTGGGGCTTGATCTCATGACCCTGGGGTCATGACCTGAGCCAAAATCAAGAGTCGGAGGCTCAACTGACTGATCCACCCAGGTGTGGTTGTGCTGTGTGGTTGTAATTTAGATAGTGAGGCAAAAGCCTCATTGAGGAGATACTTGAACAGACACAGGAAGTGAGGTAGTAAGCCATGCAGCTATCCCTAAACAATGGAAATAAGTATAAAGGCACTGAAGCAGGAGTATACTGAGATGTTGAAGAACAACAAAGAAGCCTTTGTGGCTGGAACAGTGGGCAAGTGGGGTAGTAGTAGGTGATGAGATCAGAGAGGTAACCAGGGGCCAAGTCATATGGGGACTTACAGTTCACTAAATGGACTTTGGCTTTTATTTTAAAGTGAAAAGAAGAAGCACCAAAGAACATTTCTGAAGGTGGGGGTGATATAATTTGACCTAGGTTGTGTCTGCAATAGACCATAGGGGTGGTAAGGACAGAAGTAGGCAAACCTGTTATGAGGCTATTGCAGTAATCTGGAGAGAGATGCTGGTAGCTTAGAGCATGGCAGTAGCAATAGTTGTAGTCCATTCAGGATGTATTTAGAAAGTGATAGAAGTGGAAAATGTGGACAGATCAGATATGATATGTGAGAGACTTATCAGGACTTTCTAAACACTGGGGAAAACCGTGTTTGCAGCAGGTTCAGGAATGATCAGGTACTTAGTTAAATAGGACATGTTAAATTTGAGATGCTTATCGGACTGAAAGTATTAAATAGGCATTTGTATATAAAGAAGTCTGAGAGTTAGGACACAAGTCTCAGGCTAAACATATATTTGGGAACCATATGCATAAAAATGGCAGTTGAAGGCATAAAAGCTGGCTGAAATCATCAAAGGAACAAATGTTAAGAAGAAAAATACAAAGGTTGAGCCTGGGAATGCTTTTACTTAGAGGCTAGGCAGATGAAAAGGAGCAACTGAAGGAGGCTTAGAGATAGGAGGAAAATCAGGAATGTGTAGAGTCCTGAAAAACACATGAGGAAAGTCAGCAAGGAAGAGAGTAAGCAACCATGTTCAGAGCTGTATTCAGTGCTGCTAAGTCAAGATGAGCACTGAAAATTGACTAGTGGATTTGGCAGTGGTCATTTTTGCTTTAAGAGAAAGTTGATAGAGATGAAATAGAACAATATAGAAACTCTTTTGAGGACTATTTGTATGAAGAGAAGGAGAAAAATGGAGTGGTCACTTGAAGGGAAAGAGGCATGGGGAAAAGTCTTTTTCTTTTTAAAATGGAAGAAATAATCATGCTTCTAGGTTAAAGAGAAGATCCATTAAAGAACAAAATTGATGCATTGATGAACCAGGAGAGAGAGAGAACTTCTGGAGCAATATCCTTGTGAAGGCATTGGGGTGGGATCTAGTGTTCTAGTTGGGTAGCTGGCCTTAGGAGCACAGAGAATTCACCCATAACAGGAAGGAAGGTGGAGTATACAGATGCAGGTGACTGTGTAGGTGACCTGATGGTGGGAACAGATAGAGCTTCTGTACTGATTGCTTCTCTTTTCTCAGTTAACAAGAAAGCAAGTTAGGATTGGGGAAGATGTGTTAGAAGTTTGAGGAGAGAGAAAGTATATAATGGCTATCTGGAAGAGTGAATAGACTAGGGAAATGGAATATGATTGTTGAGCCAACAACAGCACCCACTGTTAAACTTATTTCTGTGTGTGTATTATGTACTTATTAGAATTATACTTTGACAGTAGTTTAAACTGCTTTAAAAGGGTGACTGATGTCATGGGTTTTGCATATTCCAGCCACCAGGAAAATAAGAGGCAGTTGATCTCTGCTATCAAATAAGAAACAGGTCTTATTTAATGACATTTCAGTCAGTCCACAGTCATATGACCCCTAGAGTCCACAGAAGGTGCGTCTCCTAAAATATACTCTATACTTGAAGTAAATTTGTAAATTGGCAGAGGTTTTCCTTTCATTGGCTAGAATTAGGTTAACTCTTAGAAACAGAGATTTGAAAAATGGTGACAAAATCAAGACAGAAGTTTATTTTTCTCCTTGTGTAATTATGTAGAATTAGGCAGTGCAAGGTATTGCTCTCATCTGTCTTATCAAAGATGGACCTTTCCCTTCCTATCCATATCCCAAACTGCAAGGTAGAGGAAGCAGGGCAGGAGGCATATGACACACACTGAAGGAAGGCAAGTAAATATATTGTGGAGGGCCATGTGGAAGAAGGAAGAATAGATACTGGGGATGAGTCCGCCTGTGTTATATTCTCCATCTAGGCTTTTCACTCCACAGAGTGGAGCTCATTTCTTATAAACATGTGTGATCTCCCACACTAATCTGGTACCACCTCCATATAAGTATGTGCTCCAAATCAGTGGGTGCTTATGGATAAGAATGATTTGTGTCAGTCATAGGAATACTATATTTACGTCTAGCAACAGTTTGATAAGGAAAGTGGAGATTTTGTAGCTATTAAGTTTAGCTGCAAGTGACAGAAAAAAATCAAATGTAACAGTGGTTTAAACAAGATAGAAATGTATTTTTCTATGATGTAAATAAAGTTGAGGCAACTAGTTTGGGGTCAGTGTGATACCTGCACAAATATTGGCTATCAGGCACCCTGTTACTTGTTGTTCTGACTGTCTTAACATGTAGTATCCATTTCATGTTCTGAGTGTTTGAGTTCCAGACTTAATATCCATATTCCAGCCAGCAGGAAGGAATAAAGAGGAAAAAGTCAATCCTATCCTTTAAAAACATTTCCTGAAATACACATATGGCTTGTTGGCTTGTATCCCATTAGTCACAACAACCACATCTAGCTGTTGGGGTATAAGTGGAAATTTAGTTTTTATTTCAAATGGCTGTGTGTCTAAGTAAAATTGCAAAGCTTTAATGCAGTGGAGAAAGGTTGAACAGTAGGAGCAGATAGCTTGTAGTTTTTGCCACAGTGATCATTCTTTGTAAAGCAGTGTTTTGCAGTCTTTTATAATCCATAAACTTTTAGCTAAGATTTTATTAAAATTTTTTAACTTGTTTTATCAATAAAATAAAAACAAATTTTATTTTACAAATATAAAAGTATAAATTAATATTAAAGGGATGTTTTTTAGTGACACACCTCTTTTCCTGCCTTACCGTATTGGAATCAAGGATTTAAAGGAATAAGTAGTCAATTCAATTCAATTAATTCATGATTTCTTTTCCCCCCCAAGGTGCTTCAACTCTTTCCCAACAGGCTCATTATATGAAAATTCAGTCGAAGGTTCAAATGTTAGAAGAGAAAACTAAAGAGGCTGAGAGAACAGCTGAACTGGCTGAGGCTGATGCTAGGGAAAAGGATAAAGAATTAGTTGAGACTCTAAAGCGATTAAAAGATTATGAAGCGGTATGTATTTTTATCTTTCCATCAAGGAGCTTTACATTATTCTTGCCACTTACAGTTAGACTGTTTTGTGCTCTTTATTGTGTACCTTTAAACACCTTCAGAAGTGCTTCATGATAAAGGTTCTCTTACTCAGACTTTTGAGTAGCTTTTACTTTTCAGCAAGAGAATTGTTTTCTAATGATGTGATCAAAACATTTTGCCCAATAAGCAGCTTTGGTGAAGCAGCAAGTTTAGTTTCTTTGTCTAGATGCGACACCACTGGTTTATTTGATAAACGATATTTCAGGGACGGTTCTGCTCCCTACTGTGCCGACATGCAGTACTTACTCTGTACTTTTAGTATTTTTAAATCTAATTACCACTGAAACAGGCAACTAATGACTTACGTATTCTAATAGTAACACTGATTTATTATTCCTTTCCTATATTTTGTTAAGTGTCTTTATATGTAATTTTCTGAATCACTTTGTTATTAGGATGCTATACTGGGAAGTTTCAACTCTTACATTTTCCATGATTATTGCTGGACAATAAAAAGCATTTAATAACACAAATCTTACATACATGTGTACTTCCCCTCAGACTTAATAATAGAAATAAATTGGTGAATTTAGTAATTTATTCAAATAAACTATGATATCCTTAAATTAGATTGGATATTTTTCAGGGAGTGTATGGTTTAGAAGATGCTGTTATTGAAATAAAGAATTGTAAAAACCAGATTAAAATAAGAGATCGGGAGATTGAAGTATTGACGAAGGAAATCAATAAACTTGAGTTGAAGATCAATGATTTCCTTGATGAAAATGAGGCACTTAGGGAGCGTGTGGGTGAGTCATCTTTTAAGATCCATAGTTTGATCAACCCTAATTGTCAAGTCATTTTTTTGTTTTTTTTATTTGTTCATTATTACTTCTACATAGTTGAGTGCTTACCCCACCCCCCCTCTGAATTCAGTCCTTCTCTAAAAACATTTAAAACAAAAGTGGAGCTGCTCTGACTGAAGTGGGGTTGGGGATTTAATTGGGTTGGGATGGTGGATGGTCAGACCTGAAGCAGGGTTTTATTCAGTCTGGATATCTTCAGTAATAATTGCTTGTTTAAAAACTGAAGGTCTACTAAGTTAATACCACATGTTAGAAGTTAACCCCCCTCTTTTTTTCCAAAAATGTAGGGTCTGTATGACCCATGTTAGTTTGCAAAATGCTCTTGTTCAGATAAATTCATGAGGACATTGAGAAGTACTGGTTAAGTAGTTGACTTTTATTTATTTATTTATTTTTAAATTTAAAAAATTTTTTTATGTTTATTTATTATTGATACAGAGAGAAACAGAGCATGAGTGGGGGAGGGGTAGAGAGAGAGGGAGACACAGAATCTAAAACAGGCTCCAGGCTCTGAGCCATCTGCACAGAGCCCGACACGGGGCTCAAACCCACAAACTGTGAACAGATCATGACCTGAGCCGAAGTTGGCTTAACCGACTGAGCCACCCAGGTGCCCCCAGTACTTGACATTTATAATTTATGCTGCTTAATTTTTACTTTGGTCAAGTATTTTAAGGTTACTGTTGGTTCTAAGAAGTAATTAGTAAATATAGCTTGAAAGTTTATATATTGATTTCAATAAATAGTTCATTAGTGAATGTTATTCATTTGAATGTTAAATAAGACAGTCCAATCTAAATTGCTACTTTGAAGTGAAAATAAAAATCTAAATATTGATTTCATATCCTTGGTAAATCCTAGTTACTTTCTTAGAATTAAAGTGATCATCTGTGAAAACTATTCTAGGAGGAAGGAAAAGTAAATACTCATAAAGATGATTTATTTATAAAATGTATCTAAATATGACCCAGAATCATACCAGTGCCCTAAGTTAGCCTTCTGATCAGCTTCAAATCATAGCCAACTTCAAACTGGAAGTTGCTAAAGATGACTGAGCCGATTAGACAGCTGTCACAAATACCAGATTTTCTATATTTTAAAGCCTCCAAATCTTGGTTTATACTTGCTTGAAATGATCTTCATGTCTTCTCAATAATAGAACGTTAGGCACACTGGAGACATCAGACTAGTAAAGATAGTATAATTAAATTGATATTAATAAAGACTACTATGTGCCAGGCTTTGGACTAAGTACTTTATATGGGTTATTTTTTATACCCTTGACAACAAGCCAAAAAAGAAAAAAGAAAAAAGAAAGAAATGCAGTATTATTTCTACAACTTAGTAAATAATGAAAGTGAGAATTTAGTCAAGTCTGTTTTATTCTAAAGCTTTTGTTCTGAATTAACACATTCTAGGACTTTCATGATAACCTAACATGGAGAAGAAGACAGATCCTGAAATATAGTCAGAATTTCCATTAATAATTGTGATAAAATATTGACTTGTAAGGTTATAGTTCAAATATCTGGAAATCCTTGCACAAAAAGCACCCCATTTGTCAGTGATAACTGGCTAAATGAGTGATAATCATTTGCTTGATGATAACCAATTGCTATATGAAATTTTTATAGTTCATTTGAATGTTGATAAGGTTTTAATTATATTGCTTTCTATTTTAGGCCTTGAACCAAAGACAATGATTGATTTAACTGAATTTAGAAACAGCAAAAGCCTAAAGCAACAGCAGTACAGAGCTGAAAACCAGATTCTTTTGAAAGAGGCAAGTGTTATGGTCAATTAGTTATTTTCTGGTTGAACTAAAAAGAAATACTAATAACTTGTACTTTGTAGATCGAAAGTCTAGAGGAAGAACGACTTGATCTGAAAAAAAAAATTCGCCAAATGGCTCAAGAAAGAGGAAAAAGAGCTGCAACTTCAGGTATATGCAAATATTAACATGGTTCTACAAGTTTCATAAATGAAATAATGGCCTGATGAGGAGTATTTAAGTATCAATTGGTTTCAATCGTAAATCTGAAACAGGTAAAAACAGAAAAATAAATTAATAAACAGATAAAATAAGTGAACAGAAAACTTTGGAATCATCAACTTTTGAAAACTTTACAGTATAGTCTTTTAATTCCTAGGCAATTCCAATACATTGTGATCAATAATGATAAAATTTAGTAATTTCTATATTAATATATGCGGCTGTTAATATTTTTCCTTTCCTTAGGAGCAATGCATTGAAAACTTTCTTTGTACATTATTCTTTTTAAAGTAATGTTTTATTGAATAAAAATTAACTTTTTTATCTTAGTTGATATCAAGGGAATAATTGGCTTAGTTTTATAATAGCTATTGTGCTGCCTTTTTTTCAGAAGACCATAGAGAAGGATTTTTTTTTTAACTTCATCCAAGTCCACAAGTATCTGAATAATAGAGGGGTTTTTTTTGTTTGTTTTGTTTTGTTTTGGTTTTGGTTTGTTTGTTTTGATTTTTTAGCATCATGGTCTCTATCTCCAAAATTTCTAAAAGGGCAAAACTCCATAATTTATTAATATATTAACCAGTTTACTTATTCATGATTCTTATCTATTTTATGTCATTAAATTGTTTTATTACTTATTAATAAGTACTTTAATATAGAATATGTAAAGAATATGTAAAATCATATTAGCTTCTCATATTATTAATATTAAAAGTGAGCTATGGGACGCCTGGGTGGCTCAGTCAGTTAAATATCTGACTCTTGATCTCAGATCAGGTCATGATGTCACAGTTCTTGAGCTCTGCACTGACAGCTCAGGGCTGCTTGGGATTGTCTCTCTTCCTATCTCTCTGCCCCTTCCCTGCTGGCACACTCTCTCTCACAAAATAAATAAATAAACTTAAAAAAAAGAATTAAAAAAATAAGCTATATCAGAACGTTGTATAGGCCACATGTGGATCAAAGATTTTGGAAATAATTATACTATCTTTTGTTTGAGTTAGAACTTGATTTTACTTTTTAAGAAATAAAGGATAAGAATAATAGAGAGCTCTTTTATGTTTCTAATTTGTTAATTTTTTAATATGTAGGATTAACCATTGATTATTTTATATGTAGGATTAACCACTGAGGACTTAAACCTAACTGAAAACTTTTCTCAAGAAAATAGAGTAGGAGAAAGGAAATTCGATTTTGCAAGCCTCAAAAATATGAGTGAAACACAATCAAAGGTAAACAGTATAAAATATTGTTATGGCAAAGAGAACAAAAAAAATGTTATTATCAGTGCTTTCATTTCTGCCCCTGTTACTTCATTTCGGACATTGCATCTTTTTGTAGTTGTTAAGTAAAAAATAAAATGAATCTGGTTTTTAAATTTGAGTAACCTGTGAATCCAAAGATTGATTAATGAGACATTATTTACTCTGAATACAGATTAGGAGTTCAGATAAAATAGACCTGCTGCATAGGAGACCTTCATTCAGTATTCCACAGTTATATCAGAATGAGCAGGAAGAGAATGTCACCATAGGATCATTATCAAGAATGTTATCTGAAATTCAACATAGTGTAGAAAGTGAAGTGGATTCTTTGGTCTCTTTAACTAAACATTCTTCATCTGAACAATTAAAAGATAATTCGCCTCCAGAAATGATTACAATAAAGGAGATTTTTAAAGCACCATCTCTACAGTCTTCAAGAAATCTAGAATCATTAGTCAGTACCTTTAGTAGGGAGAGCCATGAAGAAATAGATGACTACTTATACTCTCTTTCTGACAACTCTATGAAGAATGTGTCAAGAAGCCATCAGGCACTTGAGAAGACTAGTTTTACCCAAAAAAGCAGTTCATCTTTACAAGCCATATCAACAGCCTCAGACTTAATGCAGAAGTTGTCACTTAGGCAAAAATCTGCAATGTTTTGTGGACAAATTCATGATAATAGGGCTGACATGGAAAAATCACAAGTAGCAATATCAGAAGATGAACCCGTAAAATATGCTGATATCCCTTTGAAAGAAGATATAAGAAAGAGTGAAGTACCTTTACAGACAGAGATTTTGAAAAGTAAACTTGAAGTTAATCTTCTGGATCCTGTGCCTATTACTGCACAATCAAAATCATCTCAGATAGATCCACTTGAAAATCTTATAGAACAGCTACGGAGAGAATTAGTATTTCTTAGATCTCAGGTGAGCTTTCCTCCATATCATATTCCTGGTATCATTTTTTTATTAACACTTTTTTAATGGCTTCTCTAAGTTCTATAAGTTATATTTATAATAAGAATTATTTGTTTGCACATACTAATTTATATATACACATTCTATACTTTAAAAATCTAAAAATGCAGTAAATTTGATATGAAACATTGACTTGCCCAATTTATTGTGTCTTTAGAATGAAGTCATAGCTCAGGATTTATTGATCAAGGAAGCACAGAATAGAAATGCAGAAATAGAGCTTGAACGTCATAGAAGCCAGGCAGAACAGGTAGTATAAAGACAGACCAATAAAAGAGATGATTGTGATACTAAAGACAAAAACTTTCATTATATTTCTCTCCCTTTTGCTGTGGGGGTGGGGTTCACCATCTGTTTTACCTTGTAGATTTTATTTTTATTACTGCTGCTGTTTCTATAGCTTGTTTCTGGTGTGTTATACCTCAGCTAATCAAAATTTTTTTAACTTAAAAACTATATTGTGATAGTTTGTAAAAAAAAATCAATTTTATTCTTTATGTTCTTTACAGAATGAATTTCTTTCAAGAGAACTAATTGAAAAGGAAAGAGATTTAGAAAGAGGTAGAACAATAATAACCAAATTTCAGAATAAATGTGAGTTACTATTATCTCTTATTTTTCGGGACTTATTTATCCGATACTGAAAATCATGGATCTAAAAGGATTTTAATACATTCTCTGTTTTCTAGTCTGTTTTTAACCTTAATTGTCTCCATAACATGTAGACTTCAGTCTCATTTGTCTGTTTGGTTTGCCTTGCTTTATTCATATCAGAGAAAGTTATTAATGTGAATTTTTTATAATGACAAATAAGTCAGTTTTTCTTTCTTTAATAAAAGTGAAGTTAGAAAACCAATTTAAAAGATTTTTAATAAAGTGAAGGCAATATGTACATTTCTTTCTTTCAACTATGAAATGTAAATATATGTATATGTGTGCACATGATTTAAATAGGTAGATCATTTAACGCAACTATTCACACATTGGATTTATAGATCAATTTTTTTGTACATTTATTTACATTTGTACTTTCCAAATGAGTATTTTTTCTGTATATGAAATATTTGTTATTTGTATAGAATAGCATAAATTGTGAAGAAGGTATTCACTGAATGAGAAAAATATGTCCTTTTAGTAAAAGAATTAGTTGAAGAAAATAAGCAACTGGAAGAAGGTATGAGAGAAATACTGCAAGCTATTAAGGAAATGCAGAAAGATCCTGATGTTAAAGGAGGAGAAACATCTCTAATTATCCCTAGTCTTGAAAGACTAGTTAACGTAAGTTTTTTCATGTTGGTTTTGTTTTATTTCATATTTTAAAGACGTTGTTCCACTGTTCTCTGGTCTTCATAGTTTATGATGAGACATTTATGGTCATTGAGTCATTGTTCTCTTGTTTGTTATATGTGGTTTTTCTCAAGATGCTTTCAAAATTTCCTCTTTTATTTGGTTTTCACCAGTTCCACTATAATGTGTCTTGGTGTGGGAGTAGGTATGTGAGTGGGCACATATATCTGTATGTGTGTTTGTGTATGTTTTGGGTTTGCTGAGCTTCTCAAATCTGTTTACTTATGCCATTCGCCACAATTGGAAAGTTTTCCGCTTTATTTCTTCAATTATTTTTTCTGCCCCTTTGTCTCTGGGACTCCAGTGACACAGTAGACCTTTTGATATTGTCCCACAGGTTTTTGAGGCTTTGTTCATTTTTTTCTTCTAATTATTTATCTTCTCCTGATTGGATGATTGCTATTTATAATTTTTTTAAATTTATTTACTTATTTATTTTTAATTTACATCCAAGTTAGTTAGCATATAGTGCAATAACGATTTCAGGAGTAGATTTCAGTGACTCATCCCCTATGTATAACACCCAGGGCTCATCCCAACAAGTGTCTTCCTTAATGCCCCTTACCCATTTAGCCTATCCCCCCCCACAGCCCCTCCAGCAACTCTGTTTGTTCTCTGTATTTAAGAGTCTCAACATATTTTGTCCTCTGTTTTTATATTATTTTTGCTTCTCTTCCCTTATGTTCATCTGTTTTGTATCTTAAATTCCACATGAGTGAAGTCATATGACATTTGTGTGTCTCTGACTTATTTAGCTTTGCATAATACCCTCTAGTTTCATCCATGTTGTTGCAAATGGCAAGATTTCATTCTTTTTGATTACCGAGCAGTATGCCATTGTATATATATACACCACATCTTCTTTATCCATTCATCTGTCAATGGACATTTGGGGTCTTTCCATACTTGGGTGCATGTGCCCCAACAAAACAGCACACCTGTTTCCTTTGGATATATACCTAGTAGTGTTGGGCCATAGGGTAGTTCTATTTTTAACTTTTTGAGGAACCTCCATTCTGTTCCAGAGAGGCTGCACCAGTTTGCATTCCCACAGCAGTGCAAAAGAGATCCTCTTTCTCTGCATCCTTGCCAGCATCTTTTGTTGCCTGAGTTGTGAATTTTAGCCATTCTGACAGGAGTGAGGTGGTATCTCATTGTGGTTTTGATTTGTGTTTCCCTGATGATGAGTGATGTTGAACATCTTTTCATGTGTCTGTTAGCCATCTGGATGTCTTCTTTGGAAAAGTGTCTATTCATGTCTTTTGCTCATTTCTTCACTGGATTATTTGTTTTTTGAGTGTTGAGTTTGATAAGTTCTTTATAAATTGGGATACTAGCCCTTTATCTGATATGTCATTTGCAAATATCTTCTCCCGTTCCATTGGATGCTGTTTAGTTTTCCTGATTGTTTCCTTTGCTGTGCAGAAGCTTTTTATCTTGATGAGGTCCAATAGTTCATTGTTGCTTCTGCTTCCCTTGCCTCCAGAGATGTGTTGAGGAAGGTGTTGTGGCTGAGGTGAAAGGTCACTGATATTTTTCTCTGTCATCTCCATTTTTCTGTTTCAAAGATCATCCTGAGACTTGGCAGAATTTTTAAACAATTTGGAGTTCCCTTTGGCTGGTTATTTTCTTTCTGGAATTCCCACCTTACTTTCCTATGACTTTGGGCTCCATCTCTGATTTTCTTAGCCAGAAAGATGACAGGTCACTACAACTATAGCCTGCCCACCCCTCCCACCCCCCAAAAAAGGAAAATTCACTTTTCAGTGGTTCTGTCTTCCAAGTTTTAAGTCCTCTCCAAAATCTTTTGTTTATTTTCTAGAACCTTTAAATACTTGTTTTTTTGTATTCACTTGTTAAGTGTGGGAAGGTAGGTCTGTTATGACCTTATGCAACAAACCTAGAAGTATAATAGAATGTAGTAAGAATATTTTAAATATTTCAGTGCTTACACAATGCTGCAAGAATATTGTTAGCTATCAAATTATTTATATTTATTACTTACAGATTAGAGAGTTCTACAGTATTAAGAAGTATTAGATAAACTTGAATAAAATATACATTTTAAATTCTTAATATTTAAGGGGTGTCTGGGTGTCTCCCTCGATTAAATGCCCAACTCTTAATTTCAGCTTAGGTCATGATCTTTTTAACATTTATTTTTTTATTTTGAGAGAGAATGAGAGTGTTCAAGCAGAGGAGGGTCAGAGAGAGAGGCAGAGGGACAGAATCCCAAGCTGGCAGTGCAGAGCTCATTGTGGGGTTTGAATTCACAAACTCCAAGATCATGACCTGAACTGAAATCAAGAGTTGGACGCTCAACCGACTGAACCACCTAGGCACCCCTAAGATCAAACTGTTTTCCAAGGGAAACTCTACTTAGTGACCAAATACAAACAGAACAAATAGCCCAGGAAATTCTAACTTCTTATATTTCAGTTGACAGCTTCTGGTCTTCTCAGGACCACTACTTCCAGAGAGTTCATCTGCTTCTGTCCTGGGTTGTCATTCTTTCTTCTTATTGAAATGCCCTGTCTGCAACTCACAAATGACCTAACAATACCTGCTATAAGAAATCTTCAGAATCAGTGATACCTTAGGGATCTCTGGATTATGTACTTGATTTCACTGTCTATAGCCACAGGATATTCTTCAGTGCCTCTAATCACCATTTAATTTAATCTCATTTTACTAAAAGGCCATGTAGACACCATGGTGCTGTTTTTCAGCAAGTCAGTTAACTAGACTACTTTGTTGTCTGTCACGGTACCTACTTCTGTCTTCCTGATACACCTTTTGAATTAGTATTAACTTATTTCCATATGGCTGTCTATGGTCTCCTTTCTCCTTGGGGTAAAGTCTTTTATAAAACTACTGCCTCAAGTTAAACTCTGTATCACTCTCCTGAGCAGGAAATTGCACTTGGTTTTATTCATCTTAACTTTCCTTGTCTTCTGCCTTCCTTTGTGAAGCTTTATTTTGCAATTAGCAGTTACGCTATATACAGTTTATTTTCCTATTTTTATTTTTTTTAAGTTTATTTATCTCAAATTTATCATGAATCCTGAGATCATGACCTGAGCCGAAATCAAGAGTCGGATGCTTAACAGACTGAGCCACCCAGGAGCCCCTATGGTTTCTTTAAAATGCAAATATATTTATATGTATGTACTGTATAGATGTGTACGGGTAATTCTCCATTGTTGGAGAATTAGGACTAGTGAAACCTCTTGGAAAATATTTTAGTATTTGACATATTATTTTTGCTTATCCAACACTCTTGGATAATACTGTGTTACCATATTTTGTCTTTTTATCATCTCTGCTTCAACTGTGTGGAGAGGAAGCAATGAAAAATTCATTTAATTAAATGTAATAACTGTTTCATTCTTTTGCTCATGCTTTAAATATGGGTGCTGCATAGTTTCAAAGTATTTGCATATAAATTATCTCATCTTGACTGTATAAAAACTTTGTGACAGATATAACATTACCTCTTTAGAGATAAAGAAAGTAAGGTACAAAGAATTTAAGTCACTTGCTGAGCTAGTAAGAGATTGGTTAGGGTTTAAACCCTAGTCCTTCCAGTTGTTTTTCCGGTCTACTAAAATTAGCTAAATGTTTGTTAATTATTATAATGAGGTAATTACTATGCTTGGGAAAGCTGATGGAAGTTAATCTAGAGTTTTATAAATTTAGATTCCTAAATAAATGGATTTAGCGTATTTTGTTATGCATGGCAGTGGGAAGAGTAAAATTCTTAAATGTGAAACTTATTTAAAGATAATTTTTAATGATAATTTTAGTATTTTGCTTCACATTTCTTCAATATAATCTAAATATATTAGGCTATAGAATCAAAGAATGCAGAAGGAATCTTTGATGCAAATCTGCATTTGAAAGCCCAAGTTGATCAACTTACTGGAAGAAATGAAGAATTAAGACAGGAGCTCAAGGAATCTCGGAAGGAGGCCATAAATTATTCTCAGCAATTGGCAAAAGCAAATTTAAAGGTAAAAATTTTATTAAAAATAGAAAATGCTAAATATTGTAAACATAGGCTTAATATGAAACTTTTAATTTTTTTTCAATGAAAAAAATGGCTCTTGAATTAATTCAACAATAAGAAAGCTCCTTTCTGGATTTTTCTTAATTAAGTGGGAAATAACTACCTTTTATAATAAAAAAGAATACAAAAATTCTAAGTCTATCCCTAGGTTTCTAAATAGAATTTGCAAGTATGGTTTAATTAATGCCTGGTAGGGCATTCATACATTTTCTTTTTAAAAATATTCAGTAAGAAGTATAGGTTACTGCTTTTAAATTTGTCTTTGGGTATAAGAGATGTGATTCTCATTTCTGAACTGTGTCTTTCCAGATAGATCATCTTGAAAAAGAGACCATTCTTTTACGGCAATCAGAAGGATCAAAGGTTGTTTTTAAAGGAGTAGACTTACCTGATGGGATAGCACCATCTAGTGCCAATATTATTAATTCTCAAAATGAATATTTAATACATATCTTACAGGTAGCAAAAATTTTGCATGTAAATAACAAAAGTAATTGATAGTGTGTTTTTTAATTTAGTCTTCATACTGTCTTTTGTGTTCTTAGAATATTATATTGAGGTATGTTTTTATAGATTTTGATATTTAGTGGAATTGGTAAATAAAAGAAATTTATTCTTCATAAATTTGACATATCTGGTGCCACATACGTGTCATATGAAATACATAATAGGTAGAATAACATGCAGCAGCCAAGGTACTAATGTATAATTAAGGGGAGAACTTTTATTTAGCGCTGGTTGGATAAGCAATTCAAGTGAATAAAGTCTCACATAGCTTTTTGGTAAAATGATTAGAACGGTTCCTTTTTTGTATTAACTACAAGAAAAAGTTTATAAACCAAATTGTCTTTAATGTCTTTCTTTCCTTTACCTTGTACAGTGTTAATCCATTAGTGAATTAGACAGGCCTGTTTGTCAGTTTTGCTGTCTATATTGCGGTCATTGTGAATGACCTAATGAGAGGTGCTTTTCATTATTTCATTTGAAGTGTAATACCCATAACATCATGTTCATTAGAAATATAATTACAGGGGTGCCTGGACTGAGCATCTGACTCTTGGTTTTGGCTCAGGTCATGATCTCAGAGTTTGTGAGTTCAAGCCCCACATGGAGCTATGTGCACACAGCACAGAGCCTGGGTCAGATCCTCTGTCTCCCTCTCTGCCCCTCCCCTGCTCGTGCTTGTTCTCTCTCACTCTCTCTTTCTCTCTCAAAAATAAATAAATGGTAAAAAAAATTTACAAGAGATGGAATTACAAAAATGTGTTTGGAATCAATTAAAATACATTTTTTATTGTAAGCACTACTGTTTCCATCTCCTAGATGATCCATTTGTAGCTACACTTGAGTTCTGATTATCAAATATGCATTTCTGTATTTGGAAATTAATCTTTTTTTGAATATTGGAATTTGTGTGTTATCTAAGTCAGGGAGGGACAAGCTTACTTACCACTTGTAAGAACATTACTTTATAATTCATGTTATATCACTACTTTTAAGTTTATAGCTTTAGCACTTTTTTTTTAAAGTTTATTTATTTTGAGAGAGAGAGAGAGAGAGTAGGGTAGGGGCAGAGAGAGCAGGAGAGAGAGAATCCCAAGCAGGCTCCATGCTCTCAGGGAGGAGCCTGACATGGCGCTCGAACTCATGAACCATGAGATCATGATCTGAGCTGATATCAGGTGTCAGATGCTTAACCAACTGAGCCACTCAGGTGCCCCTTAGCACTCTTTATGACTTCTCGTATTCTCCTGCAGTATAGGAACACTGTCAACAAGTAATCCCAGTATTGTCGGGTTGCTTGAGATAAGATTCGTGGGTTTTTTTTTTTCATCTTTATAGAAAAAAAAACATGAGAGGTATTGTGGTAGACTAGGGAGTGCCAACTGCAAATCTGAAAGCCTGTTCATAGTGGCATAGTGGCAAAACAGGTACTTGGACTCCCATATCTAAGAGTGATGGACTTAGCCAAAGCCTTTGGAGTCACATGACCTGATTTCAAGAGTTCAATCTGCACGTATATATATAGATATATATAGTATCTGACACCAAGCTTGTCATATATGCTTAGGAATGGTTACTAAGTGTAGTGGTGATGAGTTTTTTAATGGTGAGTTAATTTTTTCAAAGTCTCTTTCTTCATTTATAAAATGAAATAATTGGAAAGGGCATTTGAATAGTGGCATGAACAGTTAAGTTCTCAAAAGGGTATGTGAGACTGAGTGGACCAGAGGTTAAGTCTGTAGCCATTTTATCTGGTAACCTATATGGTTAGGGAAACTAACAAATATAAAAATAATTTACCAATTTTATAATACTTTTTATACATATTGCCTCATTCCATATGCCTTAAATTAAGATGTTCAAAATACTGTAGAAATTATCTGAACTACTAATGGATTTGGTAACTATTTTATGTATTTTTCTGTAATCTTGTCAGATTATGAATTATACTTTCAGATATAAAATCTGATTCTTTTTTCATCCTTATTTCTAAACCAATTTTTAGGAACTAGAATATAAAGAAAATAAATTAAAAAATTTAGAAGATTCTCTTGAGGATTATAACAGAAAATTTGCAGTAATTCGTCATCAACAAAGCTTGTTATATAAAGAATATCTAAGGTATAAGTGTTAACAAAATTTTATAGTTTAGTTGCAACATATTCTTATTAATGATGAAACTAATGTAAGAAAATAGTTATTTTGTTTTACCCTTCCCTCATGCCTCTTCCCTTCTACTTTATGTCTTAGTTTCCTTATCTATAAATTTCTTAGATAGTAATGCCTTTTTCATGGGGTTGTTACAAAATTTAATTGAATTATTATATGAAAATGCTCAGATATGAGCATTTTGTAAATGTCCTGGCACGTAAACATTTATTGTAAATGTCAACTGTTAGCATCATTCTTCATTATCATTGTCAGCATTATTGGTATATGTTCATTGGGAACTATTACATTTCTCCTTATCTCTACTATTTCATCTGTATCAACAGAACAATTTTCTTAGTAGTCATTAGAATACCTGAGGAAAGGTGATTTAAACATGAAGGGTAATTATTATGTGATCTAACAAGAAACCCAAAGCATTTGGGTTTATATTTATATTATAAAATATAAAATTATATTTTATAACTATAGGGTAGGTCATGTTTAGGGGTTGTCATTTTCTCCTAGTTTATAAAATAGATGCAAGAGTTCAAGGAAGATGGAGCCAAGCCCACTGAAGAAGAGGCAAGTTTTTTTCCACATGACTTTTCATTTTTAGATAAAATTTTTTTTCCAGAATCTTCTAGCAGAGCAGACTTTGACTCAGATCACATTAGCCAGAGTTCGGCTAATGAGTTGTACAAGTCATATGTTCACGTCCAAACCATTCAGTGGCAAAGAGAATGAATGATGCCACTGTAATTTGTTTATGCCAGCTGGATTGTAGGTGACTGTGGACTGTCTCTTGGGTAGGCAGCAGCATCTTACACACCTTTTTTCTAAGTCAAATGATTCCTAATATTTGTATTCTAAATATTTCAAGTATTTAAATTAACACTCAAGTGTAAGACTAGAGTCTGAACATTGAGGCCTGATTCCCAGAATTTATTTTGGAGTGATTATTTTCTGTTTTTAATAAAATGTTTATAGGATTCATCTTCAATTGTTATATTGTTACAGTTGTAGAGTTATGACTCATGGAATAATGAAAGTAACTTGATAAAGTAATTTACGCTGCATTTATTTAATAAAAATATAATTTCCAGGCTAAATCCTTTTTGAATGGAATTTTGAGGTATTCTATTATAAGGTACCTGTAGCTATGATGTTTCTTGTTTTATGAAAACTTTAAATTTCCATAATTTAAAGTTGTCCTTTTCTGTAGTTAAATATTTTATTAAGTTTATTATATTGTCATTTTTATCTTCTTTAAGTGAAAAGGAGACCTGGAAAACAGAATCTGAAACAGTGAAAGAGGAAAAGAAAAAACTTGAGGATCAAATCCAACAAGATGCTATAAAAGTAAAAGAATATAATGTAAGTAAAACCCTTTGAAATCGATATACGCTATTGTACAGAGATAGCTACATTCAGTACATAATGTAAATGTGTCTTTGTGCAGAATTTGCTCAGTGCTCTTCAAATGGATTCAGATGAAATGAAAAAAACGCTTTCAGAATATAGTAGAAAAATCACAGTCTTGCAAGTGAATGAAAAGTCACTCATAAGACAATATACTACTTTAGTAGAAATGGAGCGACAGCTTAGGAAAGAAAATGGGAAACAGAAGAATGAATTGATACAAATGGAAGCTGAAGTTGGTGAAAAAATTGGACGTTTGCAACGATTTAAGGTACATCTAATTTTTTTCACTCTATGAATACTTTCAATTATGAGGAAGAGAAGATCATACAATGAACAACGATCACCTGGATTAATAGTTAACATTTATTAACGTTCTGCCATAATTGCTTCATCTGTTTTTTGTAGGAATAAATTGTAGACATTTCTTCCCTAAATATTTTAGTGTGTGTGTCTCTAAAAAACAAAGCCTATTTTTGTTTACATAACCACAATAGCTTTATCACATGTAACCAAATTGACAATAATTGTCTCACATTATCTAATGTCCTGACCATATTTGTATTTCCTCAGTTGCCCCAGGATCCAGTCAAGGACCCTACATTGTATTTAGGTATTACATGTCACAAGTCTTTTTTTTTTTTTATTCATGTCTTCAATATTCATAGAATCTCCCCTTTTTTTTTACTCTTTGTGAAAAATGTTGGAAGATTCATGTGTTTATTTTCTTTTGTAATTTTATTTGTTCCTCTATTCATTGTTACTTACTAAAAGCTTTGAAACCTTGGTTATGTCAGGTTCAACATTTTTTTAAATTTAACATTTATAGGGCCGCCTGGGTGGCTCAGTCGGTTAAGTGTCCGGCTTTGGCTCGGGTCATGATCTCACGGTTCGTGGGTTCGAGCCCCGCATCGGGCTCTGTGCTGACAGCTAGCTCAGAGCCTGGAGCCTGCTACAGATTCTGTATCTCCCTCTCTCTCTGACCCTCCCCTGCTCGCGCTAACTCTGTCTCTCAAAAATAAATAAAAAACATAAAAAGAATTAGAAAAAATTTAACATTTATCCATTTTTGAAAGAGCGCAAGTAGGGGAGGGGCAGAGAGAAGGAGAGACACAGAATCTGAAGCAGTCAGCACAGAGCCCGACGCGGGGCTCAAACTCACGAACCGTGAGATTATGACCTGAGCCGAAGTCAGATGCTTAACCGACTGAGCCACTCAGGCAACTCCAGGTTCAACGTTTTTGACGAATACTCCATCGGTAATGCTTTGTACTTTATAAGTAATTCCTTATATAGCATCACTTCAAGAGATGGAATGTCTGGTAGTTCCATGTTTCATGAGTGATTATTGTCTTAAGGGGGAGACAGCCAGATATCTCTATTAAAAAATGATTTAGTTAACTGGTGATATTTTGATACCATGTAAATAACTGTCAGTCCTCATAATGGGTTTAGTATCCACTGATGACTGTTGTTACCTGACTCAGTTATTTCATTAGAGTTGCAGCCATTATTTTCTAGTTAATTCATACTTTCTACACTATTCTTTTGTAAAATATAGAGCTTTTCTTCCTTAGCCTAGCCTATTCAGTTATTTTGAAGTATAGTTCCTACTAGAAAAGCAGGATAAAAGCTTCCATTCTTTCCTTTTAATGACTAGTCTTCAGAAATCAGAGTTGATATACTCCACGTCTTCTACCTGTTTGCCTGACCTCCCTATTTTTCTTTTCTTTCGGTATCATTACAGACTCACACACTTAGTCATAGTTTGTTGTCTTCATTTTGGCCAATGGGAGCCCTTTAAAGCCAGCTCTGGTTTCCTTTTGGCAAGATTCCAGTAGTCTTTGAACCAAGCTTCAAAAGTTGGTTTCTCTTCTGTCACAACAAGATATCCAAGGTTTACATCGTATACTTTCATCCAGACTTGGAATAAACCATTTTCTAAAGAACCCTAGTTACTTTTAGTGTTAAAGGCATTTAGATACCAAAAACTGGTCATTAGGTGCTATCGTTCTTGAAATGTCATTGCTACTAGTCCTTTTCAATGGACAAGTTTGGAAAATATGTGTACATTTAAACCTTGAGTTCATATTGTTATCTCCAAATTCAGATTTCACATAATGGTGTTAAGGAAATAGTATGGTGTTTTTACTAACATTTGATTTTGTACTCATGTCACTTTTTTCTTACATGAAAATCTGTTATTAAAACAATTTTTGTATTCTATAATCACACATTAATTTGAAGATAATCTTGTATTGGTATTAACAATAATAACAGCAGTGCTACCAAATTTAGTTTAAAATATCTTTAGAGTTCTTGGGGTGCCTGAGTGGCTTAGTCTGTTAAGCATCTAACACTTGGTTTTGGCTTGGGTCATGATATCACAGTTTTGTGAGTGTGAGCCCTCACACTCTGTGCTGACTGTGAGGAGTCTGCTTGGGATTCTCTCACTTCTCCTCTCTCTGCCCCTCCCCTACTCACACTGTCTCTGTTTCTCTCAAAACAAATAAACTTAAAAAATTTTAGTTTCTTTATGGTTCTTACTTTCTTTAGAAAACTTTCAATAGGATGTATAGTCAAGGTAATATATTCTACAGGAACTTGAAATAATTCTCCTCCTTATGTGGTTATGCTATAAATTTGATATATGTTTAGGCTCATTTGTATTTGTCTTCAAACTCATAGTTACTTTTAGTTTCTTTTTTAAAATTGACTTGAATATATGAAACATTTGCATGTTTCAAACATTTAGTCAGAGAAATCTTACTTCTTTCCCTGTACCTTTGACTCTATCCTGCCCTAACTGCTATAGGTAACTGATTATCCTTTTAATGTTTCTTTTTGAAGATATTAACACACACAAGAAGTTGCATACTGCGTGCACTCTTCTACACCTTGCTTTTTACAAACTCTTGTCTTAAATAGGCTATTTTAAGCATGTACATGTTCAGTTTACATGTCCAAATTTACATAGGATCATATAAATGAAAAATAATTCAAAGTAGAATTAAAATGAAGTTGAGTTCCTTTTAAAGGTAGTAATAAGTGAAATTGTCATGCTAACAAACTCATTTTCTTTTTTTTTTTAATAATTTCAATGTTTATTGAAGAATATCCTGTAGATCAGTTTTATCAGAGACAGTGGTCTGCTTGCCTGGGGAAACAGTTTGCTTATTAATTAAAGAATTTTCTTATCAAGATTCATTTGAAGACCCTCATTTTGCTTTATTTACCAAGTTGAAACTATTATCAAACTCATTTTCAATGTGATCTTAAGCTGAATCCTGATGCAAAAAGGAACTTGATAAATAATGAAAACTTTTTTTATTTGGATGTGTAATGAGGACATTTTTAGTCTTTTTTAAATTTTTTTAATGTTTATTTATTTTGAGAGAGAGAGAGAGAGAGACACAGAGTGCAAGTGGGGGAGGGGCATAGAGAGAGGGAAACAGAGAATTCTAAGCAGCATCCAGGCTCTGAGCTGTCAGCACGTAGGCCAACACAGGGCTCAAACTCAAGAACTGCGAGATCATAACCTGAGCTGGAGTCGGACGCTCAACCGAGTCACCAGGTGCCCCAGGACATTTTGAGTCTTAAGAACTGTACTTGTTTTTTATTTGTGTGCTTTTCCCGAAGTATTGCAAATAGAGTGAGTATGTGAGCTAGAAGGGGAAAAAAAGAACTAGAATGTTCTTCTGTTCAACCTGACTGGTCAACCTGGATATGGGAGATAGTACACAACAATTGGAAAGCTGAAAATTGGGTATTTTTAGGGGATAGGAAATCCAAAGAATGTGTGAAATCAAATTCTAAAAGTAAGGTAAAATAATATGTACTTACTTAAATGGAAAAGAGAAGCTGTCAAAATGAGATGTGAAGCACTACCACAAATATTTTTCCCTCATTACTGTACTTCAGAAGAAATCTTAACCATAAGTTCTTTATCTTCCTCACAAATTTATAATTTGGTTATTCTTGTACTACTTCATCAACTTACTTTAGACAGAAATAAGAGTTCAGATATTTCTTCTTACTGTTAATACAGAGTCTTTGAGTAGTGAATTTTTATAATTATATAGCTGATGAGTAGAACATAAAACAAGTAACCAAAGTCTTTGATATTACTTAATAGAGATAGCTAATTGAGAGAAAATTTTTCTCACTCTTATTTATTTCATGCAAATAAAAGTTTTTCTCTTTTATTACAAAATTAGTCTGTGTAACTGTAATAAGCAGAAATAGGTGAATTGTAATGTGGTAAATCTAATTTTGTCATTCAGCTAGCTAAAGGCAATTTTTTAAAATCTTATAAAATTTAGAAAAGCCATCCAGAGATACATTCGTTTTTTTTTTAAATATAATTTATTTTCAAATTGGCTAACATAGAATGTATACAGTGTGCTCTTGGTTTTGAGGGTAGATTCCCGTGATTCATTGCTTACATGTAATACCTACCCACTGCTCATCCCCTCAAGTGCCCTCCTCAATGCCCATCACCCATTTTCCCCTCACCCCTTCCCCCCATCAACTCTCAGTTTTTTCTCTGTATTTAAGAGTCTCCTATGGTTTGCCTCCCTCCCTCTCTGTTCATAACTTTTGTTTTCCCCTTCCCCCATAGTCTTCTGTTAAGTTTCTCAAGTTCCACATCTGAGTGAAAACATATGACATCTGTCTTTCTGTGACTGACTTATTTCACTTAGCGTAATACCCTCCAGTTCCATCCATGATGCTGCAAATGGCAGGATTTCATTCTTTCTAATTGCCAAGTAGTATGCTTTTGAGTGATATATATTTTCTTGCTGTTGTGTATTATGCTTTCCTGAAATTGAATTTCATTTTACTATGATAATTATGAAAGGATTCCCTTTATTTTTATTTTTATTATGTTTTAAAATTTCTAAATAGTACTATTATACGAAAGAAATTAATAATCATTGTAATATTTTTAATACATGAGAAATCTTTTTTTTAATGATTCTAAACTCTGTTTTGCTTCCAGCTGTATTATCTTCCCCTTCTCAAAAGTGGCTAGTGCTTCACTAGAAAAAAATACACCAACTTAACTCAGTGTATCTTTGTTTACATAGGAAATGGCCATTTTCAAGATTGCAGCTCTGCAAAAAGTTATAGATAATAGTGTTTCTTTGTCTGAACTAGAATTGGCCAATAAACAGTACAATGAACTGACTGCAAAGTACAGGGACATCTTGCAAAAAGATAACATGCTTGTTCAAAGAACAAATAACTTGGAACACTTAGAGGTAAGTGTATATGATCCTCAAACCTTGTAATATTAGCGGTTCTTCTTGGGTGCTATCAATAGGTGCAGAAAGACTTCATTCTGTCATCTTCCTTAGTCCACTTGCAAAAATTTTTTGAATCAAGCCACGTAACACCCGGCACTTAAAGAAACAGAAGCGTAAACCAGATAGGGATATGATTGTAACCAAGAGAGGAGAGACATCATTAAGTACCCATCCCTTTCTCTTCTCCCTGATCCTCGTACAACTTATTTTCTTATACCTCTTGGCTTATGTTTCTTGGGAAGGATGTAGCCAAGAATGGCTCTTCCTGACCCTGGATGAGCTCTGGAAATCCCCATCCTTTCTAACTGTACAGATAAGAAAAACAGGATGAAGAATCATATATTCATTCAGAAGTCTGTGGATGTAGCCCAGAACCCTTGTCATCCTCTTCTGGCCATTGACCTTCATACCTTTAACAGCAAGCAAAACCAGCTCCTGATTTGTTCATCTTCCTCTTCAGAAATAGGGGCTTGTGTCTTTTGACTTCTCTTTTGTGATCCTCTCATAGGAATGGAATGAGGTCTGATTTTGTTAGCTTCATAGATTTTACTTGCTTAGAGGGACACATTCAGTAAAGCACCCAAATGTTATTTTGAATAGCTTTGAATGACTCCTACAAAATTATCTGAGTGATTTATTAATACTAACTAGCAATAATCATGATCAGTTTACTTTTTACTGTTTTGCTGAAGAGAGATGATTATGTTAATGTCTGTAGAAAATTTTGAATATTTAGGTATTCAATTCAAAATTTTGAATATTTAGGTACTCTTCCTCTGTAGGATTTGAAAATCCCATGTAAGAAATATACTATGTAGATAATAGCAATGAGTAATTTTTAATTTTTATTTATCTGTTTTTCCAAAGAACATTTTTCATCTTTCTTTAAAATTAAAAAAAAAATTGCATTTGTGTTATATCCATTCCTCTTCCTGCATCTTGATTATAATTCTGAATATATTTTTATCCCTATTGGCTATGTCTCAGTTTTATTCTTTATTATGTATATTGTGGTAACCATTACTCTATCCCTGTCTCCTGTGTTACCTCCTCCTTCCTTCCACCACAGTGGTCATTCTAAATGTGAATCTGACCATGTGACAATGCCTTTACTTCATGAAGCCTATCAACGGCTGTCAGCCACGTAAAGAATAAAAGTCAAATTCCTTTTGTGATTAGCCCCCACTTACCTCATGTCATCTCCTATGATGCGCTAAGTACTTTTATAGTTTGTTTTTGAAATTGAACTACCAGTTTTCTGGAACACAGTGTTTTTCCATGTATATATATATATGTTCTTATGTACCTGCTATCTCCTTGTCTAGAAAGCCCTCCCAGGGCTCTCCACTTAGGTGCTCAGTGAATTTCTATTCATGTTTAAAACTTTGTTCAGACATTATCTTTTTTTCTGAAGCATCTTTCTTTATAGAACAAAGTCCCTCTTTCTATATTCTCTATCCTGTACCTATGTTTTCTATTTATATCACATCATACTATGAATGTTTATATGTCTCCATCCCCTACTGGAATATACACTTCTTGATATCAGGAACTCTACTTAATTCATTTTTGTGTGTTTAGTACCTCCTGTTTGGCACACAGAACTAATAAATGTTGACCTCAAGAGAGTGGTTAATGGTGTAGAGCCATGGTGCAAAGGTCATCAGATGTGGTGATTAGGAAATTGTTGATGGCTTTCAAGATGAAAGTTTCTTTTTTTTTTAAATTTATTTATTTTCAGAGAGAGAGAAAGAGAGAGAAAGAGCGAGAGCAGGGAAGGGGCTGAGAGAAAGGGAGGGAGAGAATCCCAACCAGGCTTCATGCTCAGCGAAGAGCCCAATGCAGGTTTCAATCTCACAACTGTGAGATATGACCTGAGCTGAAATCAAGAGTTGGCCACCTAACTGACTGAGCCAGCCAGGAGCCCCAAGAGTAGGTTTTATTGATAAAGGTGATAAAAATCAATTTGCAAAATATGAAGAGAGTGGATGGTAAGGAAATACAGAAACTGAATAGGTGGGTGATAAGGCAATAGAAAAACTAGAAATCTGATGATAGAAGAAATGAGAAGTAGATACAGGATAGATACAGGTTGAGGTAGAATCAAGAGAGTTCAGTCAGCTAAGCGTCCAGCTTTGGCTCAGGTCATGATCTTGCACTTTGTGAGTTCAAGCCCTGCTTTGGGCTCTGTGAGCTCAGAGCCTGGAACCTGCTTTGGATTCCATGTTTCCACCTCTGTCTGCTCCTCTCCTGCTCATGCTCACTCTTTGTCAAAAATAAATAAACATTAAAAACATTTTCTTAAAAAACAACAAAAAAACTTCCACTTTAAAATGTTTATGATTTCCTATTGTATATTAAGTTGAATTCTAGTTCCTTATCTTGACATACCGTGCCTGGCCTAGTATGGCCCCCTATCATTACTCCGACTTTATCTTACACTACTCATTGCTGTTATTTTTGCATGCTGAAGTCCTCTGACTCCCCAAAATTAGTCTCCATCAGAGGATCAGAATATATCAATACATCAGCTCTTTTCTCTGACTGGCTTCTTTGCAAGACTGGCCCCTTCTTAGGGTGCCTGGGTGGCTCAGTCAGGTAGTGTCTGACTCTTAATTTCGGCTCAGGTCATGATCTCATGGTTCATGGGATTGAGCCCCACATTGGGCTCTGCGCTGACAGCATGGGGCCTGCTTGGGATTCTCTCTCTCTCCCTCTCTCTCTGCCCATCCCATGCTCTTCTCTCTCAAATAAATAAACTAAAAAAAAAAAAAGACTGTCTTCTTTTCATACCTTAGCTTCCAGCTTAAATACCACCTCCTCAGTAGTTAATACCTTATTTAACCATTCTATCTTGATACAGCTCCTTTTATTTTTCTCCGGATCCATACTCTGTTTCTTTCTAGATCTTTACATTTTTAGATATTTTTGGTTCACTTACCTGCACTGTCTGCTGCCTTCCACACCCTCTCCAACTCCTGCCACACACATGTACCCACAGATGCTAAATGGTGAGGCCTGTGAAGGCCAGAATTTTGTCTGTTTCTTTTCACTGTGGACATGCAGCACCTGATGCTGATGGCATGCTGGTGATGCTCAGTAACTATTTGTGTTGGAAACTCTAAGCATTGCAGCTTGGCCAAAGCGAACATAGCAGAAGCTGATACTCAGAAGCCACATATTGGATACACAAGATATTATTTTAAAATATTTTTCTATGTATGTGTGTATATATATGTGTGTGTGTGTATGTATATGTATGTGTGTATATATTACATGTAGGGGAGCTCCTAATTTTGTTTAAAAAACTGGATTGTGAGTTTTAGGAGATATTATATAAAGTTAAGGCAATATCACTTGTATTAGTATGAATTATAATGTAATTTCTCAGTGATGTTTCTGTTTTATTAAGTGTGAAAATGCATCCCTGAAAGAGCGAGTGGAGTCTATAAATAAAGAACTGGAGATTACCAAGGAAAAACTTCACACTGTTGAACAAGCCTGGGAACAAGAAACTAAATTAGGTAAGTGTTAGGACTCTGCTAATGTAAAATGATGAAGATCTAATACTGAATATGATATTCATTTATAGTTCCTTTTCTATATCAGATGAAAAGGAAGTATTTTGATAAAAATGAACTCTGCCTAACAGTTTAATTTAGCAGACAGTTGATGAATAATATCTTGTGCTAATCACTACCAAAATTTGGGTTTTAGTTATTAGATCAGATTAGTTCCTAGTGAAATCATATATACTAAAAAATTATGACAAAGCATTAATTATTTTGAACCATTTAACATCAAGACTGGTGACAATTTTTAAATACCTGCATTTTAGTGGTAGTATTTAGAAGTTTTCTACTATTTATAAAGTTATATTAGGAATGCATCAGTTGATACATTTAAATTAAAAGGCCACCATAAAACATCAAAAAAATTTTGAAAAGAGTTTATATTTTCTATAGTTTTACTATTATATTATATTTTTGTATTACCTTATACATATTTACCTCAGCACTGGGTGTTGGATGAAAGTGTTGAATCACTATAGTGTGCACCCAAAACTAATATTACACTGTGTGTTAACTAACTGGAATTTAAATAAAAACTTAAAAAAATAAATAAAATGTAAGTTTGACTCTAATGGTAAACGTATATATATTTTAGATTACATAAATATTATATACTGTATTCATTTAGTACATATTAATATATTTTATTCATCATTCTTACACATAAAAATATTCATGTAATATCTTACTGTTTGAGTGATTAAATCACTAGGGTTTCTTATTTTTGCTGTTGTTTATGGTGTTCAATGAACCTCTTCATGTATATCTAACAGATATTAACTGTCTCCATAAGATACTAAAATCTTTGTTGGTCCTGCTAGGATTTTCCATATTCATTTTTCAAATGGTTTTCCATATTCATTTTTCAAGTGGTTATCTTAGTTTATGAAATTTAAATAATTTTATCTTACTAGCATTGTGCTTTATAATTTTCAAATAAATTTGTTCCTTTGGATAAAGTGTTTTTATATGTTTGTTTTCTAGGTCTTAGAGCTCTAATGCTATTCAAGGTGTCTGTTACAAAATAGAGCTGTTTTATTAAATTGGTAACTGGGATATGTAGTAGTTTAGTGAAGCCTAACATTGGGCCTAATATTATCTAAAATAAGCTACTTTTAGAAATGTAATTTTTAATTCATTAAGAGATTAAAAGTGAATTGATTTCCATGTAGCTACTACATGAAAGAAGATACCATTTAAACTAAAATGTAAAAAAGGAGTATTAAATACAGTTGTAGTAAGTTCTCTGTTCATTTTACTCTATCTCTCTTAAATAAGTGCTGGATTCCCTATAGAAATTCCTAAATTCTATAAGGAATAACTTTTATTATCATTCGACTAATGAAGAATGTAAGTTCCAGAGAGATTAATTGAGAGAGACAGTATCTAGACAGGAAGCAACAGAGCTAAGACTGGAATCTAGGTCTGTCATAATTCATAAGGCTTATGTGTTATCCATCGAACCATATTATGGCATCCTTGTATACAGTGTCCGGGGGTGCCTGGGTGGCTCAGTCAGTTAAGTGTCTGACTCTAGGTCAGGTTATGATCTCACAGTTCGTGAGTTAGAGCCCCACGTCGGGCTCTGTTCTGACAGCTCAGAGCCCAGAGCCTGCTTCCAATTCTGTGTCTCCCTCTCTCTCTCTGCCCCTTCCCTGCTTGCACTCTGTTTCTCTCTCTCTCTCTCTCTCAAAAATAAAGAAACATTAAAAAATTAAAAAAAAAACAGTGTCTAAAATATTTGGGATATAATTTTGATAAAAGCTTGAGACTGACTTAGTATTGTTGCATATAGGAAATGAATCAAACATGGATAAGGCAAAGAAATCAATAACCAACAGTGAAATTGTTTCTATTTCAAAAAAAATCACTATGCTGGAGATGAAAGAATTAAATGAAAGGCAACGGGCTGAACATTCTCAAAAAATGTACGAACACACAAGGACTTCATTAAAGCAAATGGAAGAACGTAATTTTGAATTGGAAACCAAATTTGCTGAGGTTTGATATAATTTTTATCATGCAATTAGCATAAAGGATTAGTCATGTTGGACATGGTTTGTATTTCTGAAGTAACATTAATACAGCGCTGTGTTTCATGTAATGGATAAATAAAAGATGTGTTTTTAATCTGAATTGTTTAAAAAGAAGACAGGTATTTCTGTGAATGAGTTCTTATTTCTCATCAGTGTTACATTATTAGATTTAATGTAAAAAGACATTATTTGCTTAATAATGATATTGCCTTCCACAACTATAGTTCATTTAACAAATACTTATTGAGTGCCTATTACATGGCAGACATTGTATGGTGGCTAGTTTTATCACAGGAAATTATAAAATAGACAGTAATCTCTGCTCTCAGGATGTTACATTTTAATAGTAAGTTTTAGACTTTTTTGATATGCTCAGAAATATTAAATCGGTTGGCAATTAAAACAGTTCACATATATTCAACAATTAATGGTAAAGTGGCACTCTTGTAATGTTTACCTTGAGAACTAGTATACTTTTCATTTAAAAAAATTTTTTTTTAATGTTTATTTATTTTTGAGAGAGAGAGGCAGAGCATGAACGGGGGAGGGGCAGAGAGAGAGGGAGACACAGAATTTGAAGCAGGTTCCAGGCTCTGAGTTGTCAGCACAGAACCTGACGCGGGGCTCGAACTCACGAACCGTGAGATCGTGACCTGAGCTGAAGTTGAATGCTTAATTGACTGAGCCACCCAGGCGCCCCAAGAATTAGTATACTTTTTCAAAACATATTTGTCATTTTGTTTATTTTAACGGAGTCACTAAATGTCTTAAGATTTTATTAACTCATTCATCTTTATAAATGATATAATTGAAGTAAAGCATAATGTATTACCACATTTCAAACAACTGTTAGAAAATCAGAGATTCAAATATTAGACTATGAGTTGTTTAATATAAATGACTTTTGGTAGGTGGGCATATAACCCGAGTGTTTATAATCAGTTCCTGACTCTTTCTCTTTAACCTCTTCAATCCATTCTTAGTATTTCACACTCAGTTCAGTATCTGGACTAATGCTAAGTAAAGAGAACTGTAGTAATATCTAAATTGAGAGGAAAACCTCACCAAAAACTAATATATCTGAACATTTTTTGTTACGTTTTCTTAGCTTACCAAAATCAATTTGGAAGCACAGAAGGTGGAACAGATGTTAAGAGATGAACTAGCTGATAGTGTGAGCAAGACAGTAAGTGATGCTGATAGGCAACGGATTCTAGAATTAGAGAAGACTGAAATGGAACTAAAAGTTGAAGTGTCAAAGTAAGTGCATGCAAACTTTTCAGTCATTAGATGCATCTACTCATTTATTTTTAAGAAACCTAATTATAGTGGTTTGGGGTAATATTCTTAGTGGAATTGATACTGGTTGTTTTTATTTTTGTTTTTTTTTTGTAAGAACAAGGTTAAATACTAACAAGATTAATTTTTAACAGGCATAAATAATAATATTGAAGAAGAAATAAATTCTCAAGATTCATATTTTTCAGAGTCCAGGAATAGTATTGCAGAAAGCACTGAATTTGGAATCAAGACCCTAGCAATCTAGTTCTCTGACATATTAATATATTTTTTGGAGGGAAGTGTGGTGGTCATTCAACTATTTAGACTTAAGTTTCTTGTATCTGATAAAGAGTTAGTATCCAAAATATATAAAGAACTTATACAATTCAACCCCCAAAAACAATCTGATTAAAACTGGGTAGAAGAAATGAACAGACATTTCTCTAAAGAAGATCTCTAGATGGCCTATGGGCACATGAAAAGATGCTCTCAAGGGAAATGCAAATCAAAACTTCAATGAGAAAACACCTCACACCTGTCAGAATACTAAAATCAGAAACACAAAAAACAAGTATTGTCAAGGATGTAGGAAAAAAAAAACCTTTTTGACTGTTGTTGGAAATGCAAATGGTGCAACCACTGTGGAAAACAGTATGGAGGCTCCTCAGAAAGTTAAAAATAGAACTACCCTAAATACTACTAGGTATTTACCTCCCAGAATAAAAACACTAATTCAAAGGATACATGCACCTCCATGTTTATAGCAGCATTATTTACAATAGCCAAATTATGGAAGCAGCCCAAGTGTCCTTGATAGACGAATGGATAAAGAAGTGGTGTGTATATGTATGTGTATGTATATGTGTGTGTGTGTGTATATATATATATATATATATATATATATATATATAAAGGAATATTATTCAGCCATAATAAAGAATGCAATTTTGCCATTTACAATGACATGGATGGAGCAAGAGAATATAATGCTGTGAAATAAGTCAGAAAAAGACAAATATTATATGACTTCACTCATATGTGGAATTTAAGAAACAAAGCAATGGAAAAAAAGAGATAAAGAGAAACAAACCAAGAAAAAGACGCTTAACTGTAGAAAACAAACTGTTGGTTACCAGAGCAGAGGTGGGTAGGGGGATGGGTTAATTAGGTGATAGGGATTAAGGAGCGCATTTCTCGTGAAGAGCACTGGGTGATGTATGGAATTGTTGAATCACTATATTGTACACCTGAAACTAGTATAACACTGTATTTTAACTATACTGAAATAAAACAACATAACATAAATATAAATAAAATAAATATATTAAGAAATTGCCATAGCCACCCCAGCTTTAAGTAACCAGTACCCTGATCAGTCAGCATCATTGAGGGAAGACTCTCCACCAGCAAAAGGATTATGGATCACTGAAAGCTCAGATGATGGTTAGCATTTTTTAGCAATAAAATAATTTTTAATTAAAAAGAAATAAAGGGGTGCCTGAGTGGCTTATTTGGTTAAGCATCTGGCTCTTGGTTTTAGCTCGGGTCACGATCTCACGGTTTGGGAGTTTGAGCCCCACATCAGGATCAGTGCTGATCCTCATGGAACCTGCTTGAGATCTTCTCTCTTCCCCTCCCCATTCCCTCTCCTCTCTCTCTCTCTCGCTCTCTGAAAATAAGTAACCTTTAAAAAAATAATAAGATAAACTTAAGTTTTTTTCTCTTTTTTAAGGGAGTACTAGTATCTCTTCTGCTTGTTTCATTAGATTCTAGTAAAATAAAAAATTCACATTTTGATTCAATTTACATTTTTTGAATACTATATACTGTGCTAGGTGTTAAACATATATTAACTCATATAATTATACTTAATAACCCTAAAGTAACATTGTGATTTTTATTTTACATGTGGAAATAGTTTATTCACTTGGAACACAAAATACATCTAAGGAGTAAATATCGTGTGTCAGGTAGATGCTATGTACTCATTCTCCTGGGTACTTTTGTGTTACTTCAGTAGAAAGGTAATAGGAGCCATAACATAAGTTGATCTGTCAACCACAAATAATTTGTAAAAAGGGTTTTATGATTAGCCTATTATAAACTTATACCCATTTTTTGGAATATTGATAGTCCTTTGGGAATGTCCATCATTTTCAGACCATTTCACCATGAAGGACTCCATTTTGTATTCTTCCTCTTACCTCATAGACCTCACCTTTTGAGATAAACTAATTTATAATTATTCATTTTATTTTAATTTTTAAAATTTATGTAACTGATAATGAGCATTTCTAATCAATATAAGGGAACGTGGTTTATCTGTCACAGTGCACTAAAATTATTCTAACCCAAAGTAAAATGCGTTTTTGCTTTACCTGTGTGGATTTAATAATTTACCATCAAGCTTCTCCCATTTTTTGTAATTGTAGTAAGCATATAATCTTTTTTTCATTTCTGATAGCTTGTAAATTTAAAACAAAGCATATATTAATCCACCTAGGGAACCTAGGAATTTTAAATTTCTGTATTCTTAACTGTACAGTTATGTCAAATAAACCTATTTAAACCTTAGTCTAGCTCTGCCAAACTAGGGTAATAAGTTTCTTATGGTATAGAAAGAGAGATAACTTTTTACTTTGGAACTTCTCAGAATATTTCATACAATACTATGTATTATGAATTTTCAAGGGAGAGGGATTTTGGGAATGGAGTTTTTTAACAGAACCCTCATGGAATTAATATTTCATTAAACTGTTTAGGAAATTTTGCTTTAGTATATCATACCAAGAAAAGATGCTGGAAATTAGTGGCTTTTCCAAGAATCTAAAAATCTGAAATCCTAGTATTTACTTAGAAAATGGACCTAATTGTTCCTAAAGTATCTTTTCATTTCCTAGACTGAGAGAGATTTCTGATATTGCCAAAAGACAAGTTGAAATTTTGAATGCACAACAACAATCCAGGGAAAAAGAAGTAGAATCTGTCAGAATGCAACTGTTAGACTATCAGGTAAGTACAGTATTCGCTCTTTTAAGTGGATTTTTCTCTTTTTCCTAAATTCACATTAGATATTGGATAATTTTATGGTTTTAATCAAAGGCTAAATCAAATGGAACCTCTGATACTTGTTCATGGTAACTTGAGAAAAACTCTTTAATTTGAAACATCATTGATGATACAGAAAAGCATTTACATACCTACAAGTACATTTTGCTGGCAGGTAATCAAAGTTAAGATTTGAGGAGAAATAGTAACTTTTTCATAACTGTATTTTCTCTTGTATTAATATATAGCTTTTTACATACTCTCCCATTATAAATTTTTTAAGATTAAAAAAAATGTCCCAACATTGTTATTTACATATGGAAGGTGTAAAAAAATAAAACAGTAATATGCCAGCTGTTATTTAGTTGGATACTAGATTTAGATTTTATATGTTTGATTATGGGGCTTTTTCTTTGACAAGTTTTTGGTAATCTGTATTAAAGCTAGGCTAGATTTTTATAGGATCTCACATAGCATACTTTTTAAAATTTTATGTAGTAAGTTGTGGTTTTAAATCCATGAAAAGTGTCATTAGAAAAACTTGAAACTGACTACAAATATATACTTCTTATATCAGGCACAGTCTGATGAAAAGGCACTAATTGCCAAGTTGCATCAACAAGTTGTCTCTCTTCAAATCAGTGAGGCTACTGCTCTTGGTAAATTGGAGTCGGTTACATCTAAACTGCAGAAGATGGAGGCCTGTAATTTGCGCTTAGAGCAGAAACTTGATGAAAAGGAACAGGCTCTCTATTATGCCCGTCTGGAGGGGAGAAACAGAGCAAAACACCTGCGCCAAACAATTCAGTCTCTCCGACGACAGTTTAGTGGAGCTTTACCCTTGGCACAACAGGAAAAATTCTCTAAAACAATGATTCAATTACAAAACGACAAACTTAAGATAATGCAAGAAATGAAAAATTCTCAACAAGAGCATAGAAATATGGAAAACAAAACAATGGAAATGGAATTAAAGTTAAAGGGGCTGGAAGAGTTAATAAGCACTTTAAAGGATGCCAGGGGAGCGCAAAAGGTAAAACATTGATTTTTGGTTCAGTATTTCCAAAAAGAGTTACAAAGTAATTTTAAGGTCTTAATACATAGCTATATGAAAAATGCTTCTGATATGACAAAAATTCCAATTATATTATTAATTTAGGTTTTATAAGTTAAGAGTTTTGGCTATTTGAATGTCTATTTGTGAAAATAAAATGAGTCTCTTCTAACGGGTGATTTGGGTAGAAATGTTTAGATTGTATACTATCAAAGAACTTTAAACATTTTAGAAAGGTTTATGTATATTAATTAAATACTAGTTTTAGTTATTTGTAAACATTATAGTGGTTATCAGTTGAATTCTACTCTTCATAATTATTATCTGTTTAAAATTACTTACAGGTAGTAGACCCACATTTATTTTTTAATATAATTTTGTTTTTATCCTCATTTGGTATGCGTTAAATGAAAAGCAATTAGCTTGCTACTAAATTTTAATCTCTAGGTTAGAAGTATTTAGGATCACCTTTTGAAAGTAAAACCAATGTTTCAATTACATATATGTAATTGAAAATAAATGAATAAATAGAAGTGTTAGTATTACCCATTCCCACATGATTTGAAGAATGTTTTATGTTAAGATTGCACATATTTTCATAAAAGACTATTCTAAAAGAAAATTCTAAATAAACCTTGCCATGTGACTCAACCAAGAATAATTTTTATCTCAAAGAATATTAATTTCAATTAAAATTAGGATCGATGGAGAAATATTTATACAGACAGTTTACATTTGTACATGTAATTTATAAATGTTTAGGTAATCAATTGGCATGTGAAAATAGAAGAACTACGTCTTCAAGAGCTTAAACTAAATAGAGAACTAGTCAAGGATAAAGAAGAAATAAAATATTTGAATAATATAATTTCTGAATATGAGCATACAATCAACAGTCTGGAGGAAGAAATTGTGCAGCAAAACAAGGTTTCATTTTATATTTATTTTGCCATTTTGTTGCTAAGATGCTAAACATAAGAATATTGCATGAGTGATTGCATTATTCTCTTTTTGAAGTTATTTTGAGAGACAGAGAGAGAGAGAGAGAGAGAGAGTGTGTGTGTGTGTGCGCGCGCGTGCGCGCGCGGTGTGCACATGAGCGAGCTCGGGAAGGGCAGAAAGAGAGAATCCCAAGCAGGCTCAGGCTGTCAGCACAAAGCCTAATATGGGGCTCCATCTCATGAACCTTGAGATCATGACTTGATCTGAAACTAAGAGTTGGATGCTTAACCTACTGAACTACCCAAGCACCTCTGCATTATTCTCTTAATTGATTGTAGCTCTCATTATTATTGTTATAATAGATTCTGTGTCTTATTTTTTAATGTTTATTTTGAGAGAGAGAGAAGAAGGGAGAGAGCATGAGCAAGGGAGCGTGGGAGGGGGGCAGACAGAGGGGGAGAGAGAATCCCAAGCAGACTCGGGGGGGCTGTCAGTGCAAAGCCCTATGCAGGGTTTGATCTCACATGAGATCATGACCTGAACTGAAATCAAGAGTTGGATGTTTAACCCACTTAGCCATCCAGGTGCCCCTGTTTCTTATTTTCTAAGGCATCAAAAAATTTATATTTTTTTACTTCTGTTGTAATAGTAGTTTTATACTTAAAAGGAATAATACATAAATTTGGTAGTTAATTTTTATTTTGATATTAGTTATTTGACTCTTCACAGTTACGAGTTTCTCCTGGCTCTCACTGATGGAGTAGGAGAAGGTAGCTTGGTGTAGAATAAAGCACATACACTTTAGAGGCAGACAGAATTCCCTAAGCTCATACTTATTTGCTTCAAATTTGTTGTTCCCTCCACTTAAAGTGTTCTTAGCCCAGATCCTTGTATTGTGTATGCTTTCATTGCCTCTAGGTATTAGCTCAGATGTCTTACCTTATCAACGAGGCCTTCCCTAGCCACCCAGTATACAACAGTAAATTCTGCCATCAAGATTCCCTACCTAGGGGTTATCTAAGTTCATTTTTCTCCAGCACTCATCCCCCTCTAACATATTACATACATATTTATTTATTGCCTAGAATACCACTTAGCATATAGTATATGTCATTAAATGTGATGGATGCATGCATGCATGGAGAGATTGAAATCCCAACTTCATATTTTCTATCTCTGTGATCTTAGGCAAGTTACTTAATCTCTCTGAGTTTGCTTCCTTTTTCCATAAAATGAGAAAACAGTGACCCCAAAGGATTGTTGTAAGGATTAAATAAAAACATATTTGTAAACTTTTTTTTATATCCTTGGTGAATGTCTCTGTGTGTGTCTGATAGTTTCATGAAGAAAGGCAGATGGCTTGGGACCAAAGAGAAGTTGAGCTGGAACGTCAACTAGACATTTTTGACCATCAGCAAAATGAAATACTAAAAGCAGCACAAAAGGTATGAATGATTAATTCCATTTGCTCCTCTATAGCATGGCCTATAATGTTAACCCACAGAAGTGTTTTTAAAGTCAGATCGAATTTTAATTGGTATTATCTTCTTTTATTTCAAATATAAGTGAGGTTTAACCATGTCTTTTCATAGTTTTAACAGTATTCTTCTTAGTGATGTAACTGCTTTTTTTCAAAAATGCTATTTCTTAATAGTTTGAAGAGGCGACAGGATCATTGCCAGACCCTAGTTTGCCCCTTCCCAATCAACTTGAGATTGCTGTAAGAAAAATTAAGGAGAATGTTCGAATAATCCTAGAAACACGGGCAACTTGTAAATCACTAGAAGAGGTAATTAGAAGAATTTGTATTTTTATTAGTGTATTATTGGGTATGTTTGTGGAATTTTCTAAATAATTTTTTATTTAATAGGGCAAAGCATGGAATCATGAATCTGTTGCTAATTCTAATCTTTTCTACTCTACTATAATTTTTTTAATAAAGAACATTATTATAGGGAACAGAAGATAGGGTTAATTTGAATTCACTGTCCATTTCATTACCACTTGTCACTCACTGATCAGTAGTAGTAAACATGAAAAGAAACAAAAAGCATCTGCTTGTAGTTTTATGAGCAATATATTACCTTTCCCTATATGATCAAGAATTGATTTCATACTTGTTTATTTTTCTGTTTTATTTTGAAGTGTATGCTGTATGCTCTCAATCAGTCTGGGTTCATTCCTTTTATGGGTTGTCAAAAGATTTGAAAGAGCTAGAAATTATTTCTTTAATCTGGGTCTTAAATTTGATTAATATGTGATCAAATCTGTTTTTATTAAATTACACAGAAAATAATACAAACTGAAGATAATTTTCATTTTGGTTTCCATCTAAAAATAGTAATGGTAGATACATTTAAAAATTTTATAAATAAAATAGTACATTTTTAATAAATTGAGGAAACATTTTTTTTCAGTAATTGTAGGATTTGTCGTTTATGTGAATTACCACTGAGTTATTTGATTTAAAATATATGCCTTAATCCTATACGAGAGTTAAAATTTTTCCTGTTTTATTTTAATAAGCTACAGATTTTATAATGAGGATTCATTGACTTAGGCCACTAAAGTTCCAATGTTTTATACTCAGCTGACTTTTATGGATTACTTTTCTAGGGCTCTGAGAGTTACTGGGCTGAACTAAAAGGAATGATTTATTACATTTCCGTTCTAAACCTACTACCACCAGACATTTCTAGTTCAAAAATTACAAGAGCTAAATAAGGTGAAAAGTGAAGTTTATAACACATGTTAAAATCTTATAAATAAATGTGCATTTAGAGAACTGTGCTGTCACATGGAAATATAAGGAATATAACCTTATTACTATCAATATATCACTAGTATAAGTATGATGTGAAAAATAAAGTGAAACTCCTTTTTTTGCTCATAATTAATCTGACCAAAATTCAGATGAAGCATTCTTAAATGAAAAAATATTTTTTAATAATTTTATTATGATTTGATCATTGCAGAAGCTAAAAGAAAAAGAATCTGCATTACGGTTAGCAGAGCAAAATATTCTGTCAAGAGACAAAGTCATCACTGAACTGAGGATTCGATTGCCTGCCACTGCAGAACGTGAAAAGCTTATAGCTGAACTAGGCAGAAAAGAGGTAGAACCAAAATCACATCACACACTGAAAATTGCTCAGCAGACCATTGCAAATATGCAGGCCAGGTTAAATCAAAAGGAAGAAGTGTTAAAGAAGTACCAACATCTTCTGGAAAAAGCAAGAGAGGTGTGTTATTTTGCTTTGCTCTTTTGTTTATTATGTTTTTTAGTCTAATGCCAAACATTATTCTGCCCTGAAGTGGTAGTTTCTTACTTTCAGATGATTCTATTTAGGAATTTTTACTTTCACATGATTGGATTATAGCTCTGTCAGTAAAACTGGCAGTTTGTAAATGTGTATCTTTCTCTTATGAACTTACTAAACCAGGACTAGCTGTCATGGTGAAACCATTAAGATTTTGAAAAATATCAATGGAGTTTATAAGTAAAGATTGAGGCAATAAGTTAGATTGAAATCTCACACTACTTAGCAGTCACTGAAAATCTGATTTGCTAGAATGTTGATAGGAAAATCTGTAACATTTAAAAAATTTTCTAGAAACAAGTTAAAAGATGATGGATATGTATTATTCTAATATTAAGAATAAATTATGATTTAAGGCTGGATTTGTCAATATGAACATGTACCAGGGGAATGAATACTGGTGTAAATATATTTATATATACACCATACAGATAATGTTGCTTCCCTATCTCATAGGGATTTTGGAAGATTAAAGATAATAAGATATTTAAGATCTTTAGAATGTAGATTTATTTAATACTTTATGATACAGTTTTGATTTGCTATAAACAGGAACAAAGAGAAATTGTTAAGAAACATGAGGAAGACCTTCATATTCTTCATCATAAATTAGAACTACAGGCTGATAGTTCACTCAATAAATTCAAACAAACAGCTTGGGTAAGATTCTGGGAACTTTGTTCTTTTTTTTTTTTTTTTTTTTAATTTGTACTTATTTTGAGAGGGGGCAAGGGGCAGAGAGGGAGAGAGAATCTCAAGCAGGCTTCATGCTGTCAGCACAGAGCCTGATGCAGGGCTCAATCCCACGAACCATTAGATCATGACCTGAGCTGAAATCAAGAGCCGGACACTTAATCAACTAAGCCACCCAGGTGCCCCTGTTCTATTCTTTATTGGCTTTTGAGACCATATAATTGAAAATTTAGCTCTCATGATTTTTTTTTTAGTAGAAGGCATCCCACTTGTGTTGTTTGAATAATGACAGCTCTGATCATTTTTCTCCCAACATCCACATCTTAAGTAGCTCACTGCTGCCTACAGAATCATGTTTATATTTCTTAGCCAAGTACTCAAAGCCTTGCATGATCTGACCTCAGTCTTTCTTTTCAAGTTCTGTTCACTGTAAGTTTACCAATATCTAACTACTTTTCTTGTTCTGAATTCAGTTCATACTTGTTTCCTTTGATCTTTGTATTTTATATGTGTGTGAATGGACCTAACTTTCATATCCTAACATGCAAATCTTACCATTCTTTTTAAGTTTACTTGCTTATTTTGAGAGAGAGAAAGAGAGAGAGGGAACATGAGTGGGGGGGCACAACGAGGGAGAGAGAGCAAATCCCAAGCAGGCTCTGCACTGTCAGTGTGAAGTCCTATGCAGGGCTCAAACTCAACTGTAAAATCATGACCTGAGCCGAATACATCTTAGCATTCTTAAACCTTAGCTAATGAATTCAATCAACATTTATTGATCATCCACTCCATGTGGATGCTTTGCTCAATACTGGGCATACAAACAATACGATCTCTATTTCTTGTCTTCATTGGCTATTAAAACATATTTAAAATTTTTTAATGTTTTATTATTTATTTTTGAGAGAGAGAGGGACAGAGTATGAGTGGGTGAGGGACAGAGAGAGAGGGAGACACAGAATCTGAAGCAGGCTCCAGGCTCCAAGCGGTCAGCACAGAGCCCGATGGGAGCTCGAACCCATGAGCAGTGAGATCACAACCCAAGCCGAAGTCAGACGCTCAACCGACTGAACCACCCACATGCCTCGATTAAATCATTATATTTTAGATTAGATATTATATTTTGATAATTTGAGGAACCAAATCAAAATTATGGAATAAGTATGGCAAATGGTTGTACATGCTCATGACTAATTTAATCATATTTCCTAGGATTTAATAAAACAGTCCCCTACTCCAGTTCCTACCAACAAGCATTTTATTCGTCTGGCTGAGATGGAACAGACAGTAGCAGAACAAGATGATTCTCTCTCCTCACTTTTGGCCAGACTAAAAAAAGTATCTCAAGATTTGGAGAGACAAAAAGAAATCACTGAATTAAAAATCAAAGAATTTGAAAATACCAAATTACGGTAAGTTTTAGGAATGTATTATATAAACAGGCAAATGGTATTAATGGTATAATGAGGATAAATGTAAGCATTTGCTGTATTATGCATAATCTAAAACCTTTATGTATATTATCTCATTTTATCCTCAGGATTATTATGACATAGATTATTCTCTCCATTTTTCATATATGGAACCAGGCCACAGGAATGCTCAATAACATGCCTTAGGAGGAGATGGAAAAGCCATGATTTGAATCTAGTTAATCTGGCCCAAGAGCCTACTCATGATTCTTGTTCTATACTCTCGTTTTTAACTTCTTTAATTATAGCATCCATTTAATCATCTATAAAATGGAAAGGACCCTGGCTCCTTCTATAGGAAGGCCAAATGATACTGTATGTGAAAGTAATTTGAAAATTGTAAAGTGATATATAAATATAAAACTTTTGTTGACACACCTATAACAGTTCCTAGCACATAATAGAAGTTCAATATTTGTCTAATGAAAAATTATTTTTTTAATTAATCATAGTGACAGCATTCATTTGCTATATTAGAGTCTAATCATTGCTCAACCAATTTATCAGAAGATAGATTTTCAGATCTAAAATAGGTTTATAGTTAGTGTATTTTGTAATCATTGTAAGATGTTAGGAATGAGAGTGTCTGCATCGTGTGAATGGGGGGTCTAGGTCCTTGGATTGCCCATGAGAAGATTTACAGGGGGATCGGCGCTCAGAATAAAGACAACCAGAAGGAAAGTAGCAAGCACAAAGCAGTTTATTAAAGCAAAAATACCCTCCAAGGTGGGAAGGGAGAATGGATAGGTTCCCTGAGGTGGAACTGGCCCCTAGGTTGTTTTGGAATTAGATAGTATTGGGTTTCTCTGGGCTGGGAGAAATCTGACAATCAGTGGGGTGGTCTTTAATGGAGGCTGCTTCCAATCATTTGGGAAACCCCTCCCACAGTTTGGGAGGGGGAGTTTGACCCTGTAAGATTTGTACCAGAAACTTCATGGGGCAGGTGGGTGGGGGAAGTAGAGGCAGGTAGGGGTATCTATGCATTATGGTGAGTCTAGGGATTACCCTGGGGCAGAGGTGGAAGAGGAGAGTGCATATTCTCTGCACCTGTGGTTCTTGATCTGTCAGGCCCAAGGTCTTGAAACCACAAAGTCGAGATGTTGAACTCTGGCTTATAATGTGTGGCTTTTTTTTTTTTTTTTTTTTAAATTGCTGTCCCTGCCTCCATCTCAGGCCTCTGTCATTCCCTTTCAAGGACTTGGGACTCTGCCTCAGGGTATTCCTTCCACTGTTCTTGTCTAGCTTCTACCTAACAACTGTCTCTCTGGACTTCAATTTCTTATCTGAAAAAATGGGAAAGTTGAACTACTTGACTTTATAATTCCACTCCAGCTCTGAAGGTCTCAGAACTTTATATTCTTAACCTACTTATCCAAGATGTCTCTGGGAAAAATTTACACTACTTTTGCTTTATTAAGAAGCTATCACTTTTAAGAAATTACTCTGAAAGAAAAAGAGAACCAGCAATAGTATTTGGTATCTTTTCAATCTCATTTTCACCATGAGATGTATTTTATTTATTTCACCATGAGATGTTTAAATTTTCTACATGAGGTGTAATTTTTGGTATAGTAAATTTCTGTCATGTTTTGGAGTATAAAATTGCTTGTGCTTTTGAATCTAATTCCTGAGTATAGAAAATAATCATCTTTTGAAATTATCTTGTATATATATAAATTTTTGCCACATGAAATCCTTGAGTGATTGTTTTGTACCTTACCATTGTCATTTTAGACTAAAATTATACTTTTATTCTCTGTGTGCACATTGATATGTGTATTTTAATATGTCTTAGGAAATTATAGATATGTGTGTTTACTTTAGTAAGACCTCATATTTTCACAATTTGATGATTATTTGTAGTAACTTCAGCTTTTATTACATCTTGCAGGAGACATACTATTTAAAGTGCTATTTTGTTCCTTATATTGTCTAGAGGTACAAAATTACTAGATGCATGTGTTGCCAAAAATAGTAGATAAACTACAAAAGAAAGTTTATTTTAAGTTAAAGAGTTAAGTGGAACAAAGAATTGTTCTTGTTTTGATTTGAATTAAGACTTCGGTTGTAAGGGTACTTCGGACCCAACATTTACTCTTTACAAAATTCCTATCAATCAAGTGTTAATTGAAGCAACCTCTCCATTAAACACATATGCTTGCTTATATTAGGCTCCAAGAAAACCATGCAGATGAAGTGAAAAAAGTGAAAGCAGAAGTAGAGGATTTAAGGTGTCTTCTAGCCCAGTCACAAAAGGAATCACAGAGTTTAAAATCTGAACTTCAGGCTCAAAAAGAAGCAAATTCAAGAGCTCCAACAACTACAATGAGAAATCTAGTAGAACGGCTAAAGAGTCAGTTAGCCTTGAAAGAGAAACAACAAAAAGTAAGTAACAACAGAGTATTATCAATATTTAGGAAATATATGTGGTAATAGATTGCTTTTAGAGAAGACTTGTAAAAGATGATATATGTATATATTGTAATAAAAAATCTGAGCTTTGTCTTATGCTGTTAAGCAGGATATTCGCCTTTTGGTGGAGTTTGGTGGGGTTTTAAAATACAGATACAGCCCAGTTTATCTTTTTATGTTGTCATCAGTTTGATTTGTGGTTATCCATAGGAAATAAGGGGAAATCTTAATCCCATTATTTTCTCCCCTTTTCTAACTGGAATTTTCTCTTCTTTTCTAACTGGGATTTTATGCTACTGAGGCTATTTTGAATGATTAAACAATTTTGGGGAGTATGAGGGAGATAATGACAGTGAGGAGGAAAGTTTAAAGAAGGAAGTCGCAGAGATAGTTTTTTGAGAAGCAGTTGGTCAGCGGGTTATCTGAGGTATTTTTAAAATTTATCTCAGGTTTGAGAATACTTAATTGTTTTAGAAGGTGCCACTATTCTGCGTTAGCTTATGAAATTTATTGACAAAATTTAAGACTCTTCTAATCCTATAATTTTACATCTCTATATAAATTCAATTAATTTCACTTGTACTAAGTAATTCAGATAAATATCTAAACTTGGATGTGGGAGGCGCCTGGGTGGCTCAGTCGGTTAAACACATAACTTCAGCTCAGGTCATGATCTCACAGTTCGTGGGTTAGAGCCCCATATCGTGCTCTGTGCTGATAGCTCAAAGCCTGGAGCTTGCTTACTTCAGATTCTGTTGTCTCCCTCTCTTTCTGTCCCTCCCCAACTCATGCTCTGTCTCTCTCTTGCTCTCAAAAATAAATAAACACTAAAAAATAAACAAATAAACTTGGATATTGAAAACAAAACACGCAGTTTATAGCACAAATGGCTTGATTTAATGTTGGTTTTCAAAATTATTATTGTCAAGATTTTGAACTCACACTCAATTAGAAAATTGAATGCAATTACTAAAGAAAATTCATTTGAAAAAGTTGGACTCTTTTTTTCAATTTTTTAAAATATTTATTTATTTTTGAGAGAGAGACACAGATCGCGAGCAGGGGAAGGGCAGGAGAGAGGGAGACACAGAATCTGAAGCAGGCTCCAGGCTCTGAGCTGTCAGCACAGACCCCAATGTAGGGCATGAAATAATGAACCATGAAATCATTGCCTGAGCTGAAGTCGGATGCCCAACCAACTGAGCCACCCAAGCGCCCCAAAAAATTGGACTCTTAGTTTGTGAATTATGTTTGCTTAAACACATGGTATTTTAGGAAAATAGTTAAATGTGATAATGCATATTAATTTTTTGTATCATGTTGCTCATATAAAAATATTAATTCTAAAAAAGTGTATGTTATAATATTCAGGCACTTAGTCGAGCACTTTTGGAACTCCGGACAGAAATGACAGCAGCAGCTGAAGAACGTATTATTTCTGCAACTTCTCAGAAAGAGGCAAATCTCAATGTTCAACAAATTGTTGATCGACATACCAAAGAGTTAAAGGTGAACATCAACACATGCATTAATATAACAAAATTCCTTATAATTACTATCAGAAGAGGATCCACTTTGATATATAGCAATTTTGATAATGAGTAGAGAATTTATTCTAATGATTTATTAGTAGATAAATATATTTTTGAACAATAAGAATCTTCATTGTAATCAAACTGATTATCATCCTGGAGAGTAGCAAAAAAAATAGGCTATTATTAGCTACTTCTTCCTAACAGGATTAACGAACATTTTACTTAAGAGTTTTTCTGTGTTGATAAGTGAGATATGTGTGTAGATTTCTTTATTTCTTTTGCTTCATCAAATTTTTCTAATTTTTGCTAGTTCATAATATGAGTTGGTTAGCTTTCCCTTTTTTCCCCCCAAAATAGTTTATGGAGATTATATAGTCCTTGACATTTAATCCGTAGAGCTGCCTAGGAGGCTGAAGCCTCCTTTGAAATTAAGTATGTATTTCTTGGCTATGTATTTTATTGTTTTCATATATGATAGAGCATTAGATTTGGTGATTTAAAATTATTTTTACAAAACATGTATTTCATAATGATTTTTAAATTTCTTTACACAGAGTTTCATAGAGTATATTCTGCATAAAATGGAAAATATAAAAATTGTATGTTTTGTTTGTGATTTTGATTTACTCTTGATTTATTTGTGTGTGTTCTTCACCACCATTAAATTGTGTAGGGACTGGATTTTACTTAGGTGTTCTTTTTTTAAGTTTATTTATTTTTTTATAATCTTTGTACCTATCATGGGGCTCAAACTCACAACCCTGAGGGGCACCAGGGTGGCTCAGTCAGTTAAGTGTCTGACTTGGGCTCAGGTCATGATCTCACAATTCATGCCTCATGTCAGGCTCTGTGCAACATTTCAGAGCCTGGAGCCTACTTCAGATTCTGTGTCTCCCTCTCTTTCTGCCCTCCCCTGCTTGCATCCTCTCTCTCTCTCAAAAATAAACAAACATTAAAAAAAAATTTTTAAACCTTAGGACCAAGATCACGATCAAGAGTCACATGCTCTTCTGACTGAGCCAGCCAAGCATCCTTACTTTGCCATTTTGAATCTCCCATTGTACCTATCAAGATTATCAGTATAGTTGACAGTAAAAATCCATTAAGTAAATAAATATATAACAGGAATAGCCCTTTGTTGATATCTTCTTCAATACCTCTTTGCCTGAAAACTCATCTTCTCTGAATTCTTAACAGTCTTAAAGTCCTTTTTCTTGGAGCCTTTTTTGACTTCTTTTGGACAGTTTGTTTCTTCTAACTGCATTATAATAGTGCTAATTTCTTATTAGTGTTATTGGTAATACTTTTGGCCTATAGTAGTTTATCCAACAAAACATACTAAGTACCAGTTTTTCCATTGGTGTTACTGTATGGGACAGCTGGGGACTCCTGTATAGTGGCTTCAATATAGTGTCAGGTACTGCGAGTTACCCTTTTATGTCGTGTCTTTACAAAGTGGTTTAGAAACTACTACAAATTAGAGATTTTGTTTTATACTACTCTAAGACTTCGTAGCATTTAAAACATCGCCATGTATATTCATACGTCCTTGTTCCTTTAAATTAGTTCAGCCACAATAAAACATTTGCTTATTTGATAAAATTTTGTTTCTGTGTGTTTGTTGAAGATGAATTGCCTTAGACCATTTCTTCATGTTTTGTTTTTCTCAAAATAGACTTGGTTCATTTGAAATGAAGATAGAAAAATATATGTAGTTAGTGGGCTTTTTTTCCCTATGACCTTAAAAACTTATTGAAACTCTACTTTTAGTAAGTTTTAATTTAATAAGCATTAACTAAACCTTTTTAATAAGTGTTATTAAGAATAAAAATTTAGATCCAAACTTGCTTTTTAATAATTAATAGATGTATTATATTTTATCGTTGATACTTGATGAAGATTCATGAATTAAGCCTTTATTTTGTTTTAGTCACAAATTGAAGACTTAAGTGAAAATCTTTTAAAATTGAAAGAAGCTCTTAAAACAAGTAAAAACAGAGAAAACTCACTAACTGATAATTTGAATGACTTAACCAGTGAACTGCAAAAAAAACAAAAAGCCTATAATAAAATACTTAGAGAGAAAGATGGAATTGATCAAGAGAATGATGAACTGAAAAGGCAAATTAAAAGACTAACCAGTGGATTACAGGTAATTTTATGTTTAATTGTGATAATGTCTTTTATTTAAAATATATAGGTAATAGTTTATTCCCACTTTTTAATTTCACCTACAATATTTGCTGAAACAGGCTTTCAGATCACTCTGATTAGATACTTCCTCCAGTGACCTGTTGTATTTGTTGTTTTAGAGTAGCCTGTCTTTAAAATGCAGAAGCATCCAGAGTGCATCAACAGTGCATTTAGAAAATGTGGATAGCTATAGCCTCAAAAGTTTCTATAATTGAACTATTTATTGTATATTCTGTTGGATACTTTTTAAAATGTAAAAAATACATCTTATATTTTAGGGGAAATCTCTGTTAGATAATAAACAAAGTTTAATTGAAGAACTCCAAAAGAAAATTAAAAAGCTAGAAAGCCAACTGGAAAGAAAGATGGATGAGGCAGAAATAAAGCCTATGAAAGAAAAGGTATGTGAAGAAACATACTGATTAATATGTTTAAGGTAATCATAGACTAACTTTAATTATATAATTGATGAATAGGTAATATACTCTAGGGGCTCCTGGGTGGCTCATTCGGTTGAGAGTCTGACTCTTGATTTTGGCTCAGGTCATGATCCCAGGGTCGTGGGATTGAGCCCAGAGTCGGGCGTGAGCCTGCTTGGGATTCTCTCTCTCCCTTCCTCTGCCAGCCCCTCTCCCTGGCTTGTGCGTGCTCTCTTTCTCTCTCTCTCTCTCTGTCTCTCACTCAAAAAAAAAAAAAATACTGTTTTAATTTGAGGACCTAACACGTAATATAAATAGAGAAGTCTAAGACAAGTTTCTGTCCTTTAGAAATTTACAGTGATCCTGGATCATGACCTCATGACCTGAGCCAAAATCAAGATTCAGATGCTTAACCGACTGAGGCACCCTAGTGCCTCTATAATGTAACTCCTACTCAGAAGTTACTACAACATCATCATGTCCTCTTCCTGACAAAGTATCTCTAAAATCCCCTCACATCTTACATATCCAGCTTTTCCCCAATATAATTGTTTGTATAGATAGGTGATTTTGACCTTTGGGAAAGAAAGTTGGGCATTTTTAGTCTCCTACCTTGACCCAAATGTGTCATTTTTATCATCCAGTAGAATGGAGTTAATTCAGGGTAAACAAAGTGATTTGGGATTCAGTATTTGCAGTCATCAATAACCAAACAACTCATAAATTGATTCTGTAATGTGAGAAAAGTTGCTTAAAATTTTCTAAAAGGTTAACTAGTCAATTATTTTATAATAAAAATTACTGATAGAAGTTATCAATATTCCCAAATACCCTTCAATTGGCTAAGATGCATATAATTAAATTTGTTACAAATAATAAAATGAAGACTTACATCGGTAGCATTGAAAATATCAAAAGAGACCTGAGAAATAATTAGTATTAGTAGTAATGTTTGCCCCTGCAGAAAATCACAAAGGAGGAGCTAAGGTTAGGAAAAATTTTTATTGTAAAATTTATGCAGAAAATATTCAATATCTATAAAATAATTTCAATAACATGGCCATAAAAAAAGAAAATTAAGGAATTTTAATGCCACTGAATAGAAAATAGTAATGGGATTAAAATGTCTTAGTATAGTATATTCCAAAAAATATTTGTCCTATGAAAATTCACCAATGTTAGTATAATTTTTATTAAAATGCTTTCATTTGTATACATTGAACCACAACATACTTGCTGTCTGAAGCTTTGCTGGTAAAAATTGCAAGATAAAAATGTCCTTACTCTTTCAGATTGCTTTCTTTGCTGCCTCCCCTCTTGGACAAAGGTCTAATCCTCAGATACCAGTTCCTAACCTTGTTCCTATCAGGGAGCCTTGTGACTTTGCCTGGACTCCTAATCTCTGTTTCAGTTTATTTCTCCTTAAAGTAGAAATGATACTATTTGCATTGCCAGGTTCCCAAGATTATTTTGGCAATCAAATGAGACAATGTGTGCAAGTCTTTTGTAAGCCATCAAGTCCATACCAATGTATGATATTATGTTATTACTAATTAGAAAAAGACAACACATAGAGCAACACTAACATTAAAATTTGTATCTAGGAATCTAGCAAGAGAATTATTTCAGTTTCCACAGTATTGGGCATTTCTAATTTATGAATGTTTTTATACTGAAAGAATGATTTCATACTGAAATTTCTAAACCCTTTTCTATGTCAACCCACCCCCACGCCTTGCATTCCGCTATTTCTTATGCTGTTAAACTTTTCTCCATAGCATTTAGTATTATCTGATGTACTAGAGATTTATTTATCTATGTGTTTATCTTTTGGACCATAAGCATTAATGGCAGGAATTCTACCTGTTTTGTTTTTTGTTGTATCCCCACTACCTACAACAGTTTGTAGTCCCTAGCATGTACTAGATGCTCAGTATTTGTTAAATGAATAAAAAATTTTAAATGCAGTCACATTATCCTGAAATCCATCCCTAGTGGCTATTGGTACAGAATATATGAAAAGAGAACTTCTCCCTGTATCTTCTCTTCTCCCCCAGTCAAGAATAGATCCGTGGTGATGTCTGCCTTTGTTATTTTTTTTGTTGTGATTCATTTTTAAATAATTCCAGCCTTGTTTCCCTCAGTCTTACTTCACAGGGTATTGTCAGAGAGTAAATGCCCAATTCCATGCCGCAGAATTATTTACTTATATACCATTATGCCCAAGCTAATATTTACATTCCTGGAAGTACACAAAATTTCTTGTATATACTTCAGGAAAAAAAGTTAATAACTATCAAACATTTGCCGAAGTTTTTATGTTTTATTAAATAATACTTGTTAGGTGAATTAAATAAACACAGTAAAAAATTAGCCAGTATCAAAGAAGATAGATTTGATAGGGAAATGTATCTTAGTTGAGCATTTGACTTTGAATTATGGCTTTTAACTCTTTCAGCCCTGACATTGCCTTTTGTAATAAACACAGTGTTTCATAATATCCGCATGAAATTTATGGTTAATAGAAACTACCTATATGTGTAATTTCAAAAATATCATTATAAATGCCCTTATTGAAATATAAAGGAGAAACAAAATAATTCATAAAAATAATATATTTCTACATCTCTCATATTTCAACATGAAGATGCTCTGGCATACTACACTAGAAAACATAGAAAACATAATGCAATAGTCTCATAGCATTAATGTGAATTCAGAGCTACAAGTGCAAACTGATCGAAATGTATTCTGTTGGCAGCTTATATGCCCCAATGGAATTACTAATGCCATTAACTATTTCTCTTCCCTGCTTAGCACTTAGCAGCAGCTAACATACTACAAAATATTTTTTTTCTTTTTGTCTATATTTTGCTCCCTTTCCCTAATCTACCCAACCAGCATAGATTAGACTGTAATGCTTTTTCTCTGGTTTATTCATTGCTGCCATTCTTAATGCCTAGAGTGGTATGGCAGATGATTAGCACTGTATAACCATCTGTGCAATAAGACTTGAAGAGACTGTGATGCTAGGAGATTGCTATTTTGGTCAAAATTGGGTTGGTCATTTGTGCATATATATTTTTGTTAGAAGCTTACGTTGGTCATGATCATCTTTATTAGAATCTTTACTTAAAGAGTTTTAAGTCTGTTGACATTTGTCCAAACTGTTCGTCAGAATTTTACCTGTCAAATAATAGAATACAGAATCTTAAACTGAAGGGCATTTTTTCTAGTGGCTTGGCATGTCTAGAGATTCTAGACGTTATATAGCAAAATGAATGTATTTAAATATTCCCTAGGAAGTATTGATTTACCATTGTTCTAGTAAATCGTAATTGATAAATCTTGAAATTAAAAACAATATTGGTAATTTTCTCCGTCGTTTTTTACAGAGTGCTAAAGAAGAATTAATTAGGTGGGAAGAAGGTAAAAAATGGCAAGCCAAAATAGAAGGAATTAGAAACAAGTTAAAAGAGAAAGAGGGGGAAGTGTATATTCTAACGAAGCAGTTGAATACTTTGAAGGATCTTTTTGCCAAGTGAGTTTAAATTTAACCCTAGTTAATTATTTATGAAGTCTTTAATTGATCTGGAAGTTACATAGTTTTATTGTATTTGATAGTACATATTTGATGTCATATTTGAGAAATTTCATAGTTTTAATTATGATTTATTATCTGTGATTCACTTTATTTTCTTTAAAATGTGTTGAAAATTATTTTAACAATTTATAAATGGAGTTTCCTGTAATTTTGAAATAAGTTAGCTCATAGCAATACAGCAAGATCTAGGTTTTTTTTTTTATGTTGGTGTAGTAATTAGTAGTAGGCTTCAGTTAAATAAATTGAACAAGCAAAACAGTGAATTTTATATTTTCATAATGCTATATTGACTCCCACAGGGCTGACAAAGAGAAACTTACTTTGCAGAGGAAACTAAAAACAACTGGCATTACTGTTGATCAAGTTATGGGAGTGCGAGCTTTGGAGTCAGAAAAAGAGTTGGAAGAATTGAAAAAGAGAAATCTTGACTTAGAAAACGACATATCATATATGAGGTAAGCTGTTATGTGAAAATATGGGACCTATTACAATGAAGAAATATTGGCTGACCCATAGAAAGTGATGTAATGAGTGTGTATTATTTTATTTAGGCTTGGGTTCTGTTATCTTTTCCCATGTGAATTAAGATATTCCTAGTTCTTTGTATGTCACATAATTTGGATTGTATTCTTGAACTTATGAATATTATGCTGTGAAACTTTAGATCGTGGTTAAATTCTATGAAAATGTAGCATTTTTGTTTTCACAGGCAGGCGGTCTGGATAGGTTCAGGCCCCAAGTTCCAACCTGCTTTCTATGGGCTGTGGTTCCGATATCAGTTTTGTTTTCAAAGCCTTTATAGTCTCTTTGTATCCGTCCTGCCTGTGTACCTCCCAGTTGGAAGTCTGGTACATGGGCTGCCTTCCATCTGTTAGTTCAGTTCTTTGAGTCTTTGCTATTTTAAGATCAGATCCATGCACACACAGCTCAACACTGAGCCCAGAAGTTCATGAATGACATTACAGCATCCCTTTCTTGAGTTCCTTCCTTTCTGCCATCTCCTTGATAACTTGCTATTTCCCCAGGGCTCCCCCTTTTGGTACTTTGAATGAAATCTGGGGCTCTTGTCACCTTGTTCTACTGTTTATTTTAGTAGTTGTATATATGTCTGGAGCCAAGCAACAGGAGGGCAGACAGGGGAATGGTAGGTGGTGGGGGACTACTTAGAGTCTACCCCCTGAGTAATCACAACTCAACCAATTGGAGAAGATTCCATTTCCTAAATATTTTGGTCCTATGGGTTCCCATTGCAGCCTCTGCCGCCAACTGCCATGGGATTACTTGAGGGTTGGAGCATGAGAGAATGGAGAGAACAAAAAAAATAATGGGGGGCAGGGAATGTTTTCTAGGAGAATATCATAAGTGCCCATTATCCTTGCTGGAGCGAGAACTCTAAGCCTTCCCTGGAGTTTTCTCCCTCAGTGCTAACACTCACCTTCAGGTTTCAAGCAGTGTTGTGTTTAGGCCAAGAAACACTAGAGGAAAAGGAAAGGTAAATTGCTGCCCATTTGCTGATACTTCAAATTCTGGTATACTGTCTCACTCTGTAAAATATATACTTTTCAAAGTTCTCAAAAAGCTGTTCCATGTATTTGGGAGATACAAGATTGGGTGTATTTACACCACTGGAGATACAAGATTGGGTGTATTTACACCACTGTATCTAGAACCAGACCCCCTCCCTGCTCCCAGTGATATTTTTTTAGCAGAGCCTTTGAAATTGGTTTCATCATCTCTTTCCAAGCTATGTCTTCTCTGATAAAATCACAGTCATGCAGAGCACAATAAAATCGTGTCTTAACAACTAAAATTGTAATATTCTGTTTTTTCATTTCTTCTTAGATGAACTTAGGTTAGTTTTACAAAATTTGTTACTTCCTCTTCTAAATGCTTAGAAGCAGTCCAGAATCATATTAATGATCATTTTCTAAGTGTGGTACCTACCTGTCATATTTGGACATAGGGATAAATTCTGTTCTTAAATTTATCATACTTTTTTTTCCTCTCCATTAATCTTCAAAAATTACCATTAGTGCTTCTTTATTAATGTCTGTGATCGTGTCCATATTAATGTAATGTCAACTTCTTTTAAAGGAACACACATGAGTTTCTAACCTACCTTCCATTCCCTTTTTTTTCTAAGTCATTGTTTCTTAAATCCTTCAGAATTTTCCTTGATGGAGAAGAAAACAGTGATTGAAGAATTCTTCCTTTCAACATCTATTTTGTAGTTATTGTCTGATCCCAGTAGTGGCTCCTTCTCTTCCTGTTTTTCTTGATCTAAACATGTGTTCAAAACAATGTTAAACCCTTTTATTCTCCTTTGGAGTTTTCACAGGATCAAATATTTTAGTTTTGAAACCTAATACTTTTAGAGGTTTATTTAATTTTTTTTCTAATAATGTGAATTTGTGTGGGCTGAAATAATTGGAGAAGACTTGATAGAAGAGATTGAACTTGTCTTCTGTCTCAGTTCAACTGTGAATTTCTAAATTTTTTAAATCAAATCTAGATATTAAGGGAAGGAAGGAAGGATATTATAAGAAAGGAGAACCCTAGCGGAGACATGGTGGCAGGGTTGAAGCCTTTCATGTGGGTAGGGGCAGATGTTTTTGCCTTGGTAAAGGTGGACTCCTGGACAATTGGGTTGAATAGGTGTAATGGGGCCAGATTATGGAGGGCCCTGTAGACTACACATGTGAGACTTGGGAGTAACAGATTGTTATCTGGCACCACTAAGAGCCTTTTTTATATCATTGAGCTTCTTGAGAAGTATGTTATAAAATTATTATGTAATGTTTTAAAAATAGTGGGTATTTTGATTCATCTTGCACAATTCCATATAAATAGATGCATTTTCTTTAAAGATATTAATGCATTTCTGTAAATCAAAATACACTTGTTAACTCATAATTCAAAAGAGCCCTGCAGTGAACCCTCTGTAGGGGATCACTTTATAATCTAAATAGTCGTGTCCTAACTTTTTAAAAATTTACAAGTTTTATAGAATTTAAAATAAATACAGAGTTAACAAATACATTATATATTTTCTTCTCTTCTGTATTTTAATACAGTAAAGCTGTGGAAAGTTGACGTTTGAATAATACAGAGTCTGTTGTTTTTTATCATAGGACCCGCCAAGCTCTTCCTCGAGATTCTGTCATAGAAGATTTACATTTACAAAATAGATACCTCCAAGAAAAACTTCATGTTTTAGAAAAACAGTTTTCAAAGGATGCATATTCTAGACCTTCAGTAAGTGTACAACTTTTTGTTTTTCTGCTTTTAAAGTTTAAAAGTGATACAAACGTCTACCTTTATCTGGCCCAAAACATTAAGCTGCTTCTTATTAATATTAATGCTTCTTATTAATATTAATGCACTAAATCCAACTTTTCTTTTTGCCAGGTAGTGATGTATGTTAACTTCTTTAATCCTTCTTACATAAGTAAACTTAAGATTCTTATGCTTTGCATAAAACTTTATTACAAATGGTTTCCAGAGATTTTAAAGAAGTTACTGAGTTTTGCTGTGACAAGAACATACAATTAGGTAAATTAGAAACATATAGCATTGTTTCCATTCAAACGTGTGATATATTTCTAGTTTTCCTTTATAAAAAGTTATTAATATGGAATTGTTTGTTGTATCTTACTTTGAAACAATACTCTGGATATTTTTGTTATTTTTTCCTCTTTTCATGTTTCTTCTCTTTCTTCTGCTTCAAGCAGAATCTGTTATGTGACACAACTACGCTTTCTACCCTTGCTACCAGTGTTAATAAATACGGGCATAATATTTATCACAAAAAGAGCACTTTCCACAAGAACAAAAAAAAACCCATAACAGTGTTCAGAATTAAAAATGGGAAGGGAATAGATGCCAGTAACAACTTACATCACCAGGTACCTAAAAATACTCTACGGTATTACAGTAATGAAGAAAGATACACAACAGAAGATATTGTATATTCTGCAGAGTTAAATAAATCTGAGGCAAGACCAAAAAATAAATCAAGTTCGTTTAGGTCAACTAATGGTACCTTGGCAGGTGTTAAGTCCAATTTTGAAAATGAACCAGATCCTGAAATTGAGAAGATTAATGAAGACTATTGTGAAAATAATAAACAGGAACATAAAAACCAGGAAGAGAACGAGCTAGGCAAGAATGATAAAGGAAAGGGACACATAACTGAAGATGTGAGTCACGACAACGACATGGATCCAGAAGGATCTGCCGGAGAAGACGATGCCACAGGTGCTGCTGTACTGACTCAGTGTGCTGATGAGGAAGCACAGGCAAATTCTGAAAGCGATGCGCCAGTCCAGCCACGAAATGAAGTGTGCCAGGTTTGAGTACATGGCCGTCCTGTGTTTGTTTCTTAGAGCAAGTGGTATCATATATAGTGCAAATGGAAATAAATTGTGTAGGATTTGTAAAAAAATATTAACTATTCATGAAATGTGTCTTAAGTTCTAACTGACGAGTTCCTATAAAAATTAATGGTTATGCATTTCTTAATTGATTTTAGTACTCACTGTTTTACCACTGGTACTCACTTAAAAAATATTAGATAAGAGGATAACAAAAACCAGGCTCTTTTAGAGGTGTTCATTTTGCCTTAGAAATTTCTAATTCAGGGAGCTCTGAAATCTCCTCACAAACTTTGATTACAGTGAATAAAAGTAAAAATGTGTTTTGATACTGTGGGACACTGTTGGTCATCTTTTTGCCACATATTTTATTATAACAGTTACTTTTTTATAATGAATAAAGGGAGTTTGCATGTGTTGCTGTCTATGTTGTATTAGGCTCTGTGCCGAGGTATAATTTTCACATATTTGCAGAGTATTGTTTCTGTTTTACATGGGAAGCCTGGAGCATGAGTAACAACTCTAGTGATGCAGAACCAGGATCAAAACACAGGTCTAACTGTACGGTTTATGATCTCTCCATGTACACCCTACTTTTGGCCAGTTTACAGTGCAGTACAGACTAACACATGTTTGTCTCCACTTGAAATCAAATAGAATTTATCTTTATTTTTTCCTTATCCTTTCCACCTAGATATTCCTGTCACCTAAGTCCTAAAAACATCAGTAGAAACAAACATTTAAATGATAAGAGAAAATGGGGGGTGCCTGGGTGGCTCAGTCAGTTAAGCATCCAACTCTTGATTTCTGCTCAGGTCGTGATTTCACAATTCGTGGGATCGAGCTCCACATGAGGCTCCATGCTGACAGTGTGGAGCCTGCTTGGGATTCTCTCTCCCTTCCTTCTGTCCCTCCCCGACTCACTCTCTCAAAATAAACATTTAAAAAAAGATAAAAATAAAGGTTAAGAAAACATGGATGAAAGTGACTTAATTCTTATGTCATATCTTTATCCAAGTTAATGTTTCTTTTTTCTCTTGATAATAAGTAACTAAAAACTTGAGACTTCTACTGTGTGTTATGTTAACTCCCATCCACTAAGAATTTGGTTTCCTCTTCCATAAAAGAATTGGAAATCTCATAGAATTCATTATGCAAGAATTTTATTTATATTACCTTTACAGAATAGAGAGTTTCATTAGAATTTCTTTTCCAGAAATTTGGACAATTCCAATTAATACTTTTTATTTTGTTTTTTGAGAATTGTGGGGAAAAATGATCCATATGTACTTACATAATTACATCCATGTTTTAGTGAGGAGAATGTGTTAAAAAAAATCCTCATGTGAGATCATGTGAGACAGAATAACTCTCTCCTGTGAGTGATACTTAGTAAATGTTATGTCTGTCAATCAGTGGTACCCGTTAAGTGTTTATCATTTGCTAAATCACTACCACAGACAGAAGAGAGGAAGTGAGGGTGATAGAAGAGGTCAGGGACAGGGCATTCATTACAGATTTCCATGTCTGAAGAGACCTTAAAAATTACCCCATCTTGTGCCTTCATTTGTAAGATGCAAAAACTGAGGAACTTGCAGGTGGCATGCTTTGCCTAGTGTTAACCTTAAACAGTAGCAGAATCAGAATGGATACTTGGGTAATTTGACAGAGAATGAAGATAAGCACAGACATATTCCTGTGGTACAGACATTAACAAGTATGTCTTTTGCACACAAATGCACACACATTCCTTTGTACAAAGAAGTCAGGTGGACACATGCAGTGTTTCTACTAGTGTTCTGTGCCCTCAGGTCAGAATCAAATAGCCTAGAATTTCTGTACTTTTCTATATTCTATATTTTAATGTCTTTAATTTCTTTTATTTTATTACCCAAGGGTAAATATATCAGAATATGAAGTATTTAACCTACTGCTAATTAAAAAGATGTTATAGAGCCATGTATAATGGACATATATATATATAACATTGCATTTTTTAAACTATAATGTCTGTGGAGTTATTGACTTGATAGCCCATCAAGCCAGTAGAGAGAGAAAGAGATGGGGAAGGAAAAACTAAAGCTATGATGAGTACTTGCACAAAATAGTTTCATACGATGATCATAACAAACATAGGAAATGGGTGATATTCTACCCCCTTTATAGAAAAAAGTAATCAAGCACATATTTCACTTTCAAATGACCTGTAGTTTAGAATGAGAAGTAAGAATGAACATAAATAATAACCCAAGGTGGATTCGTACCAAGAGAAATGCAACATAGTGTTACTGGATTTCAGAGGAGGGAGTGATCACTTTCACTCAAGGAATGAAGAAGAGCTTCACGAAAGAGGAAACAATTAGGGCACTTCTTTTTGGAGGCTTATGTGTTAGTTTGCTAGGGCTATTGTAACAAAGCACCACAGATTAGGTGGCATAACAAATTTATTCTCACAGTTCTGGAAGCCATTAGTCCAAACCCAAGGTATTGGCAGGGTTGATGACTCCTTTAACCTGTGAGGGAAGAATCTGTTCCAGGCCCTTTGCTTGGCTTGTAGATGGCCAGTTTCACCCTGTCTTTTTACATTATCTCCCTTCTATGTATATCTCTGTGTCCAAATTTCCCTTTTTCATAAGAACACATTCATCCTGGGTTAGGGCCCACCCTAATGACCTTAATTTGAGTACCTCTGAAAAAGCCCTGTATCCAAACAAGGTCATATTCTGAGGTACTGGGATTAGGATTTCAACATATGAATTTGGGGGTGGGGTAGGATTTAGGGCATAAAACCATAACAAACAATAGTCATATTTTACTTTTGGGCTGGAAAAATTAGCACAAATTAGTTTAGTCTTTTGAGAGTATACATGGAGTATTTTAAGACATACTTTGCTTTTTATATTAAACTGTATTACCTCCTGAAATTTTTATATTCTAACTTCTTTATCTGGGGTCATTTTTTTAGATTTCTCTAACTTTCCATATTTTTGAGGGAAAAATATTCCCTTTTAGCTAGTGTTTTCTTACCCAATATGTCTTATATAACTTTATTATGAAAACTTAAAAATATTCCTAATTTTATTTTCCTGAAGACTTCAGGAATAGAGTCAAATGAACACTGTCAAAAAGAACAGGAGCTTCAGAGGGAGAACTTGAAGTTGTCATCTGAAAATATTGAACTAAAGTTTCAGCTTGAACAAGCAAGTAAAGATTTGCCAAGATTAAAGGTAAATTTAATGTTCTTTAGTTAAGAAGTCTAATGTCTGAAAACATTTTCTCCCTCTTCACATTAGTTTATGAAGATGCCAGAAACCCATATTCATAAAATACTATGGTAGTGTTATATTTTCTACATTTGTTCATGTAACAGTTACTTATTGAAAGTCTACTTTATTGTCAGGTACTCTTCTAGGTGCTGGGAAACAGCAATCAAAACATTTGTTGCACTCTTAGAATTTATATTCTAGTGGGAAAGGCTGATAATAAATAAGTAATATGCAGTATGCCCGTTGATGTTAAGTTGATGTTAAGTTGATGTTAAGTGGTAAGGAGAAAAGCATGGTTGGTGTGAAAGGTGTGTGTGTGTGCGCGCGCGTGCGCGCTCTTGCACGTGTGCGTGTTGGTGGGTTGGGAGTGTATGGAATTGCTATTTAAATTAAGGTAATAGGAGAAGGTTTTCTTAATAAAATGATATTTTATCAGAGAGCTAGGGGAGAGGTTAGGAAGTGGGTCATACAGACACTGGAGAGAGTTCCAGACAACAGAAATAACAAGTTCAAAGCCCTGAGGCAATTGGATGGTTGGTATATTTCAATAACAATTATCACTCTTAATTAGGATATTTCTTTTAAAAAAACTAAGTCTTTAAGTTTAAAAAAATTCAGATATTAATCTCTTTTAGGACTTTCATTTTGATGTTTATAAGACGTTTATTTTTGGTTTTCCAAATCTCATCCTATTTATGGGAATCTTTTTTTCTTTTTTCTGGCTAATTGTTTCAGTTCTGTTTTCTAACCTAGAATATTAGCAATCTGTTAATTCCACTGGTAATGATATAATTATCTCCTACTTCTAGAACATTCTGATTTTTACATTATTATAACCAATACTATGAGTTCAGCTGTTTCTCTCTACTATCTGGATAAAGATCTATTTATGTCATTTACGGGGTGGTTAAAATCAGAGTTCTAAAACTTGAAGGGTGCCTGGGTGGCTCAGACGGTTAAGCGTCCAACTCTTGGTTTTGGCTCAGGTCATGATCTCACATTCGTGATTTCGAGCCCTGTGTGGGCTCTGCACTGACCACGGGGAGCCTGCTTGGGATTCTTTCTATCCCCCTCTCTCTGCCCATCCTCTGCTTGCACACACATGCACACACACACACACACACACACTCTCTCTCAAAATAAATATTTACAAAAAATAAATTATAGTTATATAAAGTCAGTAATGTGGAAAATATTTCTTGAAATTTATATATAAAATATTCTTGTATTAATGCATTTCAACTTATGTCTTAGTTCAAAGTCCTTATTGCTGTAGAGACATTCTTGTTCAGTTTGGCTATATAGTTGAAGAGATTGCTAGTTCAAATGAATTGTTTGCCTTTCCTTTTCAAGAGCTATAGCTATGTTAATAAACTGTTATGTATTTACTTTAATCTTTCAGAATCAAGTAAGAGATCTGAAGGAAATGTGTGAATTTCTTAAGAAAGAAAAAGCAGAAGTTGAGAGGAAACTTGGCCGTGTTAGAGGGGTGAGTGTGTGAGAATATGCCATATATTTATGTTGATTTCAGCAGTGATAAGCTGGAAATGAAAAAATCATCTGTCACACATAACAAGCATTTTATTTCAACCGGACACACACCAACTTTTTCCGTTGCATTTCCCTTCACACCTTAAAATGTTTAACTTCTAGGAATCTTCTTTCTGTTCATTAAGGTAACTACTCACTGCTCCTTGATCCAATTCTAACATTTTGTAACTATTTTTTATGATTTCCATGGCAACTTCTTAGTATAATGCTCTGTAAATATGTTTCCCAGGTTTTTTTTATTCCTGTGTTTTTCTTCTCATGTTATTTTGTATTCATTTTTAACAATGAATAAAAGCTGCTTATGAGGCCCAGGCCAAAGATTTAAACTCCTGTTGTTTTCATATTAGCAAGGGGTACAAATGGAAGCAATCAATTTAAAAATGTATTCAATTAATAATATTAAATATATGACAGATTTGGTGAAAATATCGAGTTATTAGAAAAAGTATTCAGAACAAATATCTAGCTGACAGCAACCAACATTCATTTCATGAATAAAAACCTGGGGGTACCTGGGTGGCTCAGTTGGTTAAGAATCCGATTTCTGCTCAGGTCATGGTCTCATGGTTCATGAGTTTGAGGCCCGGGTTGGTCTCAGTGCTGACAGCTCAGAGCCTGGAACCTGCTTCAGATTCTGTGTCTCCCTCTCTCTCTGCCCTTCCCCTGCTTGCTCTCTCACTCTTTTGCGCGCGCGCTCTCTCTCTCTCTCTCTCTCAAAAATAAACATTAAAATTTTTTAAATCAGTTAACTTGATTTTTTAAGTTAATTATGAAAGTATATATTAAAATTATTTATTAGGTTATTCATTGTATAGTGTGAATACTGACTAAAATGCAAAAAAGTAAGCAGATTATTTTATTCAACTATTAAACTATTTTAAAGCAAAAGCGGCTAAACTTCTTAATTGGTGACCTATCTTTATTGATAACTCTACACTAGATTTTTTTTTTATTTTCAGATGTCTCTTGTATTTATATTGGACAGAAACTGAATTTCTAATCAATGGCTATTGTTAGAAAATTACCTCTATTCTGCAATTCAAATTTGATAACTCATGAGCTCTTTAATGACACAACTTTTCTTTTGTGGTTTTTTTCATATAAAGAAAATTCTGGTATACTGGAAAGAACATTAGCTAAATAGTATATTTAGGTTCGTAGCCTTATTCATTTGGAACAGACATCAAATTTAGAGTATTTAAGCTGTTACTCATTAGCTACATGACTAGGAATATCAAATTCTATGAGTCTTGATTTGCTTGTTTATAAAGTAAGAATTATAATTCCTATTGCATAGGGTTATTGTAATGATGAATTGAAAACAAGTTTTGGCTTCAAATGTTAGGAATCAGCAATGAGTGTAATAATAAGCCTGTAATGTTGTTGATGTTTTATATTATACTCTCTCAGATATTTGATTAAATACAAAGTTAATATATTCTTTTGTAGTCTGGTAGAAGTGGAAAGACAATTCCAGAACTAGAAAAAACCATTGGTTTAATGAAAAAAGTAGTTGAAAAAGTCCAAAGGGAAAATGAACAGTTGAAAAAAGCATCAGGACTACTGACCAGTGAAAAAATGGCTAATATTGAGCTGGAAAATGAAAAATTGAAGGTAATTTTTTAATATAATTTATTGTCAAATTAGCTAACATACTGTGTATACAGTGTGCTTTTGGTTTTGAGGATAAATTCCTGTGATTCATTGCTTACCTATAATACCCAGTGCTCATCCCCACAATTACCCTCCTCAATGCCCGTCACCCATTTTCCCCTCTCCCCCTCCACCCCCCACCCATCAACACTCAGTTCATTCTCTGTATTTAAGAGTCTCTTATGGTTTGCCTCCCTCCCTCTCTGTTTGTAACTGTTTTTCGCGTTCCCTTCCCCCATGGTCTTCTGTTAAGTTTCTCAATGTGATCATTTGCATGGAATGTTTTCACCATTATAATTTCCATTTAAAAATTTTTTTACTGTTTATTCATTCTTGGGAGAGAGAGAGAGAGCAAGCACGGGAGGGGCAGAGAGAGAGGGAGACATGGAATCCCTTCCTCTGAGCTGTCAGCACAGAGCCCAACGGGGGTCAAACCCGTGAGATCATGACCTGAGCCGAAGTCAGATGCCCAACCAAGTGAGCCACCCAGGAGCCCCAACATAGTTTCCATTTTTTAAGGAAGATTTTTAAACATATTCCTACTATTTAAAATGGTTTTAAGAGATGCAGTAACTGTTTTACATATACAGAAAAACTTGTTAGAGACAAGGCTAAGAGAAATCAAAGTAGCTCCACTTGGTCATTTTATTATTTCAAGACTAATGGTTCTCACTCTGACAGCATAAATACTTACCAGTGTCTATTTTCAAATATACAGATGCCTAAGCCCCCAAGCCTGACATTGATTAAGTTCTTTTGGGGTGGGTCCTACCATAGGTATTGTGATTTTAAGTCATCAGCTCATTCTAATGTGTAGCCAAGGTTGGGAACCTCTTCTCTAGATGACCTGTATGAAAGGGAAAACTTTAATTCTATCAAAAATAATCTCTAGGGGCGCCTGGGTGGCTCAGTTGGTTGAGTCTCCGACTTCGGCTCAGCTCATGATCTCACGTTTGTGGGTTCGGGCCCCGTGTTGGGCTCTGTGCTGACAGCTCGGAACCTGGAACCTGCTTAGGATTCTGTGTCTCCCTCTCTCTCTGCCCCTCCCCCTCTCATGCTTTCTCTCTGCCCCTCCCCCTCTCATGCTCTATCTCTGTATCTAAAACATTAAAAAAAATTTAAAAAAATCTCTAAAACTGCTTTGGATTAAGTTTTATGAGTTTATAGGATCATCTTTTATTTCTTTGTTCTGATAATGTATAATTTATCTTTTACTAGGCTGAATTAGAAAAACTTAAAGTTCATCTTGGACGTCAATTGAGCATGCGCTATGAATCCAAGACCAAAGGCACAGAGAAAATTGTTGCTGAAAATGAAAGGCTTCGTAAAGAACTTAAAAAAGTATGACTTTCTTTACTGATTATAATTACTTTTTTATATTAAGTAATATATCTTTGAAAAATTTGATGAAAATGTCTATTCAAAGCAAAGTAGATATTAAGAGATTTAGGAATTGTATCTTTATGGCTGCCAACCTTTCACTATGAGGAACATTGAAAATAAAAAATCAATTAAGAGGCAGTATAATGTAGAAGCCACACATCTGGGAGTCAAAATCCTAGCTCCGTTACTTACTGGCTATGGAAACAAGGACAAGCTACCAGCCCCTTTCTAATGCTTGATTTCCCCATCTATAAAGTTGGCAATAATAAGTATCTCTTTCACAGAGCTGCTGTAGGACTTAAGTGAGATAATATTTGTGCACATGGCCTAGAACAATGATTGGTATAGAGTAAGGAATATATGAAACTGTTAGATTAAACAGTACGATCCCTTTCTATTTAAGTCACAAAATATATTCCTTGCCTCAGACAACTAGGTGTTGTTATTTATATGGATGATTTAGTGAATAAGCTGAAATCGAGATTTTTTAAACTAGTTACAATAGTACCTGAATATACTGTGAGGCCAGAGTGGTAGTGTGCTTTGCATGGATGTTTACTAGTGGAAATAATTTATGGTACTTATAGTTTATGCTCATAGCTAGGCCTCTCAAATACTAGCGAAAAAAAAACTTCTTTTAAGTGTGTTAAGATATTAACTATCCCATTATTCTAGAAATACTACAGTGACATATGTAAAGTAACCAAACAAAACAAATTTTCTTTTTAATTTTTTTAATTTTTTTTTTATTTTTGAGAGCGAGACAGAGCATGAGCTGGGGAGGGGCCAAAAGAGAGGGAGACACAGAATCTAAAGCAGGCTCCAGGCCCCAAGCTGTCAACCCAGAGCCTGATGTGAGGCTCAACTCATGAAACACGATACCATGGCCTGAGTCAAAGTCGGATGCTTAACTGACTGGGGCTATGCAGGTGCCCCAAAAGTGACAAATTTAAAGCAACCACTAGAGTAAAATACTTGCAAATGCATTTTTCTCTTTTTTTTAAAAGTGTTTATTTATTATGAAAGCACACGCACATGAGTGGGAGATGGACAGAGGGAGAGGGAGAGAGAGAATCCCAAGCAGGCTTTGCACTGAAAGTGGGGCTCGATCTTACTCATTGGCTCATGACCTGAGCCAAAATCATGAGTTGGACGCTTAATTGACTGAGCCACCCACATGCCCTGTAAATGTATTTTTCTAACCTGGTTTACGTGATATGTTGTTCTAATTATTTTGATCATACTGCTGTTTTAGAGTAAATGAAACATTGGATATTTATTAGAATTTTAATCAGCATTTAGAGCTCCAGGTTACTTTTGTTTTCTAATTTGTGGTGGTAATTTTGAATATATTACATCTATGAGAACAATATTGTTTTGTCATCATGTACTAATTAGCTTTTAATGATAGGAGACTGAAGCTGCAGAGAAATTGCGGATAGCTAAGAATAATTTAGAGATATTAAATGAGAAGATGACAGTTCAACTAGAAGAGACTGGTAAGAGATTACAGTTGGCAGAAAGCAGAGGTCCACAGCTTGAAGGTGCTGACAGCAAGAGCTGGAAATCAATTGTTGTTACAAGGTAGGAACAAATAATTTATAATCTGCACAAAGTTTAATCCGTTCCAATGCTGCCATTATTGTTACAAAAGAATAGGACACTACTCTGATTAACTTGGTTCTTTCCTGATGAATTGTGTAGTTGTTTGCTTTAATATGATACTTTTAGCAGTGCCAGGACAGAAAAAGTGTTTCTTCTTCCTTCAAACATTTAATGAATGTGGGTGGCAGGGCATGGACAGAGCAGAGCTGGGGCTGGGCTGAGGGTGTTGGAGCTGGGTGGCTATCACGAAGCAGCTATCATCTATGAGCCTGAAGTGATGCTGCCCAGCTTCTCCTGGGGGCTGCTTTTCTCCAGCTACAACTCAGCTTCTGCATTATATTTTTCTGCATTGTGTATTATATATTTTCTACCTCAAGTATAAGCCAGCCATAATTCAGCTGTCTTGTCACATCCTGTGGCAGACTGGATCTGGGCTGTGCTATAATTTTGGACTTCTGTTGTGGGAAACGTGTTCTTCAGATAGCCCTGACAGATGAATCCGGCGGCATCTTCAGTGTCTCACTGGCCTCTACTTTCTGGCACTAGAGTCTCTCCCATCCTGTGAATCTTTCCTACATGTGCGATTCCTGCCTGTCACATAAACTTTGCAACTGTCAAAGAGGTGTTAGGAGTAAAGATTCATATGTTTATTGTCACTTTCATCATGTCTAGTTCATGACTCTAATGAGTCCATTAAAGGCTTTGGTGTCATTCTCATTTCCAATTTTAAGCAGATGCTTCCAGTACTATAGAAGCCAGAAACCAATGAGATCCTACCCATGTCTTCCCATTAAGTTCATCCTGTATGAACTTGTGTACTTTACATTCACTGGTCCCATTTCGAAAGGCAAACTCATCGTGGTTTTTGTTTTGTTTTTTTAATGTTTATTTACTTTTGAGAAAGAGAGGGCAAGCAGGGGAGGGGCAGAGAGAGAGACAGGGAGACACAGTAGCTGAAACAGGCTCCAGGCTCTGAGCTGTCAACACAGAGCCTGACATGGGGGTCGAACTCCGAACAGCGAGATCGTGACCTAGGCCGAAGTCTGATGCTCAAACAACTGAACCACCCAGGGGCCCCAAGGCAAACTCATCTTCATCTTACCATATTCATAGAGTTCTTTATGTCCACACATCTCCAGCCTCCCCTTCAATGTCTACCTTCAATTTAGAGGGGTGGATCAGCAGTCACCATCACTCCAACTAGGATGGGAGCCTTAGCACTGTGAGGCCACAGCAAGTCCGCCTGGGTCTGCTGCACTGTACTTCCCCTGTCAACCAAGTCTAAGGAGGAAGGTTATGCAGGCAGATTAGAGGGCAGCCCAAGTGGCCAGGCAGGACCTAGAGAAGGGTCCTTGGTACCTAACACAATATTGAGAATGCTCAGAATCCACTCTCCCCCTCCCACCCAAGCTCTCTTAACTCTTGAGAGGGCTAGTGCGAGGCTAGTAAAGGAAATCGTGGGTGATATTATCAGGGAAAAGGAGTCTCTTTGGTCTGCCTGGACCCCAGCTGAGGTACTCAACCAGCAACTCTTATCAGTTGACTTCTTGGTTGGCCCTTTATTTCCTTCTACAATGCCATGTAGACCCAGAAGGAATTCTGAATTACTTTGAGATTTTTTCAGCAGATCATATGCTCAGTACATACTACATGCCAGACTCTCTGCCTCACGTTAGATGTCTCTCTAAAAGGCCGACTTTGGTTCCAGTGGAGCCAGGTGGTTTCCATGGCTTTAGAAATAACCTAATTCTCACTGTGACCTGAAATAAATTACATCTCTTCTGTGAGTTCAAGTGTTGTTTTTATTTTTTAATCTATAGAAATGATCGTCCCTGTCTTTCCTTTTCTAAAAAGGGCTCTGTGAAGCTACAGAAAAGATTAATGTGAAAAGGGCTTATAAGCATTTGAGAGGGGTGATATTTAACCATAATTGAAGATGACTTTGCCTTTTACATAATTTGTGTGTTTTTAATCTATGTACTGTACAGGTAACTGAGCATAGGGTAGGCCTTCAGTAAACTGAAAAAGTTACGTAAATCCTGTAGAATCCACTTGACGGAGTGAAGGCTAATTCTGTCTGATCCTTGACAAGAGCCTCCCTAAATAAAAAAAAAAATTAAAAAACTCTGCTAAGATCTGCAGCTGGGATTATACATGCATCTCAGTAAAGTGTTTAGAGATCTCTTCTGGGACCCATGACACATTAGATCTCTCTCATGCCTGCATTCTTCATAGATGCTCTATTTACTCAACAGACCAATGACATCTGTTGTTATCAGGACTTATACTGACTGCTAAGACCGGCTGGGTGATGCCGGAGCTATTACGTATGGGATGATCAGAGAAGACTGGGTGGCACTTGAGCAGAGAATTGAATGAAGTGAAGGAGTAAGCTGCTGGTATTTCACCCCTTTGGTGGAGTCTGTCAGGTTAAGAACACGCCTTTCTGATCATAGTTTCTCAGATTTATCAAAAACTATTTGAAGGTACTGAAATAATAATTTCTGTTCCTTGTAGTGTCCTTACGTGATTCTGTTACCAAAGCACTCTTTTTCCTTTCTCTGGGAAAGTTTAAATATTATAAGCATTGTCTCCCTTTAAGGTGGTATGATACACTTAAAAAATCATTTTGCCTCAATGCTTTAAGTTTTTCTTTTGGAGTCTAGGTTTTTGTTTTGAATTATTGGTCATTTCTTTCAAGGTTCTGGATCTACTCAGATTTTGTCATATGCCATTTTCTCACCCACGCTTTTGCATGTTTTTCCCCTCCCAATAGTGTCCTTTTGGTTTTGCTCCACCTGGATACCTTATTTTGTATGCTTCTGTGTGGGTATCCATGATGTATGTATGAACTGCTTTAATTTGTGATCTTTAAGTACATGTCTGAGACTACCCAATAATACAAAATTTGATAATCTGATGAATTGCACTATTTGTTTTGTGACTGAAAAAATACTAATCGTAATCTTTTTGATAGTGATCGAACAGGATCCATCCTTGTTTATAACCTTGGGAAACACCTGAATCCTCTATTTTAATTGGCTTGTTAATTAGGGATACTTCTCCCTTGTTGTCACCTAATGCTAAATAAATAAGGAGCAGTAAAAAAGATTTGACTAGAAGCAATATAAGATAGTCTGTTATTTTTAGTGCAATAACTTGAACTGACTTTTAAATCAATGAGAATTATTTCCATGTCTACACTATTTTTCTTTACTTTTAGAATGTATGAAACCAAGTTGAAAGAATTGGAAACCGATATTGCTAAAAAAACGCAAAGCCTTACTGATCTTAAACAGCTTGTAAAACAAGCGACAGAGAAGGAACAAAAAGCTAAGAAATACACTGAAGACCTCGAACAACAAGCAAGTAATTTTTCTTTACATGAGAAAACAATGCATTACATCTCAAGCCACTCCTTGGCATTATCTTCTGTATATAAAAATGAACTCTTGGGGCACCTGGGTTGCTCAGTTGGTTAAGTGCCTGACTTCACCTCAGGTCATGATCTTGCAGTTCGTGAGTTCGAGCCCTACATGGGGCTCTCTGCTGTCAGTGCAGAGCCTGCTTCAAATCCTCCGTTCCCTTCTGTCTCTGCCCCTCCCCTGCTCATGCTCTCTCTCTCTCTCAAAAATAAACCTTTAAAAAAATTTTTTTAAATGGAACTCTTAACTAATTCCTCCCCTAGAAGGCCCCTCTAAGTAATGGCACCACCATTCAAACATTTGTTTAAGCCAAAAACCTTAGATTATCAATTCCTTCTTTCACACCCCATCTTTTTCATTAAATAACATCAGCTCTTATTTTCAAAATAGATCTCAAATTTGACATCTCAGCACCTCCAACACTGTCAGTCTAGTATAAGCTATTCTCTCACACGTTTAGAATACTCTTTACCGAAATATTCTCATAGCTCCCTGTCTCTGAAGAAACGGAGGCTCCTCAGACGTTCCTTAGCCCTTCATCTACCTTCCATGGTTCTGAGTTATTCTTCTTGATAGTCCTTCCTTCCTCTGGCACATTACTATATCCTCAGTGTCTGGGAAAGCAGTACTCAGTAATTATTGAATAGAACACCATAGATACGTGCTTTTGGAAAACCCAACTTTCAAGATGCTTTACTGAAAATATGTCTTTCTAAAACCCTGTATTTCCATATCAAACTTTGCTTTCTAACTTTTCATTGTGCCCAAAGATTGAGATTCTCAAACATGTTCCTGAAGGTGCTGAGACAGAGCAAAGCCTTCAACGGGCGCTTCAAGTTCTAAGGTACAGTATCTGTTCATACAACTACCATTAAAAAAAAAATTCTTTTGACATAACCAGGTTTGCTGTATCTAGAGATTAGGATTTTTCAAACATGATGCCTAAAAGGCTTATCAGTCTTATTCCATCCTTCTAATGCCAATTACTCTTTTACATAATAGATGCTGGAAGAAAAAAAAAAGGGTAAATCAGATCCTAATTTGCCCAGAGGCAAATATTAATGAAAGAAAAAAATGATTTCCTTTAAGGGCTCTGTGTAGAATACTCTCATGAGGTTCCTCCAACAGGAAAACTCATAAAAACGACATCAGATCAGACTTTACGAAACATGAAGAATTTTCATTCTCTAATCTCAGTTTGAGAATGGTAGCATTGCAACAGTGAGAGTAAATGAATAAATGTTTACCTTTTTAAATATCAGCAAGTTACAAGCAATGTACGTCACACAGTTCCTAAGAAATACTTATATTTTGTGAAGCATGTCTGGTTTTTGTTGCTTCAATACATAATCATTGTTTTAACACATAATCATTGTGTTCTAGATTAGCTAATAGACAGCTGGAAAAAGAAAAGACAGAATTAATCCATCAGTTAGAAGTTAACAAAGACCAAAGAGGAGCTGAAAGCACCATATCTGGTAAGGTATTTTATAACATTCTTATAGTATGTGAGCTAACCCAAGTCTTTAATTAGGGTTTGCCTTTTTTATTCAGATTTCTGATGACCATCTTCCTATAAAATTAAATCGCTGGTACAGGTTTTTAGAGCTCTTTCCTTCTTGCAACAATAATGTTCCCGTTGAGTCCTTTGAGTTGTTGTTTATAATATTTAGTAGCATTGCTCAAGTGTTTTTCTCTTTGTGTTCCATATGGGTGTTGCCTATAATCATGATACAATGCTAAGCAATGAATACTAGGTCTGTTGCTTCCATTTTCAAAGTATAGGCCCCTTTAAGCCCTCTGAACATGATCTTCTAAATGTTGTCATCTTATTATTACCTTAAAAACTACATATAGTAAACATTGCCTATATATTTTTTCTCTTACAAAGTAAAACAAAGTCTAGCCTTCTATATGCTTCCATTCAGAAGTGATTAATCGTTCTACTGCTATGTGCATATGTATACATACATGATATGTGCATTACCTATATTGTGTGCACACAATGGTTGATCCTCATTATTTTCAGATTCTGTACTGTAAATTCAGCCACTCACTAAAATTTACTCATAACGCCCAAAACCAGTACTCCTGGTGCTTTTGCAGATACACAGCACTGAAAAATTTAACTTTTGACCCACGTTTTCCAGATGAGATCCAACAAGATGAAGCTCTGCGTTATTTCAGCTTTCATGTCTCAGATGAGAGACAGTATGAGGTGATGGGGACAGTACGAGGCAGTACATACAGAAGAGAGACAGTACAAGGTGATGGGGACAGTATGAGGTGATAGGGACAGTACGAGGGAGTACAGCATAGGGCAAGAAGCTCTGGTTCTGGAGCCAGTTGGACTGGGTCTACATCTCAGTTCTGACACTTACTAGTGGGACAGCTAGACCTCAGGAGAGTCACTTGACACTTCTGAACTTTTTCTGTTTTTTAAAACAAAATAGAATCTACCAGGATGAGTTGTTTCCAGGATTCAAAGTTATCATCTACGTGAGATCTAGGTATATGTGTGTACATTTTCCCTAAGAGTAATGGTACATTCACTAATTCATTGTTCATGTTGACTTTTTAGAACATCACTGTAAAAAGGAATCATTTGTTCATTATATATTTGATAGCCTGAAGGAAATCGCAAATTCTGTTCCAAAGGATTATACCAATTTATACCTGAACAATCTTTATCTCATATAGCTTTTTCAGTATTCTACCACATACTCTTGTTGCTACTATGTATGAGCTGTCAAGTATGAGTTGTACCAGACACCATGGTAAGTGCTTTATAAGCATTTTATAACTTAACTCTGATAACCCTATATGGTGGGTACCAGTGCCTCCATTTCACCTGTGATCTTTACCTTAAAGAGGTTAAAGTAACAAGGTCACAACAACTAGGAAGTGAGAGAGGCAGGATGAAACCTAAATCTGAGAAACTCCAAAGCCCCTTACCATTCCCTGCTATTGACGACAGAAACTGCATTACTGCCAATAGGCAACTAAAAATAGTCATGTCAATTTCTCTCAACAGGATCTCTCAATTTTTTTTTTAATGTTTGTTTATTTTTGAGAGAGACGGAGCATGTGCAGGAAGAGGGGCTGAGAGAGAGGGTAACACAGAATCTGAAGCAAGCTCCTGGCTCTGAGTGGTCAGCACAGAGCCCGATGCAGGGCTTGAACCCACAAGCTGTGAGATCATAACATGAGCCAAAGTCAGACAGTTAACTGACTAAGCCACCCAGGCACCCCACAACAGGATCTTATAGCAGCCAGCTTAGTGTACCAAGACGAGCACAGTACCAAAGACTTGTTAATACTGTTGACATTAGGCTAGTTCTCTCTAAACCTCAGTTTCCTGAGAGGGAATTTCTGAACCCTATATTCTCCATCTATTTAAAGGAGATAGGTAAGGATACCTATTATATTTCAAAGACGGTTAAGGTTCAAAATCAAACCAAAATTGTCTTGGCATTCTAAGGCACTATTTAAACACAAAGTAGCAACAAGAATACATGGGAGAATATTGAAAAAGCTGTATGAAATAGTCAAATATTGTTCAGGTATTAATTGGTATAATCCTTTAGAAAAGAATTCACCATTTCTATCAAGCTTATATCATTAAGCTAACTTTCAGGAAGTGCTATACATAATAATCGCTTTTACTGCCTATTTCATTACTAATCTTTGTAACATATAGCATCCCAGTGATTAAGAACCAACTCTATAAAAAATCATTAGCACTGTCTACAAAGGTGAGTGAACTTTTGAAAAATATTATTTTGCTCCACTTTCCAAAGGAATATGGGTTCTGCTGACTCTATTCCCAAAGGAAAGGATGAGGAAAATATTTTCTGGCTCCAACTTATAATTAGGGGACCATTCCAAAGGAACCTTAATAAAAATATGCTTCCTGTCTCATTCATGAAAATGTCTGCTGCCCATTATATTTTCAAACTTGAGCATTACTTTTAAAATTTTACCCTTCAATGGCTGCAAAATAGGACAGATGTAGTGTTTAAAGAAAATGTTTCTAGCAAAGATGGCAATTAAATAAAAAATCCTACATGTCCACGGATTCTCATTATAAAATTAGATATGTTAACTCCAGGTGAGGGGAATGGAAAGAATCCAATAAATTAAACTCAAGCCTTTGTGCTCTATTTGTGTACTTAACGTTTTCCAACCACAGTATTAGGATTTATTATCCATCCTGCCTAGGACATTTTTCATGTAGTAAGTACACAATAAACGTGTACTGACCTATATGGAACAGCCAATGCTGTTGGGTATCAGAAGCATTGGCCAGCTACGGTTATAGCCCCTTCCCTAAGTCTACTTACTCTTTTGCTGTACTTTGAGTACCTGACAATTTTTCCTGGCTCTATATTTTTTTCTCTGGAAAATAATTTCTTCCATGTAAAATTAACCTGATTCTACACATCTAATGCCTAGCATATTCCTTTTCTCTTGGTCTGCTATGGAATTACAGTACCTGAGAGAGATAGCATTACAGTATTCACAGTCTGAAAAGTGTTCCAGCCATAAAATGCCATAGTTTCCAGGTTCTGGTTTCATAAGTTTTCTACTTATATTCTCTAAACTAAATCTTTTGTCAGAGTGGGGAAAATTGAAGTCTCTAATTTTTATAACTTTTTTGGCAGATCCTGATCAACTAACAGAAAAGGTAAAAGATTTAGAGACACAGCTCAAAACCTCAGATATAGAAAAGCAGTATTTGAAGGTAACTAAATAATTTTATCTAATTATAATATTATAAATGTTTTGTGAAAATAGTTGTTAAAAACAAATTTTATGAACCCTAGCTCTGAGTTTTAAGTATACATCCTAAAAACTCCTGGGGTCACATGATATACTTATATTTTGACCTCAAAATTGCAGAGTTCATTATATTTATCAATTGTTACAAATATCAAACAAGAGCCACAAAAAAAAACCGGACAGACAAAACAAATAGGATTAAAGAGTAAATTCATTTTTTAATTTTCACAAATACAGCTATTTTATTTTCTTAAGTTTTGGGTCACATTGGCAACAGTGCCTTTTATTTCCTTTTGAAATTCTTTCCAAGAATAGCTCCCTTAAAGAAAGGTATTTGCCATGCTTTACCTCTTAAAGAATCTATAAACTGAACAAGACAGCATGAATTGGAGAATTAACTTGTAATCACTGGCTATTCTAAATGGTCACGTAAGTTCAAATTGTCTCTTCACCAGATGTGTCTTAGCCAGGTAGAAGTTCTAAGGTTTCCCTAATCCTAAATATGTATTAGTAAGAAGTTGACTATTCTTAAAAAATAGGTATCTGTAAAGAAAATATAAATGAAGCCTAAACCAAAGAATCTTAACCAAAATAACTTGTAGTGAATAGCCAAGTCTCTTTGATTCCCTCAGAGTATGCTTTTGGATAAAGATTAAATCATTCTCCCCACCTCCCCACAAACACACAGTTTAAGAACTGATAGGAGTGGCTGGATGTCTCAGTCGGTTAAGCATCCGACTTCGGCTCAGGCCATGATCTCATCATGGTTCATGGGATGGAGCCACACATCAGGCTCTGTGCTGACAGCTCAGAGCCTGGAGCCTGCTTTGGATTCTATGTCTCCCTCTCTCTCTGCCCCGCCCCCCACATTCTCTCTCAAAAAATGAACGAATGTTAAAAAAAAAATTTTTTTTTTAAAAAAGAGCTGATAAATTCCAGTGAAAGACTAGGACATAATTTACAGAATAGTTTTAATTTGCCAGTTAACAAGTTCGTTATTAAAACATTGTACAATGAAACCTTATTAACAGAATCTTATGAAAATATTTCTGCCTATATAGTTTATATTTGATTATTCAAGTTACTTTGGATTTTATGTTTGTAATTACATCTCTTTAGTTCAAACCTAAAAACTGTATTTTATTCCTACCTATACCTTTTAAAGTTATCATGTTTCTATTAGGAGGAAATAAAAAAGCTGAAAAAAGAACTGGAAAACTTTGATCCTTCCTTTTTTGAAGAAATTGAAGATCTGAAGTATAATTACAAAGAAGAAGTGAAAAAGAATATTCTCTTAGAAGAGAAATTAAAAAAACTTTCTGAACAATTTGGAGTTGAATTAACGAGTCCCATTGCTGCTTCTGAACAGTTTGAAGATGAAGAGGAAAGTCCTGCTAATCTCCCCATTTATTAAAGGGCCACCTGTAACTGTAGTTTTATTTAACTATTTATTAACTTCGTAAGTTAAAACTCCATCAGGCAATGAAGTCTCTGACCTTCATGATTTCCGTCTCCATATCCTGTACCTTGGAAGTTTTGGTAAAATTTACTAAATTTTAAATTTTGTAATTTAAAGTATGAAATTTTAAACATTAAAAAGTATATTTTTGAAGGTTTTTAGATTCAGTTAGGACTATCAAATGAGCTATGATGAATTTCTGTACATTCATAATATTTAAGTTTTTTTTAAAGAGTATGGGGTGAACTTTAATAAATTTAATATTTAAAATTGGGTTTTTACACTGATTACATATTTATATGTGTTAAGACTAATTTTATACATATGTACCTGTATATAAACATGAGGTTATAGCCACAGGTTAAGTGTCTAGTAAGATTAAATTTACCTTTTTAAACTCTTTAATTTTGAAAGTTAATGATCCAGAATTGTTCATTTAATTGCTGTTTTTAAATTACTCCCCAATTATGGCAGACAAAATCCAACCTTTGTACAAGGTAAGGAGATTACTATTACATTTTTAAGTCTAGTGGTTGGAATTCATTTGCTGCTTCTAAATAAAATCTTGAATAGACATTTGCAACTGGGAAATTCATTTCTTCAAATGCTAGAAGACGTATTGCTATATTAGACACTGAACCTTGAGATATTTTGCCTTTCACACATGGCGAATATTCAAGATTTAAATAGAACAATAAAGCTGTTTTTAATTGCACTTCTAGTTTATACATCAAGTACGATCTCTCTGAGTCTGCCAAATTTCTGATTATCTATTTTTGAAAAAAGATTAAACAAACATTTAGTATCAAAGGCATGGTCATACTTGTTCAGGTTCATGTTGATAATAACTGGTTTTGAATTCATGTAAGTATCCGGAATTGGCCAGCATAAGCCAAGATGATGGCGATGAACCTGAAAAGAGAAAAAAGGGTGATTAGATTTTAGATTGTATTACCTTCGTCCACTTACAAATACTTGAGTGCCGTCATCTGCCAGGCACTATATTTAAGGCTCCACTTTATCTTACCCTTTTTTTTCATAGCTGTTCTCCTCCTGACATATTACTTATTTACTTGTTACTGTCTATCTTCCCCTTTAGAATGTGAGCTTCATGAAGGCAGAGACATTGTTTTGTTGACTCTGTACTTCCAGGACCTGGAAACATGCCAGGAACATAATCAGGGGCTCCATAAAAATGTAATGAATAGAGTCTGTTGTTGAGTGCAGAAGCTACCCAACTGAAAAATACGGGTGGGGAGGCATTCGAAATATGTGACAGAATGGTGCTTTTTGCTCTGATTGAAATTACTCAAGTATGGTTAGGACATATGCAGTATGCGTATGTTTGGCAGATCGGAGTGTATAGAGCAGTTCCAGAAAGTGAAGCAAGCGTCCTATCATGAATAATCTTAATGTCACTAAGCAGTTTTATGTAGCAAGTAACCTTTTCACTTACTGTGAAGAATGGAGAGAAAAGGGAGAAGACTGAAAGATAACATTCAGGAGGGTGATATACTAAGTCAAGCATGAATTCTGGCTTAACTTTAAATGCCAACTGGTTGGGGACAAGTATATATTCAATAGATCACAATCTTTAAGAAATAACTGTATGTATGAAATAATGGAGAGAGGGGTTAAAGATGGTATCTAAGTTTCTGAATTGCTGGAAGATGGGATTGATATGACCAAGGTCCAGTTCTGAACATTACTAATTTCAGGAACCTGTCCGAAATCGTATAGACAAGTCCAAGAGACAGAAAGGGCACAAAGTATAAAATAATTCATTCTGTAAATATTAACTGTCACTCTGGCACCTGTAACTCAAATTCTATAATCAAGTTTGGGAAATGTGGAGTTAAACTACACGGATACAGATTATCTCAACATTCATGTTGCAACATCCATTTCCAAGGGAATATGTAATGTGCAGTTTTTCCAGACATTTTCATCACTTTAATTCTGAAGAACATGTAGGAAAACCAAAGTCCCAGAGAATCAATACACACTGGGAAACATTATCATATAAAGAATGGTGGCATGTGAGATGAGGAAATTAAATGTCTTTACAACACATTAGAATTAGTGCAATTTGTACAGAGTATTCTTGTGCCATTTCTACATTGTTTTAGGAATGGAAGATGAAATAATCCCACATGCTATTTTTTGCCATTACCTTGATTAAACAGCCATCATTGCAATGCCATACTATTCCTTCAATTTTACCCTCTCTGCAACCTTCAAACCAGGATAATAGATCATTATGCTTCAAGGCTGGTAGATTTCTTATTTGAAATGCCCCATGTGGTATAAGAAGATGTAATGGATGCTTCTTGCTTCCTAACCCTAAATGGTAAAAATTTCCATTAGCCATATAAAAGTTTCGAAAAGAAATGAGAACATTTACTTCTCCAAATAAAAAAGCCTTTTAAAACATTTAGGAATAAATTTACCAAAAAGTTTAGTTGGTTTTCTGGAAGAGAGAGATACCACAAGTGATGTCATTCAGAAGTGTCACCGCATTAAATCTAAATTTCACCCTCATATAGTCTACACCAGGGGTCAGCAAACTATGACCCTTGGGTCAAATCCAACTGAACATCTGTTTTTATAATTTCAGTGGAACACAGTTATACCCATTTTTTAAAGTACTGTTTATGGCCTTGTTTCAGAGGTGTGGCCTACAGAACCTAAATATTTACTATCTGTACTTTTACAGAGGTCTGCCAACCCCTGCCCTATACCATTAGCCAAGTTCACTTACCATTCAGTGTTTGCCAAAACAGCCACACTGTTATCTCTGATAACTTGTATAATTATGATCTTAACTTTACACCTGACAGTCTGTTTCTGATCTCTATATAGGATTTTACTATTCCAGCTTTAATATCCTTGAGTCTATCTTTATCTGCCTATCAACAGTGTACTCCACAGTGCCTTCTGGACTTGAACGCAATTCTCATAGTACAGATTCTGATGCTCAATATGCCATTCAGTGTCAATTCTTTAATTTATTCTTAGCTATTAATGCTAAACTAATTACCTAGCCATGAAAAACACGTAATTTTCATTCAACTCATTTCACATAAATTTTAAAAAGCAACAAAAAGTTACACTTGATTAATTACCTTTCACAAATAGTTCTATAATGTTATCACAGGAAAGAATGAGAAGCTAAATTCAACCTTTTGGATTAATAAAATGGTTAGAGTCATGCATAAATTTCTCTATGGTCATAAACAGAAATGGCTATAATTCTAGAAAGCTATTTAATGCTAATTAGTCATTTCTTTAATGTGTGTGTTTTAAGTTGAACCCAGGAAATTCTCTTTATAAATGACAGTTACTGTAATTGAACAGGAAAAGGCTTCACTCACCATATGGGTTTCCATTAATATTTGTTCCTATAAGCTCTAGTGTTTGTTCTAGGAGATCTGATAGCGGCACTGCACTAATTTCCAAAAGACCAGGATCATCAGGATGATGCTTCAGTACCAGGGCAACTTCAAATTCATAATTAACTACAGAGGAATGCCAGCAATACTGTTTGTTGTTTTTCTCCACTGGTACCCAACCTATCATGCAAAGAAAAAACCTGATATTACATTGCTTTTCTTTGGATTAAGACGAGGTAATTTTTACTTTTGTTGTAAATTTTCAATGTTTTTTGGATGTCTATCAACACAGAGATTATCATTTTTTAAGTCAGTGATAATAGTTTTACTACTTTTTAAGTCATAATTTTTTAATAATGTTATTTTTTTATTCTGTTGAGGAATTAACCTGTTTGATGATTCACTACAGAGCACTCAGCATTCCTTTACCAGAAAATTTACCTTCTCAAGAAGAACTGAACCTTTATTTATTTATTTGAAGTTTTCTACTTTCTCTCCAGTTTCAAGGACTACAGATCTATATATTAAGTGTTCCACAACTCACTGTATTGTTCCAACATTTACCGACTAATGTACTGATTCCACATTTATTGAATGTCATTGCTATTCCTCACCTAACCCGTTACCAGAATAGGATCGTTCACTGTGGATTCTGCTGTACCCCTGCTTAAACAATCAACTTCAGGATGAAGTTTAAAGTCCTTATATGAAATATAAACCCCTTTAAGATAGGAGCCCATTCCACAACCCCAGCCTCAACTTTAATAATGTCCTCCAGTGTCATACACCCTAAACATTCCAGCTACGGAGAAGTGTTACATGGAACTTCCAAGACTCCAAATCTCTCCTCTTCCTGACCTTCCCTCTTCCCTGCCAGCTAACTTCCTGGTTCCTAAGCTTCAGTCCAGAAGTCCTCTCCCCTTACAAGCCTCCTCTGAACACCACAGGCTGAACTAGAGTTCTTCCTCTTTCCTCCGACTATACCGTTACCCTGTGGATGCTTTCCTTTTAGTTCTTAAATCAGACCAATATTCGATTTCCTCTAGTGTCTAAAAGATCAAGGTTCTGATCTTCACTTTTGTATTACTAGAACCTGAGTACTCTGCACATTATAGGTACTCAAGACATGGCTGCTGAATTAACCTTAATCTGAGGTTTCTACTCAGCGCACTTTTGGAAAAATGTTCACATCCCCAGAGAAACTACTTATGAGACACCTATTTTCACCCCCTCTTTATTGCAACAGTCTTCTAGGATTTTTGCAAAAAATATACACATATCGTTACCCCCAATCTAAAAGGTAAACACTGCTTAGTATCTCATGTCAAACGAAATTAATCATATCATCTACCCTGCCAACAACTTCAAGGCTCTTCCCACTTAAAGTTTTTTTTTTTTTTTTTTTTTTTTTTTAATTTTCAGACTATAGGTAGTAAACTATCTAACTCAGAGAAGATTCTAAACCTGTGAGGACATTTTTGATATGAAACATCTTTATAGACTGTTAATATAAATTAGATTCAGAAATTTTGTGCTATACAGATAAATACTACAAAGAACCAGATTAAAATTAAATTCTGTAATTTCTGGATCTCTTGTTCTTTATACCAGGAAAAACAAAAGTGCATTAGAGAAAAGTTTTCATGATACCAGGAATGTGTCCATTTTCATCAGGCATCGGATTCCCATTTAACTGTTCTATTTCCTTCGCTGGTATCCAGCACTCTGGAACAGGTTTGAAGTCCTCCTCAACATTCCAAAAAAATTCTAAAAGAGTTAAATAATTTTATATGTAGTGATACTTTAAAAAATATAAAAGACTGAACAAATTCAGTGTAGGAACAGCTAATAAACCCCATTCAGGTATCATAATTATTCTCCATCATCACCAGCACGTGACTGCACTTCTCAGGATTAGAATATACTAGCACCTTAAATTTTCAATTTTGAACCCATCACCATCTGTAACAGTGGATAAAAACTAAAGTAGCCAATGTTCCAGTATGTGTAGATTTATGATGAATTTTTAATGGACTATAAATGTGTATATATAAATATATACATGAAATTTCAAGTGGATATATAATGATTAATGTATATATCTACTTATATAATATTTAGAAGTATTTTAATATAATTAAAAATATAGATAATCCTTTGAGATTTGTGCCTGATTTATAAAATTACATACTTCTCTCAAGCCAAAACCAAAATGTTACTCTTTATAATATATATATAGAAATATATATGTTTTAATAAAATCAACATACTCTAATGAAGAGTCATAAACATATTAGGAAAACAATTTAAAATATTTTTCAAGAATAATCTTTTACCTATAAAGATACTCAATAATTTTCTTCTTTTCCCTAAGTGCTTAAATTTTAAGAAGGATATAACATATAGAAATACCACAGCAAGAAATAATAATAAGGATATAATGTATAGAAACACCACGGCAAGAAATAAGTCAAAAACTATACATTTAAATCAGAAAAAACAAAACAAACTAAAAAAATGGAAAAGAAAAAGGCCTACTAACCTTTTGAGTTTTGTTTTGAATGTAGAAAATTTTTAAATCTTTTCTCAGCTAATTTGTTAGGTTTTCTATCTAGTCGAGCCCAAAGGTATGGCTGACCTAAAAAATGATATTAATAATAAAAGGGAAAAGTTTAAGAGGCACACAATAAAACTTGCATTGAAAGACGTTTCAGCATAAATGTTTTCAATAAACAATAGGGTCACCTTCCCTAAAAGCAGCAATCTTAGATGACAAAGGTAAACATGTACTCTAACCAGCAGTACCCGATGTTGTGCCAAGACCGAGGTCTTTGGCTAAAGAATGGTAAGCATGAGATAAAAATATGTGACCCTGTCATAAGCACATTCCATGGAACCAGAATTTGTGAGAATGCTACCTCTATACTAAATGGAAACATATCCAGATAATTATATTCACACTTTTCCTGAAACATAACTGTGTGCTGTAAGGGTTAGTTCCCAAAATTCTGTAATTAGGCTGAGCTGTTTTGCATGGCTCTGATCCCTGGTCAAGGCGTGAAACAGTGATTATCAGTCATGATTTGTAATCATGGATCTAAGAAGTTTCAGGCAGTATGCCTGCATTCTTTACTGATAACAATGAGACTAATGAGTCTTCCACCTGGTCTCAGTGAGACTCCTGGAGGGCTCTGCTGTTGAGGCTGGTTACTTGGCAGGAAGATGCCTCTGTGACCAGCAGAATATAAAAATCCTCAGCTGAGGGGTGCCTGAGTGGCTCAGTCAGTTAACAGTACAACTCTTGATTTCAGCTCAGGTCCTGATCTCACAGTTTAAGTCCCACTTTAGGCCCTGTACAGACAGTGCGGAACCTGCTTAGGATTCTCTCTCTCTTCTCTCTGCCTGTCTCTCTCAAAATAAATGAATAAACTTAAAAAAATAAAAATCCCCAGCTAAGACTCCATTTTAGATTCCATTACCTAAGTGTGTTCCATGCATACATCAGTGGTTCCTGATTTGAGAAAGTGTGTCCTGCTAGGACGTTGGGGGCTGGGAGCGGTGGAGAGGGGTACAGGGTTGGGGGGGGTAACAACAGGTGCTTTCACCTGGTCTTCCCAGACCCTTTGCTGTGATGTACATCCTTACTTTTCATGCCCTTGCTAATACCGTGTACCCTTTACCTGTAAACTGAGGATTTGCAATCACTGTCATTTTGGGTCCTGTCCCCTAAGTTTTCTTTTAATAATCCATTCATGCTTAATGGTCACTACTATACATCATACATAATGATGCATATTTAAGTTTTTTTTAATGTAAATATGAAAGCCTAAAAAATCTTTTCGTTTCTTCAAATATATTTTGAAACTATCCATTATAGTTTGGTTCAGACATTCCGTATTACCTATTAACTATCCCAGTAAATAATATGAAGAACCAGATTAAAATTATATTGTCATTTCTGGTTGAATGGACCTTTTGTTCTTTTTACCAGTAAATATAAAAACCTCATTTCACTCATACCCATTAAAAGGGGTACTACCAAACAACTGTGTTGGTGAGGATGTGAAGAAACTGCGACCCTTGTGCACTGCGGGTAGGAACGTGTATCATGCAGCTGCTACAGACAACAGTACGGCAGTTCCTCAACAAATTAAAACTAGAATTACTGTATGAGTTAGCAATTCCACTTCTTTGAATATGTACCCAAAAGAACTGAAAGCAGGGTCTCAAGGAGATATTAGCTCACCATATTCACAGCAGCATTGTTTACAACAGCCAAAATAGGGAGCAGCCCAAGTGTACAATGAGGGATGAATGCTATATACACGAAACTATGTGGCAGGGACATAAATTATATGATATATACAAACATACTGTGGTATATACACAGCAAAAATCACTCAGCCTTAACAAGGAGGGGAATCCCGATGGATGAACACTGAAAATCAGCTTGTCAACCAGACAAATAGTGTATGATTCCAGACATGAGGTATCCAGAGTAGTCAAAACCATAGAGACAAAGTAGAATGGTGGCTATCAAGGACCAGAGGAGGAGGAATAGTGAATGATTTAATGGGTGCGGAGTTTCAGTTTTGCAAGATGGACTTCTGGAGATAGATGGCGGTGACGGCAGCGTAATAATGAACTGTACACTTAAAACGGTTAAGACAGTAAATACTGTTAAGCGTTATTTTAATCACAATTAAAAATGGAAAAAATACACATTGAAGAAAAGATTTCCTGATACCAGGAATGTGTCTAGTTTACATTTAACGGTTCTGTTTCTCTTGCTGGAACTAAGAGGTCATTTCACCATCCGCAGGAAATCACAAAGATTATTTCACTTTTCAATGCATTTTTTTTAACTGACAATTTCTATTTTAAATTCCAGCTCTCAAAAGGCATTAAACTGAAACAAATTAGAGATACTGCCAGTAAAAATAAAAACTAGGGAGCTGGCACCAGACTGAGTGGCGTAAGAACAAGCTTTAGGATCAAACATAGGTTCTATCACCAGTTCAGCCATTCATTAATTATATGGTCTTGGACAAAATTATTTAAGTTCTCTGAAGATCGGTTTCTGTATCCGTGAAATGGAGAGGCTACTGTGCAAATTAGAGATAACATGTATAAAGCATTTATCACACTGTCGGCCTTTAATGAGTATTAAGTAAATGTTAATTATCTTCCTTTCCTCCCCCAAGAGAAAGATAAGGAAGTATAACAATTGTGAAATTCACTATTTTGCTATAATAGTTAGGTTGCGAAGGGTTTATGAAGGGTAAATGCCCCATTCTAGATATATATAGTTTGTAAAGTGATTAAATAATATTTGTTGGGGTGCCTGGGTGCCTTGGCCAGTTAGGCATCCGACTTCGGCTGAGGTCATCGGCTGAGGTCATCATCTCGCGTTTCTGGGTTCTCGCCCCTCATCAGGCTCAGAGCCTGGAACCTGCTTCAGATTCTATGTCTCCCTCTCTCTCTGCCCCTCCCCCACTAGCACTCTCTCTCTCTCTCTCTCTCTCTCATTAATAAACATTAATAATAATAATATTTGTAGTAGTTTTATTTTACCTTTATAGTTAGTAATATAACAACATGTTCCATCCACTTTTTCTGTTGGAATTGCACTGTATATATCTGCATCTAATGCCTTGTGACTTATAGTTTCAGTTGCCAAAACTTTAAATGGCTTAAAAAAGAGAGAAAGAAAACTGGTTTAAGATCAATAGCCTCTACATCTTCACACATACTTCCACCTGAAATGTTCTTAATTTCACTATTTCTGAAGTATAATCTCCTGCTTACCCTTCAAGACAATTTAAAACCATTTCATCCATGAAATTCTCATGAATCACCCCTTCCCTTCTATCACAGCATTACCTGTTTTCCCACACAGACTTGTAATTATTCACATTTCTTTATCCACCATAATGAGCCGACACCAGGAACCGTGTCCTATGTACCCCAAGCACAGACTGTTCCATCATTTACTTGACAATTATTTGCTAAATGCCTTCTACAGGTTAAGCACTGTCCTCAACACTAGGAAATACAGAGGTTAAAAAAAAAAAAAAAAAAAAAAGTACCTGCCTTTGGTAGAACTTTCATTTTAATGAGTGGGAAAATAGTAACAAAATGTGTAATACAATGTTAGGTATAATTAATGCTAAGGAGAAAAACAAATGGGGACTCTTTCGGCTTTAGCCATAGTAAACTGCATAATTTATGGGGGGTTTTTTTACTGTCAGGAAGAGACACCAAGACCAACAAGAATGGAGAAAAAGAGTTTCTGCAATTCCTACCAACTTTGTAACTGTAATTTATTTTTATCTCTGAGATTTATGCCACCATTTTACAGTATAAATGACCTGAAGTTACATTCATCTTAAATAATGGGAAAATACTGCACAATACTGGTGTGTACAGGTTTAAAACTAAGATGTGGAAGTACTATCTCAGAGTCAGGCAGACTTAGGAAATTAGCACCATTCTGTTACTGGTTCAGTACTTTTAAGATGAAACAATGGGGATTTATCACTAACTGCTGCAATTAGTATCAGAGGCTATCAGTCTAACCTGTGGTGGCAGAAGAGAGGAGGTTTGGCCCAACAGCAATATTTGTGTATATTCAAATTTACCAAGGATCCTATGGAGATTACTCTGCTGACAGAGCTCTTGATGAGTCCAAATATTGCTTCCATAAGACTAAATTCTCAAGCACTCTTTGCTACCAACATGTCCAAAAGACAAGATAAGATACCAAGGGGTATGCAAAGTTCCCCGTCTCGTTGAAGACTTTAAACTGTGACTGGAAAAACAAGGCATGTATGTTTATAAAGTAATAGTGAATATCAACTGAGTGGTCCTTTACAACTTCCGGGTAGAGGAAATCACGGAGAAAGGTGATCAAAGATTTCAGAGAAGGTCTGATTTGAAAATCCTGCAAGTAATCCAGGCGGAGGGCACAGCCTGAGCACAAATAAAGACAAGCCTGCACCTGGAGCATTCACAGGATGCAACAGACTTTATTCCAACAGAGACTTCCCTGTAAGTAGGCAACTCCGTCACAGACACACATGGCATTTTCTGCTGCACTGAGCCCAGGCACCTCATGGTAGGTCCAACGGGCACTTCAAGAGTAGAATGGACCTGATTAATGGGAAGCCTTGAATTATAGTTAAGGATCTGGATACTTACTACGCTATAAATAATAGTGTGAGCTAATCTTAACTACAGAGGGACATGAACCGGGGAATTATTTTTCGTGGTAGAGAGTCCTTTTACAAACTGCCCACTTCCACCCCCAACATACAAAGTTGAGAATCACAGCCAGAGTGAACCACTACTTGGGATGTCAGTATTTCATTTTAGTTTGTTATGGCTAAAAAAAATAAAAGCTTGGCAACTAGTGCTACAGACGTTTAGTAGTTAACTGTGGGGTTCTGACTAAGAAAGACCCTAACAATGATATGATCATTCTGGGTGGCAAGAAGGATTAGGCAGTGCAGGAAACTGCACATAAACTACTAAGAACTATAACAGCGATGGCACTAGAAAGGATGTTATAAGGTAAAAACTGTCAAAGCTGAGTGGAAAATTGGCACAAAAAGGCCCTAGGGTTCATTCTTTAATTCAACGTATATTTGCCCAGGGCCTACTACATTGTCAGGTCCTAAAAACTGGGACTAGAAACAAGGCAGTCTCAAAACAAGGAGAACACCTGTGCAAATGATCTAAGGGAGTGGGGGCCTATGCCAAATGCACATGATGAATTTTGTAAGATGAGTTCAAAATACTCAATACCTGGGGATTCTGCTATCACGGACTGTGCTACATATTAAAGAATTACCCTGATACTGGCTACTAATCATGCACCAGTCCTTACTAAGGTCCCTCGGTGTGTAAAACCCGGTGCTGAGAGAAACACCCAGGGATGGCAACACCAGTTCGAATCAAGCAGGTAATTACTGGTAACAATACGTGAGGTCTGATCTCAAGTGACCTAATTAGGCTAGCTGTCAACACCACCATAGGCTCCTAGGTTAGAACCGGAAAAGCAAGTCTTCTAAAACATCCCCTTTGTCACCACACTCTTGAAAAGTAGTAAAGTTTGCACTGCGGTGATTATGTGACTACTTAAAGGGTCTTCCCCAAAAAGGTGGTTCCCTGAGAAGAAAGAACACTATTTAATATGTGGGCTTTCAATTTCCAGGCCACTGCAAGTTTGAATTGCCTCATCAGAAAACTTCTCTCGAAGATTCCCTCCCTTACAACTAACAAGGTCCAAGAACCTGGAGCTCAGGGAGTAGACCCCTCTCCTAGACCTCCCCAGCGAAACCTGCCAAAAAAAAAACCTCCCAGCCTGCAGGGCGGCTCTAATGAGCCCGGCAGCCCCTGCGCGGCCGCTCCACGGGGGCCGCACACCTCGGTACCTGATGCTCCCTTTTGGTGGAGGGCTCCTCTTTCACCTCCGTCACAAACACACACGGCATTTTCCGCTGCACCGAACCTAGGCGCCTCATGGTGGACCCAACAGGCAGTGCGAATGCTGAGCGCGTTTCCAAAACAGCAACCCAGCCAGGAAAGCGTCCCCAACAAACAGCCGCGGGGCTCAAGGCACGCACGCTGCGCGCCCAAGCACGGCGGCAACGCCCCTACGTCCCCCAACACCAAGCGTGGGGCGGGGACGCACGCGTGGAAGCGGCCTCCTGACCGCGGCGCCTTCTGGGAGTTGTAGTGCAGAACCGAGGTACCGCCGTATGCACTCCCGCGAGCGTCGGTCCGGGTGTGTCGGCCATAAAACGAGATCCGTTTATGGGTTGTGTGTACTTCACACTTAGTAGTAACTGATGATATTTATGAAAATTAAATAATATCAAGTTATAAGTAAAGAATCATTTCAGATGGCGATTTAACACCATCCTGGTGAAAGCTAATTGCCTGTTTTCTTTAATAATAAGTTCCTCGGGGAAGCACTATAAAAGTTTAGAAATATCCAAAGACCTTTCAAGTCCTAATGGAAACAGATTTCCCAGAAGTGTTAGAAAACGCTACAATTAAAACACCTGGGAACCCACCCCTCATAGTAATACCATTTGGATTATGCCTCATTGTGCAGCCTAATATAGTCCAAATTGGTTCTGATTTTCTTTCCTGAGTGCAAAGTTTAGCCTTAGACTAATCCAAAACACGATTTCAATCTCAATTTTCTTCATAGGAATCTCATTTATCTTATATATGACTCCAAAAGAGTCCAAATAGCTTGAGTTGTTGAAGTCAATCAGCTGCAGAGCTAAAAACAGCTTTGTCTTAGTGCTTAAAATGAATGTTGGAGGGTGAGTGATAAGTCAATGATTGAATAAAATATTAAATATTTAGTAATAGTAGTCTTTCTATCTTATTGAGGATAGTAGGCTTCAGCAGGGGAATTCTGACTACTGCCATTTTTATGTGCTTGAACAAGACCCAGGTCTCATTTCCATAATTGTATTATCTACAAGTACCATAGAGTCCAGCATTTTCCTGACTTAGCCCTTGGAAAAAGTATCTATATATAAAAGAGTGTTTCCAAAGAATAAAATATCTCCCCCCTCCCAAGCACTATTTTTTGATTACTGGAGTCACAGAGGAAGAGAAGAAGAGATTTGTAATTTCAAAGTATTTACTTTCTCTTCTGCTATCTTTTTCTCCTAGGAAAACAGAAAATGGCCATTATATAATGGCCATTTCTATAAGGGATAAGGGACAGGGCAAATAGAACATCTAATGCTGGCTGTGAGCTATTGGGACCAGATGCTTAGCATTTTCTAGTCAAGCACCAGTGATTTTCTCTTCTTCTGGAGGAATCCTAACAAGCAGCTTGTTTCATGGGTCTCAAGGGAATAATAATTAAATAACCTTCACAACTATCAACTGTCATTTCCCAAACTGCCACAGAATCTTCTATATCCAACATTCTATCATTTCTGAGAAGGGACCATCTTCTAAAATATTCTACTTGCTGTTTGAATAGTAGCAGCAAGGCTAACCATTCCTCAGGAAGCACTCCATTTCCAGTGCTTTGATTTCATCAGTGCCTGGAGCAAAGCCTTTGGCTAAGACAAAGGAGCCCATGTTAGGAGAGAGCCACAGTTCCAATTACAGTTATAAATGGGGCTCCTATTCTAATGGGTAGCAGCCAACAGTTTTGCCTCATTCTCATAAACCTGAAGAGCCAGCAAGGAGTTACTACCTGCTCCTGTACTTAGAGTGGTGGTATTGGATCACAAACTGGAAGAAAGGCTTTCTTCTCTGACTGACATATTAGTGTTCTAGCATGCACCAAAGATGAAAGACACTCAGTGTGAGTCCACCTTGGCCAACACAAAATACTTACAGAAGTTTTAGGCCTACTCCCAGTGGTGGAGACAAATTTCCCATCGCTCCTCATTACAGGGAGTAAAAGTCCTCTTGAGTGTGGTCACAGCTTTTCCTGAAAGACTAGAATGAATTTCACATCAGGAAAGAAATGAATAAGGTGTAAAAAAGAAAGAAAAAGAAAAGAGAGTTTTGTTTAAAAAAAAGAAGAAGAAATTAAAGCTCCATGCTAAGGACTACCAAAATGTACAGATTTACTTACTGTTCTTTGCAATAACAAAACAAAACAAAAATCCCCATTATGGTTTGACCTGTTTTTGCTGTGTCTAATGGAATATAATTGTTCCCAACAAACTCTAAAAGGTAAAAACCTTTTTTTATCCTTTCCCCTGTGTTAACCATGATGTTGCATGTAATCATGCAATAATGGTATTTGGTAACAGTATTTGGAAATAATCCATGCGGCTAAAAGCTCATAGGTGGAGAGGGAGTTTATCTGGAGGAAAAGACCACTTAGAGATGTTTCTTAGAGGTGTTGCTCTCAGTTCACTTATGTGCTTAAATGAGCACTTTGTTGATCTAGATTTAGAAGGTAGAGCAAAAAAGAAAGCAAGATATTAAGGTGGTGTTTTTTTTTATCTTTATTGATATTTTCAAGGGTTTAGCCAAATATTCTCTACTTCTTCACTTACTTTTAAAACTACCCATTTATTTTTACTTTTTTCTCTTATTTAGTTATAGGCAAACAACTCTTTTCTAAATTTTAGTTTCTTATTTTATTTCCTAGATTTTTACCTTAAAGTATTATATTCAGAGAGTTCATACTAATTAGTCCATTTTATTTAACTAAAATGGGAATCTATAGGTCTTTATCTTATTAATTTCTAAATCAAAGTACATTGCATTTTAAAAATACATTTTGATCTACTGTACCCTGTCATCTCTATGGCATCTTCTAAGTCACCTACTATGAACAATTTTATTAAATTTTGTAGGTTTTAGTTCTTTTAGTGAAAACACTAAGATGAAGAAAGACCTCTAACTGCTGATTGAAATGTCTCATTCTGGGAATCAGATTATTTCACCTTGTCTTCAACAAATTCTCAAACTTTACAGACACTCTGGAAACTTTTCTGCTATAGGAAGAAGTTATTCCTCCTTTTATGATGGATGAAAAATGAATGAATATAGCTACAAGATGAATAAATAGTCCAATTTATTTCCAGGTACCTATTAACACAATCTGAATGATTTTTTTCCCAATTCATTGGATAGCAGTAAGTACATATTTAAATAATTTTATTTATTATCTTGGAGTATAGATAGTATATTTACATACTTAAAATTTTTAGTTTTTTTCTAAACCATATAGAGAAATTAGAGCTTACAAAACAGCTATTTACTTGTGACATATTTAATATTTTTGACTATAAAACTATGAACTAGTTTATGTCCCATATTCAATTAGAACATTAAAGATAAAATACTTTATTTTTACTAGCCTATTTGGCTAATATACTAGAATTGAGAAAGACCATATAGAATTCACTAAGGTAGGCTAGCCTACAGTTACGTGTGAGGTCATTTATGATGAGCAAACAGTGGATTAGGTAACAATGAGGAAAATTCTGGAAGTTTGAGTTTGTGTGCTTACTAGCAACCACTTTCAACATTTCTGCAAAGCTAGCGAAGGTATCTTCTAATTTAAATTTCTTTAGGAATTATCTATTGTGTAATATACTGTCAACAGGAGGTCAGTTTTAAAGGAATACTACTGATAGCCTGAAAGACTGTGGAAAAGAAAAATTTTCCCCCTTACACACTGATAGTTCTTATATTTGCATTCCTGCAATTCTTATATTTAAAACATTGGATTAGCAGCAAGAGAGTTGAAAATGGCAGAAGTTGGGAATGACTGCTATTTCTTTTTTAATTCCACATGCATAAAGGTAAATATTGTACAATTTATGGTACTTCACATGCTTAATTAAGCTTTTTAGTAGAATGAAGGAAGATATGGCAATAATTTGTATTGCTGAGTCAAAATTTATTATTTTCCTGCAAAATATTTTACATATTTTCAATCTGATGTAAAAGCTTATTTATTTTTTACATATTGAATTTCTCTAAGGAAATTAACATTGTTATTTGTTTACAATTACCCTTACATATATATATATATATATATATATATGCCAGTTAAATGCCTATGAATTTTTTGTCTTCATGTGGCACTTTTGCCTATATTATGGCTCCTTTGAGACATCAAATTTTTAATACTGAAACATATTGAAACATTGTATGATACATCATATTGTTATGGTTAATGTGATTCCAATCATATAAATTCACAACGTTAAATTCAGCTTACTATCAAACTTAGTTTAATCTAATTGATTTCCTATTTGAAATTTATTAACCCAATTACTGAATTTTTCCCTGTTGACATTTAACAGCAAATATAACGTGGAAAATGAAAAAAAGTAATATAAACAAATTAGCTAAATATGAATTCAGGTTTTTAAGGCTAAAAGGGAAAAGCATTTAAGAGATTAGAATTAATGGATCTCAATGAAACCAAATAAATGTAGAAACTTGGAGCTTCACATTCATGCCAAGATGAAAGACACAATGTATCTGATTTAAAGTGTTTCATCTCTGCTAGAACCTCTTTGACCATAAGAACTAAATCCACTTCAATTGCCAGTACCCTTATAATTGAACCTAAAGATGATAAATAGCAATAGAATTTATATTCCATATGAGCAGAGAGTTTTGTTTGTTTCACTGCTGTATCCTCAAGTACTTAGCACAGTGATTGATGAGTGGTAAAATCTCAATAAATAATTAAATTCATAACAATAATAATAGCAACCACAATACCTTCCTCACATAATTTTTACAATCTGTGAAGAGGGCATTTTATTCCTTTCATACAGATAAGGAAACTGAGGCACAAAGAGGATGAGTTAATGTGTTAACCTTGTAACTATGGACAAGTAATGGAACCAGGAGTTCAAATACTGGTTTATCTAGCCCCTGTCTACTATCCTGTACTACAAGATCCACAAATCCACTTTTAAAAGGGGGAAATACTTAAGGCAGGAGTAAGAGGATGATAAAAGATAAGAAAAAACATGAAACATGTGTCAAAAGAGAATTCAATGGAATATTTTTGTTGTATGTTACGCACCTCTCTGTCAAGAAGACAATGGCCTGCAGTTTTTCCAACTGTGGACCTATGTGTAAAAGATACAGACTTAAAAACAAAAAGTAATAGCATCCCATAAAATGATCCACATTTGCTTTTGTTGATATATAAAGATGTTGGTGTGTATATATGTATTGGCACAATTGTTTATCTGTGTAGACCAAAGGCATAAAGCATACAGATTTAATATAGCATAATGTGGTAATTACTTAAAATTCTACAATAATATAAAGTTTAAGCTCTATTTACTTTCCCTGTAGAAAAACACTTAACAGTATCTCCATAGACTAAGAAAACATTATCTAATAAAGGGATTGATTAATAGAGATCATCTCCAAAATTAGAATATGACTGGTGATTCTTAAAAACAAGACAAAACAAAGAAATTTGCTTTTTCCAGAAAGAGAAAATTAAATTGCCCTGTCATTTGGATTGTGATTAAGAATATCACTGCTCTCATATATCTATTCTTAGTGAATCATATGGACTAATCGATAATAAAAAATAGCAATTTATCAGTGACTTGTAGCATGTTGTACTATTTAATCATTATATATTCAGTCTCTCACTAAAATTAAACACATTTGCTAAAATTTAGGCTTATGACCTTATTTTGTAGCATTTTTTGTGATTCTAATTTGATCTAGTCATATTTTCTTTAATTAATTAGCGACCTACTGTTGTTGAATGCTAATGCTAGTATGTTGAGTTTTCTATACTGTTTACTTCTTTCTTTTAGGGTTCCCAGTGCCGATTCCGACACTGTGAAGAGGCCCTTGGCAGTGACACTGTGTGCTCATTATGGAGAGAGGGAAAATGTTTAGATCCACTTTGCAGATTTAGACACATGGAAATGCAGGTAGAATTACTCACCATCATCATGTTTATTAAAAGGATCTCTCTTCAATAATATTGAAATGTACAGTCTTATAACACATTAGAGAAAAAATGATTCTTTCTTCCACTATTTAATTTTAGGCATTTTGCATGTTACTCAATTTAAATTCATAGGAGGCATATATTTTAGAAATATCCATTGCATCTTTTAAATAGCAGAGTTTAGATACATTAAAATCGAGAAAACATACATGATCCTAAATCAGTAATTGCTATAGTTTTGTTACATGTAGCACATTGTATTTATTTTGAATATGGTATCTGATCAATACATTTATCCCACCTCCTTTGTCTAGCAAAACTGCAGCATTTCATGCTTCTGGGAAACGCAACCACTTGGTTGTGTGAAGATCAGTTGTATCTTTTATCACAGCAAACCTCGAAATATCAATGGATTATTTTTGCCACCAAGTAGCAGTGAGTATATTTTTTGAATAACGTGGACATATACCCTATTATAATCTGGTTTTGGAGTAGCAGCATAGAATGACGCATTAAATTAAGTATGGCAAAATGAATGTGATTTAATAGCCAATGGATAATTTGGGATGCTTCTATCTAGAATCATGAGATAAGGCTTAGAATGAGCCATCAAGTAACTAACAAGTGAAGTGAACAAAGAGCAAGTTAAACTTTCTCGGTGCACAGCTAACATGGACTGGATTAATCTGAAAGTGAAATGACAACTGGCCTAACTAGGTAGGAGGAAATTGTGTCTCAGCAAAGCATCATTCAACTGGAGCCAAGCTTGGTGATCATGCCTCACTGTTGCTCCCTATGAATGTGCAGAAACCTATCTTGTAAGGGGGCATGCTCTGGGCTGCACACTTCAGCTTCTAAAAGAGCAGATGGAACATGTGGTTCTTAAGCTTCAGTTGTGGACAAAATGCAACCCCATTGATGCAAAAGCTGTGGCACAATTGAATCTACCTGGATGATACTGAGACTCTCCTTTCTGGTGAACTTCAACATAAATTCTGGGAAGGGGATGCAGAGGACACAACACCCTAAAACAGTGAGTGGCAAGAAGCTTGCTTAATAGTTGGGATAGTCAGGTTTCCCTGGTGCTCTCTGTCTATACCAGTCTCCTCCTATGGCCAATGGAATCATTCTAGAAATGAGCTTATAGGTTATCAGTCCTTTGGGATTTGAAAAATTGGCTTCAGATAATCCTTGGCAATGGTAAAAATTAGGTCCCCTAGCTATATTCTTCTGGAAAATTCTGACCTCATGGAAGTCATCATATATACAATACCTTGATCAATGATTCTCTTCCTCACTAGACCGCAGACATCATAAGGATGGAGATCATAACTAGTTTCCTCACCAGTGCTCTCCACAGTGTCTGGAGCACAGATGTTCAGTAAAATTGGATGTATAGATAGATGGATGGGGATGGATAGATGACTATGGAAACTACTAGGTACCTACTGTAGTGTAAGTTATTGCACCTACTAAGTGATCGACCTGGCTTCATTGGTTTACACAGAGTATGATTTTATTTCACCAGGAACATTGTTCTAAATTCCTTCTACCTAGTGAATAGTTTGCTTCTTAATGGTCTAAGATAAAATTACTATTTTTGAAACTAGTTCTTTCAGGACTAGAGGAAAACAGATGGCATCTCTGTGCAAAAGAAGGGTAGAATGTCTGTGTAACTGACAATTATTGGGCTCCTCATTGTTAGAAATGCCCTGGGCTAAATTCTGTAGGGATACATTTTTTTTTTTACTCTAATTTTTAGACATAGAATCTTATGGCTAAAGGTAACTTCTGGCTATTCTGGAACTCTTAATTTCTTCAACAGGTATCAAGGCTGAATCTGACTCTTGGGGTAAGCTTTCCTCTCTCTCAATAGGATCAAGACTGGATCCACGTACTGGGACCAAACCCTAGGCATTGTACCTTCACTGTAAGAGGGATAAGCGAGGTTCACAGGCTGCTAATACCTTGCTTTCTCACACCTCCTTCCTCTATAGGGCACAAGAGGGAGCCCCATACACCCATACCACCCTACAGCTCACCATCAACACACAACCCTCACTTATCTGTTTTGAATTTACCAGGATTAATTTCATTCTGCCCTTCATTTCTATTTATCTCAGTTTATTTTTGAACAATAAAAACACTCCTGGGTGTTTCTCATTTGTTCTCACACCACTACCATACAACACTTCAGCCACCAGATGGGTGGATTTTTTCCCACATCAATGATTTTTTCCACACAATGCTCTGCAACATCATCTGGGTGTCCTTACAATTCAGTTCTAACACTACCAGGAGTTAATACAGAGCCCATGGGTTAAGAGCTCCTATAAGACTCCCCCACCCAAAAAACTACTTCAGATGTCAATCAAAAGTAGTAGGCCCCCAGGCTACTCAAACTCCTAACTGGGCTTACAAATTGGAGGTTTCCATGACCTCCCTCCTCAGAATCCATCATTAGCTAGAATAGTGCACAGAACTCAGGGAACTAATTACTTGTGTTGACCAGTTTATTATATAATATAGGAAATCATAAAGGATATAGATGAACAGTCAGATGAAGAAGTACATAGAGTGAGGTCTGGAAGGATCCAGAGCACAGGAGCTTCTATTGTGGAGTTGGAGTGTACTGTCCACCCAGCATGTGGATGTGTTCACCAATTTGGAGGCTCTTCTAATCCCATATTTTTGGAATTCTGTGGAGGCTTTATCATGGAGACATGATTATTAACTCAATATCCAGCCCCTCTCCCCTTCCTAGAGGATGGGGAGGAGAGAGCTGAAAATTCTAAGCTTCTAATTATGGCTTGATCTGTCTGGTGACCACTCTCTTTCCTGAAGGAGCCCACCCAGAATCATCTCTTTAGAGCAAAGAACACTCCTATCACCCAGGAAATTTCTGAAAATTGAGATTCCAGGCACTGGGGATAGAGACCAATATATGTATTTTCTATTATTTCATGTCAGTGAATACCATAAAACCCCATCTCTCAATTGACTCATTCCTATCCTTAGTTGGTCCCTTGCATCCATACCTCCCCAACATTCCATTATCAGCAGGATTCTTTCTCAACTTCCTCTCTGAACTTTCCCTTCATCTTCACATCTAATGTAAGCATAAGACCCTACTTCTCTAGACCCTACTTCTCCTGCAGCACTTTGCCAAATGGTGGCTGTTTTTTATTTCTCCCAGTTCTTAAGTAGCATTTGACCTGGAGGTGAGGTTGAAGGTTTCCTTGGTCCTCACTGCCAATTTCAAATTGCTCTTTGTCCCTTCTCCCTAAAACCATCTAACTTGTATTTCATGCCAACAGATTATTAACAGCCAACAGTGTTGCTATTTTTTGTTTTGTTTTGTTTTGCCTCTGTTTACATCCATCCTGGTCTCTCCTTGGTTTTCAGAAGTCTGACCTCCTGGCTCATTGTCCCTCTAACAGTACTCCTGTGTCAATTCTTGGTGATTTCATTCTATAAATATATGATATGCATATCACCCTAGCCTCTCAGTTCCTTGAACTCAATTCCTCCACTGAGCTTATCTTCACCATCTCAGTCACTCTCTTAGTCATAACCAAATGCGAATTACCACTCCCTACCCTATGATCTCAATTACATGCGTTTTGCCCTATGACCTATTTTTCTATTTCAGTCCTTCCAGAATCTTGATGTAAACAATGCTTCAAGTCCACTGGGACCTTCAATTCATTGATTGTACCATCTTTTCACAATCCCTTACCCCCTGGATATCTTTCTGAACCTCGATCTGGTAATCTTTCCCTTGCATACAACTTCCACTCTCTTTGCTACTTTCTGGCTTCACTGTACTTGGTTAGCAACCATAAGCACAACTTGCCACCTACTCAGTTCCTGAATCTTTCACAGCTGGACATAGCTTTGGTAAAATATGTAGGTATGCTTATTGGATTAAATATGACCACAGACCTCAAATGAGACCTTAGTGCTGACTGCCAATCATATTAAGCAATACTTCTCAGTTCTTCTATATTCTCCTAGTCTATCATTTCATACCTTCCTCCTTCCTTAATCCCCCACCCACCTCAGATGATGACCTTATGTCTGACTGAACTGAGAAACTTTAATGAGGAGAGCCTCCACAGATTTCCATCACTATACTCGCTTATTAGAATCTGTACTTACCTCTTCCCTACTCTTACCAAAGATGAGCACCTATTCGAAGGCTATCTTTCCATTTATTAATTAACTGGACCTTATCCACTCTGGTCAACCCAAAAACACTGATTCAACAAGTCTTTCCTCTGTCTTCTACATAATTTTTTTCACTTTTATTGGACCATTCCTATCACCATACAAGCATATATTTATTTCTCTAATTATTAGAAAAAATTATCCATTCCCTTAAAAAAATAAAAGTAAAAATTAAAAAAAGAAAAAAATTATCCATTCTCTTGACCCATTCTCTCACAAGCTACAACCCCATATTTTTCTTTCCCTTTGTAGCAGTTCTCCTCAATATGGTTATCTATTCCTGGTGTTATCAGATCCTCCCCTCCTATTTTCTCTCTAACCCTGTGTAAAAAAGGCTTTTCATCCCCTTTCACCAGTGTTATACAAATTGTTAAATCCAGCGGTTAATTCTTAGTCCTTACATAACTTGAACCATTAGCAATATTTAATGCATTGATCACCCCTTTCTCATTGATGCAATTTGCTTATCTGGATTCTAGGACACTATACACACACAAAAAAATGTTTTTTAAATGCTTTTGTACCTAGTGCTCTATCTTCACTCTCCCTTGTTGACTTTTTCAACTTCTTACATGTGGAATGTTCTCACAGTTAGTCCTTAGTTCTCTTTTTTTCCCTATCTACCCCCTTGGCAATCTCATATCTCACATCCAATCCATACAAAAATCCTGTTTACTGTCTTAATATATCCAGAGTCTGCCTTTTCTCATCATTCCTGCTACTCCCACCCTGGGCCATGCCACTAATATCATCTGATGCCTAAACTATAGCAACAGCCTCTTAACTCTTCAACTCTTGTCCTTCTATGTCTGTTCTAAGCACAATTGCCAGAGTAATATGCTCAGATGTCATGCTTCCAATGGCTTTTCATTTCATTCAGAGTAAAAGCAGGGTCCTTAACAGAGGCTTAAATGATTCTACTTGATTTGGTACCATTTACTCTGAGTTTATCTTCCATAACTCTCTTACTTGCTCACTCTGCTCCAACCACGCCAGTTTCCTTGCCCTTCCCTGCTTTAGGGGCTTTGCATGAAATGCTCTTCTGTCAATATCTTTATGGATAATTCCTTTACCTCTTCAAGGTATTTCCACAAATATGACCTATTAATGAGGTCTAAGCTAAACACTCTTCTTGGAATGTAGTCAGCCTTATCACTTCCTCCCTACACATTCCCAATCTTTCTGGCCTTGCTCTCCTTTCTTTTTGCCATATATATTGCCAAAATATATTTTTTCAGATACAATATAATTTCCTTGTTTACTACATCTATTGTTTCTTGTCTGACTCTTCCCTATAGAGTGAAAATTCCATAAGAGCAGGAATCTGTATTTTGTTCACTGATGAATCCCAAGCACCTAAAGTAGGAACATAATATTCCCTTTCACACAGTGGCCAATTCCACCCTAGGATGTCCTGAGCAGTATGGATTTGTGTTAAGCAAGCAACTATTTTCCCTCTGCCCAGACATGTTTCTGTGCTCTAGGAAAGGGGATTCAATTTCCAGAATTGAATTAACAAACTTAAGGAAGTAACATACTTGTTTGAGTTATGTATTGAACTACCATATCATCTGTTCGTTTAGAAAATATTTCAACCCCTCAGAAAGAATAATTTGATCTTCTGTAAACCTAAGCTTTCCTAAAGTATTTCCAGGAACAACCACCTACCAAGGTTCACATTAACCCAAACTAGGACCATAAATCTTCTCACTTTACACAAAAATTACAAGGTTGTGCCTTTATTAAAATATACCATTTTATGTTTTGGTAAGTGCATGTGATCAATAAATTCAGGGTGGGATTATGACACACATAGCACTGTGGAATTTATGTATAATTTTGTCTCTTAGGGAGACATAAGAGAAAATTTAGACATTTATTTTTAAGAGAGAGAGAGAAAGCAAGCTCAAGCAGGGGAGGGACAGAGGGAGAGGGAGGGAAAGAATCTTAAGCAGGCTCCTTGCCCAGCACAAAGCCTGACATGGGGCTTGATCTCAGTAAGTGTGAGGTCATGACCTAAGCCAAAATCAAGAGTTGGGTGCTGAACTGACTAAGCCACCCTGGTGCCCCCAAATTTAGATATTTAAATGTGCAACCTGTAAAAGTTTCTAGGGCTTCTGCTTGAGAACTTGAGACCCATCATGAGTTGGAGCCACAGCCATGTTATCTAAGTCACCAGCTGTTCTCTTGCAGAATGATCTGCTTGCCAAAAGCAATTTTTCAAGTGATTTGCCATTGTATATCTTTATTAAGCACTAAGTGCAATTATCAAAAGTTCTACATATTTTGTCTGAGAATATAAAACTGCCAGTTAGTCTTTTTGCAATTTAAAATTTAACCTGCTAACAAATTAAAAAAGGTTTTGGACTCTTTTGAAAGGGACTTCATTTAAATGTTGCTAAACCAGACATTTAAAAAAGAGGCCTAATCCCTCTGGTTACCAACCTCAAGTTTAAAAGCAAATAGCTAATTAACCAAATGATAATGCTAATAAAACATAATTCAGTTGATATTTGCTGTAATTATAAGAATTTTCAAGGCATTTCTGAGTACATTTTATATTTTCTTTGCAAGCATGGTAAGTATGTGCTCTTTCTTCCATGGAATACATCAGAAGTTAGTGTATTCAGACAAACCCTTCCCCTTAAGAAACTCCCTAAGTTTAGTTAAGGGATAATTTGTTCAAAACATAGTGGCTCAAACACTGAAGCAACTGTTCACCTCCTTGGCTAATTGCCACATTATTCTATGATGAATAATTGAATAATTTGATCCTTATTTTTTCTAAGTTGGTGTCTCAGAGGTGCCTTGGACAGCTGACTATCTGACCATTTGAAATGAACTTTAGATCAGCTCACTTTAGAAAGTCTAGCCTAAATGAATATGTGTACATGACCTTTTTATTCTAAGTCTTGGCAAACCATTGCGATTTATATGGTTTTTAAATAGTTTAATAAACAATTTGACTTGAATATTTGAGTTGGCAAAACAGACTAATCTTGTGTATGGGGGAGGAACAGTTGTTAATGGTTATAAAAGGAAAAAAAAAAACCCTGTTCAACTCCATTTTTTCCTCTTTTGGGAAGAGGGGGATGGGTAGAGTAAACGCTATCACCCACACAGTGGTGATGCCTGGAGCAATTTGTGGTTGGATGGGCGACTCTTCATCCTAACTGGACACTGTTTCTGTTCTTGTCTTTGGTTCTAAGTGCTTGTAAAAGTGCAACAAAATAAAGGCAAGTACTCAAATATTAGTTCTCTAGACTTAACATTTGTTAGTTACATTTGCGTCTGAGACGTCCACAGATTTGTTCTTCAGGATTGTATAAACTGAAACTTTAACTATGATTTTTTAAAAAACAAAGTCAGGTAATGAGAAACAAGAAAATCTCATATTCAGTGCTTTCACATAATTTCTAATATGAAGTATTTTCTTGTGGCAGTATGATGTTGGGCACTTTGCATGCCTCTTCACAAAAACCTGCTAAATAGATACTATCACCATCCCCATTACAAATGAGGAAACTGAGGCCTAGGGAAGCTAAATATCTTAGGCAGGATACCTAGTTCTGTTTGACTCTAAGACTGTCTTACAAAAACAAAGCAACCACAAGAAAAACCAGACATTGCACCTCAAGAATGCTCCAGTTCTTTTGGTTATTTGAGTAGACTCACCCACAAGACCTCCTAACCCGGCTTCTTCCTTTTGAGAGGCTAATTCTACCCTACACTCCCTTACCCTGTAGCCTTCCTTTTGAAGCTGTTAAGATCCTTTATGTTTAATAGAAAACTCCCTTTTTTTTCTTTTAATTTACAGTAAACAGTGGACTACTTCTAGCATTTCTGAGTTATGTGTATTTCCATTAAATAAGGTTTCCTCTTTCTGTTTCTCTAAGTTTATTTTCTCTATTTATTTGTGGCAACACGTCAGTGAAATTTCTTCCCTTAAGTCATCTGAAGCTCAGAAGCGAAGGTATCCCATTTGGTGTTCACCTAATTCAGAGGTCCTCAACTCTGGCTCCTAATTAGAATTACTGGGGGAGTTTAGGGGCACTTGGGTGGCTCAGTTGGTAAAGCGTCCAGCTTCGGCTCAGATCATGATCTCAGAGTTCCTGGGTTCAAGCCCTGCATTGCACTCTGTGCTGATAGGTCAGAGCCTGGAGCCTGCTTTGGATTCTGTGTCTCCCTCTCTCTCTCTGCCCCTCCCCCACTCATACTCTGTGTGTGTGTGTCTCTCTCTCTCAGAAATAAATAAAACACTTTAAAGAATTTAGAATTACTGGGGGAGCTTAAAAATAACAGCAATAATAACCAACAGTGACAAGAAAAGCAACCAAAAAATTTCCCAGTCACTACCTAGACCACCAATTAAACTTATAAGCATTGAGTCCAGCCTTCAGTGTACTTTTTTCCTCCAACGTTTCACTTCAAAAACCTTTAACAGAGAAGTTGCAAGAATAGTTCAATGAACACCCATCCATGTACTCTTCAACAGATACACAAATAAACATTTTGTCAAATTACTCTTTTCCCTCTATTGTACTTACATATATGTAAGTATTATATTTACCTATATGCAAATAATATACCAATCCTTATTTATCCTTCTCTTTCAGAACCATTCAAGTGTTAGTTGCAAATATCTTGATATTTCATCCCTAAATACTTCAGCATATATCTCCTAAATTTAATGACATTCTTCTACATAAATATACTGCATATGACTATCACATATAGAAGGAAATTTAATAATGATATAATACTAATGTCTTATATTCAGTCCATACTTCTGTAATTGTCCAATAATGTTCATTATAGCAGTGCTTCTCAAAATTTAATATTCACAGAAATTACTTGGAGATCTAGTGAAATTGCAGTTTGATTCGGTGAATCTAGGCTGGGGCCTGGGGTTCTGCGTTTTTAACGAGCTGTCATGTTCTCAGGACTATGTGTTGAATAGTGTAGCCTTATAGCTGTTTTTGGTTTTTTTCAATCCAAGATCCAATTAGACATCGTTTACTGCAATTAGTTGTCATGTCTCTTTAATATCTAAATGTTTTTGTTTTTTTCCTTTCATTTGGTATTTTAAAGAGTTCAGACTAGATGCTTTGCAGAATATCCTTTATTTTATTTATTTATTTTGTTTAAAAATTTTTAAATGTTTATTTATTTTTGAGAGAGAGAGAGAGAGTGCGAGTGAAGAAGGGGCAGAGAGAGAGAGAGACAGAGGATCTGAAGCAGGCTTTGTGCTGAGAGCAGAAAGTCCCATGTGGGGCTTGAACTCATGAACCATCTGTGAGATCATGACCTGAACCGATGTCAGACGTTTAACTGACTGAGCCACCCAGGTGCCCCCAGAATATCCTTTAAATGGGAATTTGTTTGTTTGTTTTCTTCTCCTCAGATTTTGATTAAACATTTTTGGCAAGAATACTGCAATGAAGATGAATCAATATGTTTTAAAAACTATACAGGTGTTTCTAATGCCTTAATGAAATCATTCCATGAGGTTGTTCCTGAAGAATTAGTGAACAATAAAGAAAAATAATTGGAAAGCCTCTACTCTGGGAATTATACAAAAAAATAATCACCTTTTTTACTCTTTTAAGCAAAGGGAAGGGTAGTACCCAATTCTCAAAGAATACGAATAAAAACAACTTATTTGTTTAAAAATAACTGAATTATTTAAGCAAAGGGTTCTTCTAATCTACCTGTTTTGCCTTTGCCATTTGCATTCTAGTTATGGAAGAGATTTATAGCAGGGAATATTGCATTATGATGACAGCATGCATGACACCTAAGTGAAAGGAACTGAATTTGTTTTGAAAATAGATTAAGCACAGAAAGTAGTTGTTCATTTTTGAAATGTCTGGCCATGACATGGCAGTCTATCATATATACTAAACAAGCCTCCTTTGGTTGAAAAGTACTGATGTCCTGTTAAAGGTTTAAACTTATTCTCCTCCCTGTCCCCACTCCTTCAAAAATAAAAACAAAAACAAAACAAAAGGCAGAATTTGCTAATTTCCATAGAGGAAATATTCCTAACATCAATGATTTCAAGTTATCAACGCAACATCAGTCAGCTTGCAAAATAACAATCTGTTCTCATTTGCTGATCTGAGTCCACTGCAGCATACCACTGATTATAAAAAGACAAACCCACCTTAATCAGGTTTAAGGGAAAACTGGAAGTTATTGTAACTGAAGAGATTAAGGACAGAGCTGAACTTAGACCCAGATGCATCGAGGGCTTCCTTTGCCAGCCCTTGGCTCTGGGCTTGTTGCTATTCTCCGTATACTAGAGCCGCCTCCAGAAGCTCAAAGATGGAGAACCCTGAGTCAGACTGGATTAAAATCTCATTTTGTCACATACTTCCCACCAAACCTTGGGCAGCTTAATATCTCTGAGATATCTTAATATCTCAGCCTAAGTTTCTTCATCTGTATAATAGAGATAGTAATAATACCTATATTATGGGGTTGGTTTAGATATTTAATGAATTAATACTCAATAGTTTAGAAGAATCCCTGGCAATGAGTAAACACTCATTATTGTCATCATTACCATCATCATTCTAAAGTAACCTCTGAAGGAAGAAATCTTTTTCAAGTTGAAGCCTTAACATTGAACCTCATCTAACAATGTGGAAAACATGTTCATCCCTGGAAACTGTTCAGGACAAGGGAATAGCTAATCCTTGGGTCTAGGATGTCATTGTCCTTCAGATTAAATGAATTGAAGATGGGGAAAAGGTGATTCCCTGAAGGAAAACTAATGTCTTTTGCCTAAAATGAGGGATGGAGTGACTACAAAAACAGTGATGTTACTACTTAATATTTTTAAAAAGTATATATTTTTCCAAAGAGTTAGATGAAATCTATCTGATCACACCAAAATTGATATTAGTGGTATGAAACTATGCTTTGAGTAGAAACATCAAGGTGACAAAAATGACCTATTTGTGTAAATTCATGGGAAGTGCATTACAGTACTTGCTTAAAATGCAAATCCTATGGGAAAGTTACTGTAAAACAACAGAGATATAATAATATGTATCAAAACTCATAACATACCATTGTTTTAACCACTGTAGAGAGGGCAAATTTAACTGTCTAAATGGAATTTTTTTGCATTACTTGATTACCAACTAATTCACCTGACTTATTTTATTCCATATTTTAACTGGGTAGTTTCTTGTCACCAAAATTGCTGTTTTTCCCATACTGTAACTTTCTCCTTCTGATGCATATTTTAATACACTAAATGGAAAGATATGAACATTGGTCTTTATTTTTGATGCATTTTTAAGGAATTTTGATTCCTTAAAACATTTTGATTAAACTCACCATAAATTTAAATAGTTGCAAAAGTTCCAACATTTTATCAACAATGACATTTAAAATTAAAATTTATATACTCTTGTAAATACATCAGATGACATTTGAATTGCCATATGATTTGATACTCATATATTTTAAAAATATGAGAGCAATCATCTCGATCAAAATTCGAACAAGTCCTAAAATTTATGTAGAACTGCAAAGAGTCCAAGAACAGTGAAGACTGCTTGAAGAACAACAAAATGATAGCACTTGTTCAACCAGATTTCAAGGCCTATAAAGTGATAGAGATTAGAACAGTGTTGTATTAGCCAAGGGCTAACCAAATTGACAAATGGAATAGAATAAGAAGTTGGAGATCCCTGCAGACGTGGATACTTGATTTGTAACAAGTGGAATGGCTGATAAATGGGTAAAGGATGATCTTTTCAGTTAAGGAGTGAGGGGTGGACTACTCTGACACCACACATAAAAATTAATTCTAGGGGCACCTGGGTGGCTCAGTAGGTTAAGCCTCCGATTTCGGCTCAGGTCATGATCTCACGGTTCGTGGGTTTGAGCCCTGCATCAAGCTTTATGCTAACAGCTCAGAGCCTGGAGCCTGCTTCGGGTTCTGTGTCTCCCTCTCTCTCTGCCCCTCCCCCACTCACACTCTGTCTCTGTCTCTCTCTGTCTCTCTCTCAAAAATAAATTAACATTTAAAAAAATAAAAATAAATAATTCTAGGTAAACTATAGACAAAAATGTAAAAGGCCAATCTTTAAAGGTTTCAGAGGGAAATAATAAACACAAAAAGTATTAACTATTAAAGAAATGATGAATAAATTCGGATGCATTAAAATTAAAATCTGTATTCACCAAAAACACCATAAAAGAATGAAAAGATAAGCCATAGAATGGGAGAAAATATTTGCAGCATATGTTGTTACATGACCTCAATAAAAGACTTGAACTCAATATTTGAATAAAAATCAAAAGACAGAGAACCTAATGGAACAGGTTTTTTTGTAGGCATTATTGACATTCGGGGCTAGATGGTTCTTTGTTGTGGTGGGGGTGAGGTGGTTTGGGGTGGAGGTAGGGACTATGCTATGCATTATAGGATTAGCAGCATTTTTGGCTCTTACCCATGAGATGCCAATGGCATCTTCCTAGTGTGACAACAAAAAGTACACTCAGCCATTGCCAAATGTTCCCTAGGGGAAGGAATAAAATCATCTCTGGCTGAGGACCACTGTGGTAGAAGAATTAGCAGAAAGCATAAACAGGATTTTGAAAAATAGGAAATCCAAATGTCAACCAACAAATGAAAATGTGATCAATTTATTAGTAATCAAGGAAATGCAAAAGGAAATCATGTTGAGTTATCAAGACACACCCACTGTATTGGCAAAAATTTTTAAATCTACCAACTGTTGGTAAAACAAAGAGCCCTGGGAATTCTTGGGCACTGTAGTTAGTATAAACTGAAACAAGCACTTTAGAAAGTAGTCTAGCATGATCTCATCAAGAAAAAGTTATACATTCCTTAGGCCAAGTAACTCCACTTTTGAAGCATATACCTTAAAAAAATTGATTCCCATGTACATCTGGATACATGTTAAAGAATGTTCACAGCAGCATTTTTTGTAATGCCTGAAGGCTTGAAATAACCTAAACATTCAGTAATCATGGGATATGTAAATAAATTGTGGTAAATTCAATCAATGGATACTATACAGTAACGAAAATTAATGAATGCATCTCACAGTTACAATGTTGAGTGGTGGAAGACAGAAAAAAGAATGCATACTCTTTGATTCAATTTATAAAATGGAACATTCATAAAATTAAACTTTATTTTTAGACATGCATACCTAGTAGTGAAACTATAAGAAAAACCACAAAGTGATTATTAGAAATCACGATGAAGATACCTAGTGTGGGTAATGGAGAAGGAAAGTGATATGAACTGGAGAGGACAGAGGGGGCTGTTATTTCTTGGCTTAAGCTTTGGCTTTGTGATGTTTATTACATTACACATTTTATGATTTGTGTACTGTTCTCGATATGAGTTATATTTGACAGTTTTCAAAAGGTAATAAATACTTCAAACATTTCTTCAAAAATTAAAAAAAATCTTCCCTTCTCCTAAAACTATTATTTTCCTTTTCTGCCTTCACATTTTATCCTAATCTAATATTTTTATGCTTGAGTTTTATTGAGCACCTATGAAATTTAAGTATAATAAAAATGTATATATAAATTGAAATCTAAATTCTTGTTTTAGTTTCTATGACAGCAAATTCTCCACACTATGGATTCTCACAGTCATTAGTACATTTTTAAAATACATTTCTTTAGAGTTATTATTTCAATGATTATTAATACATAATTTATCAAAACAACACAATTACATTGCACACTTTGATAAAGAATTATTGCACATAAGAGTAGACTTTTATTGGAGATATATCTATTAATGAGATAATGATCAAAATTATTCTCATCTGTTTATGAAATAGAAAGGTGTATAGCTAAAAGCCAATATCCAGAACTACCATGTTATTCTAATTTTGCCAAGAGAGTTAGGAAATAGTTCATATTTTATAAGCTGAAATAAACTGAGGACTGATTTTAATAAGAATATTTCATAATATTATTTGATAAAATAGGTCTTTACCTCATGGAATAACACTCAGTTGAAAGAAAATCATTTCAAAATATTTTTTATCCACTGGTTTTATCTAAGCTATCATGAGTAATTTGGCAATCCTGTAAATAATTACACCTGAATTTTAAAAAATGCTATTCTAAGATAACTTTCAAATATGCATCTTAAAGAGTTCCATGGATCTACTCCCTAGTAAAGCAATGATAGTTAATGAAAATTATATATTAAACAATAAGTAAAGTGTCAGGAAATTGTCCTAAGGATGTATCGCGAGTACTTACTCAAGAAATCTATTAAATATCAGTAAGAACAGCAGGTCAGTGGTATTTGAGCCACCACCCACTCCTTCTCCCACTCCCCAGTTCAGTGTGGTGGAACTTCTACGCTAGGTGGGTTCAGCCAAGAACACAGGGTGCACTCTGCCTCCAGCTCCCTACTGGGGACTATAATATCTTCCTAGGAGGAGCAGGCTGCTACCATTTTTCATTCCCCCCACTCACAGCTTCATATTGAAAGAGCTCTATTTTTCAGGATGAGAGTTCTGGGTCTTCTCTTATCCAGCCCCACTCATGGGGCAGAAGTTCTATTACAGAGGTAGCAGGCCAAGAATAACAAGCCCCCAATTACCCAATTGCAAGAAGGGTCAAATCAAAAATACCTCCCCCCCAGTGCCTGCTTATAAAGCAGGGGTGTCTTTCAAGAGAAGTGAGTGATTTTCCCTGTTCCCAAATAGTGGCACTAAGGTCTTGCTTAGGCAGGAGAGGTAGGCTGTAAGAGCAGAGAGCTCTGAGGTTCTCCAAAAGAGATCTGAATTTATCTGAAACAGTACAGAGTATGGGAAAGTTTACAATTACAACACTGGAAAACAATGGAGAGTTTGGGAGTAAGAAATGATGAAGTGACTGGTAGCTCTATGAGAGCAACAAGCCAAACTGTAAACCAGATAAGAGTTCACCAAAGACAACAAAAGAAAGAATTAAGAAGAGCTTTCCTGGGATTGGAACAAACTTGAAAGTTTGGACTCAAAGACTACCTCTGTAAAGGCATCAGAACTTAAGTGAATTGATTGGTGAAGCAGAGTATGCCTGAGTGCACTGATGAAAATAATAGAGAAATCAACCACCAAGGAATGGAGTCTGACAGCTGGCAGCGATACCAACAGAAGTAGATAGCTTAACAGAGAAATGAAGGAGAGAGACAAAAAGAGTCTGGTAAAGCCATTGTCATCCCTGAAAGACTGGATATGTCAAGGGTGCATCCTCTGAGGAGTGACATCAGGGGCTATATACAGTGGAGGAAATAGATTTTGCTAAAATAGTTTGACCAAGTCACTAAAATTTTAAAAATCAAACAAACAACAACAAACCCTTGGGCTAGGGTTGAGAAATCAAGACCCAGGGTTGTTACAATATATTGCCCAAACTCTCCAGTTTTAATAAAACTGTAAAAAAATGTATAAGAGATGGAAAGATGCAGGGAAGTGTAACCCATACTTAGGAAAAAAATGTAGGCAACAAAATGCCTTGAGAGGCTCAGATGTTAGAGTTAGCAGATATAATTTAAGCAGTTATATTTTCAAAGATCTACAGAAAATCATACTTAAAGATATTAAGGTAAGTTTAATGACAATGTCTCAATAGGTAATATCAATAAATAGATGCAAACTATGAAAAGAAATGAAATTTAAATTCTAGAGTTGCACAGTATAATAATTGAAATGAAAAAATATTAGGAGGGCTCAACAGATTTGAGATGATAGAAGAAAGAATCAGGAAACTTAAAGAGATTATACAGTCTGGAAAAGTGAGAGAAAACAGAAATAATGGTTGAAAACTCAAATTTGATGACAAATATTAATGTATATATTCAAGAGGCTCAACAAATTAATTCTAAGTAGAATAAGCCCGAATATCTGCATCCAGATAGTTAAAATGTTAAATGCCAAAAACAAAAATAAATTTTGGAAAACAACAAAATAAACATAATTTGTCACATATAATAGAATCTCAGTAAGATTCAGACACATTGTAGTCCAGAAGGTAGTAGGAGGACATATTGAAAGTACTAAAATAAAAAAATATATGCATATTTATATAATTGTATTTTTGAGCCCATAACATTTAGAAATGTAACATATTTGGCAATAAGACCATAAAGGAGGCAGGTGGGAACAAATCTATATTGTGGTAAGAAAATGGTGGTGACTCAAATACATAAATAAATGAAGAGAATCAGAAATGATAAATAAGGGGCACCTGGGTGGCTGAGTTGGTGGAGCATCCAACTCTTGAGCTCATGATTCGTGAGTTTGAGCCCTGCATCAGGCTCTGTGGTGACAGCATGGAGCCTGTTGGGAACTCTCTCTTTCTCCCCCTCTCTCTGCCCCTTCCCTGCTTGCATGCACTCTCTCTCAAAAAAAAAATAAACTTTAAAAAATTATCTAAAAAAGAAACGAAAAAAAGTTAATATGACAAACCCTATAGATATATATTTTCTCTTCTTTTTCCTTAAAGCTCCCTTAAAAGATAAAAATTTAGGGATCCCTGGGTAGCTCAGTCAGTTGAGCATCTGACTTTTTATTTTGCCTTGAGTCATGATCTCACCATTTCATGAGTTCAAGCCCCACAGCAGGCTCTGTGCTGTTAGCTTGGGATTCTCGCTCTCCCTCTGTCCCTCTCCTGCTTGCACTCTGTGTCTTCCTCAAAAATAAATAATAAATAAAAAACTTTTAAAAGATACAAATTTAAACAAAGTAAATTATTATAACAATGTATTTTGGGTTTGTAACACATATAGATGTAATATAACAACAATAGCACAAATTGGAAGGGGGAAGATAGAAGAAAGCTATATAGGAATAACATCATTAGTTTTAGCTGAAATTAAATAGTATAAATCTGAAGTAGATTATGGTAAATTTTGAAGTATATGGTAAGCTCTAGAGCAACTCCCAAGAAGATACCTTTAAAAATAGGGAAAATTCATAAAAATAATCAAAATATTGCACTAAAAATATTCACTCACTGCAAAAGAAAGCAGTAGAGGAAGAGAGGAATAAAAAAGCAAAAAGGAAGTAAAATACAGATAAATATCCAATATATCAATAATAGCGTTGAATATGATTGGGTTAAAATACAGTAAAACAGCAGACATGCCAGATTAAAAATAAATATTCAACTATATGTTATCTACAGGAGACACATTTTAGATTCAAAAACTCAAGTTGAAAGTAAAAGGATGAAAAACGATATACTATGCATTCAATTGTAAACAACAAGGAAATAGAAGACTTGAACAACTATAAAACAACACAACTGAATATATCTGTAGAACAGTCCTTGCAACAAGAGCAGAATACATATATTTCTCAAGTGGAAATGGAACAATCTCCAGGATAAAGTATATATTAGGCCATAAAACAAACCTCAATAAATTTGAAATTATAGAAATCATACAATGTATGTTCTCCAAACAATGGGATTATAAATCAATAAGAGAAAAAAAATAATGGCAGATTCACAAATACGTAGAAATTAAACAACACACAAATATGTAGAAATTTAACAACCAAGAAATTACATGGAAAATTAGTCAATGCTTTGCGATGAATGAAAATGAAGAAACAGCATACTAAAACCCATGGGATGTGTATAAAGCAGTACATAGAAGAAATTTTACAGTTGTAATGCCTATATTTAAAAATATGAACTCAGTGGCGCCTGGGTGGCTCAGTTGGTTGAGTGTCCAACTTTGTTTGGCTCAGGTCATGATCTCACAGTTAGTGAGTTTGAGCCCCGCGTGGGCTCTGCACTGTCAGTGTCTGCTTCACATTCCGTGTGTCTCTCTCTACCCCTCCTCTACTTGTGCACACACTCTCTCTCTTTCTCAAAAATAAATAAACATAAAAATTTTTATAAAAAAATAAAAATATGATCTCAAATTAATAACCTAATTTTACAATTTAAGACACTGGAAAAAGGAGGAAGATAAACCTAAACCAAACAGAAGAAAGAAAATAAAAGATTAAATCAGAAATAATGAAATAAAGAGTAGAAAACTGACAAAGAACATCAATGAAAGCAGTGATAAGATCAAGGAAATTGAAATCCTAGCTAGACGAAGCAAGAAAAAAAGAGATAAGACTGAAATGACTAAAGTCTGAAATGAAAGAGGGGACATACTACCAACTTACAGAAATAATAAAGATTAGAAAGGAATACTATGAACAATATTATTTTAAAAAAATTAAATAACTTAGATGAAATGGACAACTTTCTAGGAAGATGCAAACTACCAAAACTGACTCCAGATAATAAAATTGAAAATCTGAATAGACCTATAATAAGGAGATGGAATAAGCACTTAAAAATCTTCCTACAAATAAAAACTCAGGTTCATATGGATTTACTATTATATTATACCAAATATTTGAAGGAAAATTAATAACCAACTCTTCACACTCTTCCAAATATATAGAATTGGGACACTATTTTCCAACTCATTTTATGAACCTGGTATTTACTCTGATTCTAAAACCAGACTAAGACATCACAGGTAAATTACAGATCAATATTCCTAGTGAACAGAGACACAAAAATATTAAATAAAATTATAGAAAATGAAATCCAACATTTAAAAAAGGATTATACTCCATGACCAAATGAGATTCATCCCAGAAGTTCAAGGTTGGTTTAACTTTTAAAAAATCAATTAATGTAATACACCAGATCAATAGACTAAAGAGAAAAAGACATGATCATCATAATGAAAATACAATTTAAAAAAAACCAACACTTTTGTGATTAAAAAATAAAGAAATAAAACACGAATCAAACTAGGAATAGAAGGAAACTTCCTCAACCTGCTGAAGGATATATGAAAAATCCACAGCTAACATCATACTTAATGGTGAAAGACTGAAAGCATTTCCCCTAAGATCAGGAACAATCATGTTCATTCTTGGCATTTACATTCAAGCCAATGATGTTCTTCTTGCCACTTACATTCAAGCCAGGGGAATTGGGCAATAATAACAAATAAAAGGCAATTAGATTGGGGAAAAAAGTGAAATTATCTCTATACATATGGCATAATCTTTTATTTTAAAAATTCTAGAAATCATTAAAAAACTATTAGAACTAATAAGGTCACCAAAGTTACAGGGGAAAAAGATTAATATATGATAATTGGTTATATTTCTATATACTAGCAAGGAACAAACAGAAAATGAAAGGAAAAAAGCAATTACACTTACAATAGCATCAACAAGAATACAATATTTAGGAATTAATTTAGCACAAGAAGTGCAAAAACTATACTCAAAACTATAAAATATTGTTGCAAGAAATTAAAAAAAGTTTTAAAAAATAGAAAGAATAGCTCATGTTCATAGATTGGCTTTATTGTTAACATAGTAATTCTCCTCAAATTGATCTGTAGTTTTAATGTCACCCTTGTCAAAATCCCAAATGATTTATTTGGGGAAACTGACAAGCTGATTCTAAAATGCATATGGAAATTCAAAGGACCCAGATAGCAAAAATAATCTTGAAAATGAAGAACAAAGCTACAGAATTCAGTGTTAATAATTTCAAAATCTAGAAATTACTACAAAGCTATAGTAATAAAAACCACTTGATACTGGCATAAAAATAGATATATAGATCAATGGAATAGAATTGAGAGGCTAGAAATAAGCCTTTACATCAATCAGCCTAAGGTCAATTTATCTTTGACAAAGATACATAGATCATTCAATGGGGAGAAGGATAGTATTTTCAACAAAGGGTGTCAGGGTAACTGGATAGCCACATAAAGTTATTTTGTACTTCTTCCTCATGCCTTACACAAACAAATTAACTCAAAATAGATTAAAAAACCTAAAGAGCTAATGTTATAAAACTCTTATAAGAAATCTTAGGTTATGCAAAGCCTTCTTAGAGACACCAGAAGGACAGCAACCAAATGAGAAATGGATTAGATTTTATCAAAATTAGAAACTTTTGTGTTTCAAAGAACACCATGACGAAAATGATAAGACAACCCACAGAATGGGAGAAAATATTTGCAAGTCATATATCTGATAAGGTTTTGTATACAGAATATATAAAGAACTCTTGTAACTCAATAATATAAATATAATCCTATGAAAAAAATGGGCAAAGAATCCGAAGACATTTCTCAGAGATTTACAAATGGTCAATAAACTTATGAAAGATGCTCATCATGCATCATCAACCATTAGATAAATGTAAACCAAAACCACAATGAGCTACCACTTCATACCCATCATGATGGTTTAACCAAAAAGATAGTGTTAAGAAAGATGTGGAGAATTTGGAATCTTCATACATTGCAGGTAGGCATGTAAAATGGTACAATTGTTTTGGAAAACATTCTGGCAATTCCTCAAAATATTAAACAGTCAACATGTTTCCCAGTGATTCCACTTCTAGGTATATATCCAAGAGATGTGAAAACATATGTCCACATGAAAACTTGTATGCAAATGTAGGTATGAACTACATTATAACAGCCAAAGCAGTTGAAATAACCCAAGTAACCACCTTCAGATGAATGGATAAATTGTGGTATACCTTTACAGTGGAATATTATTTGGATAAAAAAAGGAATATAGTATTGTTATAGGTGACAGCATGACTAAACCTTGAAAACACTATGGTAAATGGAAGACGTCATGTACAAAAGACCACATATTGTATGATTCCATTTACATGAAATATGCAGAATAGGCAAATCCATAGAAACAAAGTATATCAGTGCTTGTGTAGAGCTATGGGTGTTTGAAAGACATGAGTAGTAACTGCTAATGGTAATAGGTTTCTTCTTTGGAGTAATCAAATGCCCTAAAATTGACTATGGCAATGGTTGCACAACTCTGTGAATATACTAAAAACTATTGAATTGTATATTTATATCGGTGACTTGTATGGTATATGAATTACATCTGAATGAAACTTCTAAAATGTGGCTCTAAAATTTACTGTTTAGAATGTTCAGTGAATCTTTTCTTTGCAGCTAATGACAAGTCTTGGAATATATATTGAGAATAGCTAAAAAGCTTTTTTTAAAGCCATGTTTTTCCTTTAGAGTTTTTACTAGTGCTTTCCTTCCATTGATGTCAAGAGACTTTCCCCTCAAGAGTTACATATTCTACAACAGTATCCAGAAATGGGAGAGGCAGAATTTTTCAACAAAAATTCTTAATTGCTACCATACTCTACCATGCATTTGAATTTAGAATTTTCCAACATGGACCCCTGTAGCACTTTTTCTAATACCTTCTGTATTCATTTTCTGTTACTGCTGTAACAAATTACCATCAACCAAGTGGCTTTAACAACCCATTTGTTAGCTTGTAGATCTATAACTTTAGAAATTCCATGGAGAACTCTCTGATTAAAGTTAAGCTGTCTCCAGAGCAGCATTTCTGAAGACTCTGGGACAGAACCTCTTTCCTTGCCTTTTCCAGTTTCTAGAGGCCTCCTGTATCCCATGGTTCATGTCCTCCTTCCTCCATCTTCAAAATAAGCAATGGAAGTCAAGTCCTCTTGACACTGAATCACTTTACATAGCTTCCATTGTCACATCTCTTTCATGGCTCTCTTTCTCTGCATCTTTCTTCAACTTGTAAAAACGCTTTTGTTTACCTTGAGCCCACCTGGATAATTCAGGACAAAAAATCTGCCAATTTTAAGGTCACCTGATTATGTCTTAATTTCACTGGCAGCCTCAATTCCTCTTTCTCATATAACCTAATACATGCACAAGTTCTAGGGATTAGGAGATAGACATTGGGGGGGTGCATTATTCTGCGTACCACATCATGATTTTCTTCTGATAAAAATGTATATAAATTAAGGTAATGGAGAAAGCCCTATGGGTTTGTGGTAGTTTGGTTAATCACTAAAGGAGGATTTCTCTTTTGAGTAATGTGGTATAGTAAATTCTGGCATGAGTGAAGGGTAGTCTTTATCTTATAAAATGGAGGGAAGGCTATTGTGAACTCAAGCCTGTTCTCAGGCAAACCAACTTTAGGGGAAAAATTAATGTGGAAATTGAGGATCTGGAATAGTATTCATTGCTTTCAAATAAGCATACCTACCCAAAGACTTCCCATAATCTAGAACCCTAGTTAGATGATCATTCATTTGGGGCAGTGGTTTCTAAATTTGGCTGATTTCATAATTACCTGAGAATTTTAAAAAGTAAGATTTCCAGGCTTTAATCTAGACCTGCTAAATCAGAAGTTCAGAAAGCAGAGACCTAAAACATGTTTTGAATAATTTCTTTAGTTAATTATAATAATTAGCCAAATTTGATAATGACTCATTTAAATGTGAGACAGAAAACTATCAAAACCCTAGAGGAGAAAGCAGAAAACAACCTTCTTGACCTCAACCACAGCAATTTATTACTTGACACATCCCCAAAGGCAAGGGAATCAAGAGCAAAAATGAACTATTGAGACCTCATCAAGATAAAAAGCTTCTGCACAGCAAAGGAAACAATCAAGAAAACTAATAGACAACCGACAGAATGGGAAAAGATAGTTGCAAATTACATATTGGATAAAGGGCTAGTATCCAAAATCTACAAGGAACTCACCAAACTCCACACCCGAAAAACAAATAATCCAGTGACGAAATGGGCAGAAGACATGAATAGACACTTCTCCAAAGAGGACATCCAGATGGCCAACAGACACATGAAACGATGCTCAGCATCACTCATCATCAGGGAAATACAAATCAAAACCACACTGAGATACCACCTCACGCTGGTCAAAGTGGCTAAAATGAACAAATCAGGAGACTATAGATGCTGGCGAGGATGTGGAGAAACGGGCAGCCTCCTACACTGTTGGTGGGAATGTAAACTGGTACACCCGCTCTGGAACACAGTGTGGAGGTTCCTCAAAAAATTAACAATAGAACTCCCCTAGGAACCAGCAATAGCACTGCTAGGAATTTATCCAAGGGATACAGGAGTGCTGATGCATAGGGGCACATGTACCCCAATGTTCATAGCAGCACTTTCAACAATAGCCAAATCATGGAAAGAGCCTAAATATCCATCAACTGATGAATGGATCAAGAAGATGTGGTTTATACATAGAATGGAATACTACATGGCTATGAGAAAGAATGAAATCTGGCCATTTGTAGCAATGTGGATGGAACTCGAGGGTGTTATGCTAAGTGAAATAAGTCAGGCATGAAGGACAGATACCATATGTTTTCACTCATAAGTATAACAGGAGAAACTTAACAGAGGACCATGGGGGAGGGGAAGGGGAAAAATAGTTGGGGAGAGGGAGGGAGGCAAACCATGAGAGACTCTTGAATACTGAGAACAAACTGAGGGCTGATGGGGGTGGGGGAGAGGGGAAGGAGGTGATGGGCATGGAGGAGGACACTTGTTGGGATGAGCACTGAGTGCTATATGGAAACCAACTGGACAATAAACTATAAAAGAAAAAAACAAAAAGAAAACAAAGGGGATTGAATTGGTGATGAAAGAAGATTCACATGTTCACTAGCTTTTTCTAGTAATTGCTTGTTAGTTTTGAAGGTTATAGAACATTTAAATATGACCTAGAACTCTGGACAGTCTGAACAATGTGTAGCCAATAGAGGACTATGAAAGTTTCACTCTTTCTCACTTCCTAGTAATCACACAGCCACAGAAAACTAGAACCATTGGATTATTCTTCTTTTGGTGTATATACTCTACCATCATAAGCTATGCCATATTTGAATTTGCCTTCATTAATTTGTTGTAAAGTAATTAGTTAAGTTATTCTTATTCCACATATATAAGAATACAGTGATACTTATGATTACTTTGTGTGTGATATACAAAGTGTGATATACCAAGTCAGGGTTATAATTCCTACATAAAATCTATGAATTAGCATATTTTCTGTGCCTTACAGGCAAAATGTTGATCTTTTTTAGTTTAATAACCTTTCCAGAAATAAGACGAGATACCTTTTAACAAAAATGTGTAAAAAATTAGGGTAACGGTTGATAATTAAACATACACATAATGTAGATCTTAAAAGGACTGAAATTTTGCATTTTCTCTGTAGATATCACACCACAGAAAGAAACTCAGGAAGGAATTCCACCCCTGACCCAGAGTCAGGAACCTCTGAAACCTCAGGAGAATATATCACGACCCATTCATCATCCTTTAGTTTTAAAAACTAACTTTGAGGAAGAAGAGGAGGAAAGAGATGAACAAAATGGTTAGTAAGGCTTTTCTCAGATTTACAATGAACATCAAAAACCATACCATGTTTTTTATATATTTCTTAACTGTTAGAGGTTTATAATGTAATAAATAGGGCAGATTTTGGTAGGAAAATAGCTTCAGTTTTATTAAGAATATTAAATTCATTATGTTCTAATTTGTTCTATGTCTATATATGCTTATGATCATTCGGATTGGAGAGCTTTTGTTGTATGTCACTTAAATATGGACAGTTGCTTATACTGATTTTTCTAATACACGAAATATAGCAATTTGAGGCATTTATCGGTATGCAAATTACTGATTTTAAAAATTTAAAAATATGCATCTGTGAGAACAATATTTGGGATTCTTAGTTCTGATTTATATATTTTCATATTATTTGGCTTTGGGACAATTTAATTAAAAAATATATCTTTTAGATGCATCTAGTTTATGGACAAAGACTCCTGAAGAAATTGAAGAAAAAAGAGCAATAAAGGAGATGTGTTATAAATCTGGTAAGAAATCAAACATTTGTGGATTTTCTCATGCTTGATGTGACAAATATACTGACCGCTACCTTTCTAATGGGAGATTAGGTGAATTCTACAGATTTCATACTCCAGATATTTCATCATCAAAAAGCACAGCTTCTACAGCAGACAAAGAGTTAGAAAAGCCTTTGGAAAATGGCAGTGAATTGCAAGAAGGTAAGGCATGACAAGGTGGCATTTCAAGGTGATGTATAAGAGATACTTGGTGTGAGAGACTGTGAATTATTTAGTAAGATGTACACTAGAGTTAAATGATAAATAATACATCAGAGTTGAGAGTGAGAAGGAAACGCTTTTATCAGATGACCTAAATTTAGTATGAAAAGATGCTATTAATTATACTTTCCCAGAGGAAGTGTAGAATGAAAAGACTACATAAACATTTGCGGGCACTACACCCTCGATGCAGTAATTCTATAAATAACTTGCTTCTACCATCTTTTTTCTTTGCAAATAATTCTCCCTGTGAAGTAGGCACATATTTTTCTCTGTGAATAGAAAGGACAGCCTAGCTCTAGAAGGACAAAAGGGAGATCACAGGATGATGTTAGTGGCAGAACAAGGATACATTTTTTTATTGAATGAGTGCCTTATGTGTACCAGGTAATTTCAGAGGCAATGCAGCTGGATTATTCCAAGGCTGGGCCTTTCATGGATCTTATGCTTTGGTGAATCTGATTTCAATGTTAGTAAACATTTTGCCCTTGAAGATGGCAAGATAAGAAGAACATTGTTTTCTGGATTGAAAACCAGAAACCCTGAGAAAATCCACGGATGTCATGAGTTTACATAGTTTTCCTGCCACTAGGATGAGATGAAACACAAATTTTGCTGCAGTAGGAGATTTGAATCCTCTCCTCTCACTAAAAGTAAAAAAATGATAGTTGGGAAAATCTCCCAGGATCAAGACGAGGGTAGGATAAAGTAGAGAATAAAGAATAAAATGCCTGCCACTCAAGTACATTTGTGGTAAACTAAACATATGGCGGTAGGTGGCAGCAACATACCATCAGATGTTAAATGTTAAAATGATTGGAAAGACTTAGCTGATAGGTGGGCACCACATGTAGAGAAGGGCACTTTGCCCGCATTACCTGGACAAAAGAACAAATAAAACAAATAATATACGTCAGCAATGAATATAAAAATGGTAGATTATAAAGATAATCATACGTACTTTCACTTTATAGTTTGTGTCATCAATGTCCTTTCTGGTAAAATTAACATTTTTTTCTGGTTTAGAATCTAATCCAGAATCACATGGTGCATTAGATTATCATGTCACTCTTATTCTGCCTTTAATAGCTTACTTTAGTAAAAAATTATTGAGAGATGTGTAAGAAAAATGCTAAGAATTATTTAATTATTACAGAATAATTAGCATTTGTCAGTGGTAGACTCTAATGCTTTTTACTCAGTTTGTTCATGATGAATAGGTATATTCAAAAGAAATACAAAATCCATTATATGAAGAACATATCAAATAAGTTAAATATATTATACATACATAGTAATGTTAGATTGTTTAATTTTTTAAATTGCCATTTAATAAGTAATCCACATAGGAAAATAAACTTGCTTAATATTTTCTTGATAATTATAAAATATGGTTAAAATTCATATATTTGTAAATTTATTGTTCATCATATCATTATGCAAATAATACTTACACTAACTTTTAGACTTTTTACTATCATCATGAATTTTATGTAAGACTTTTTACTACCGTCATGAATTTTATATAAGCACCTAATGGCCCCTGAGGTGATTTTTCTATTTTTTTCTTTTTTCTTTTCTTATTTTTCACTTAATTTTTTAGGAGATGGTCTTACAGTTCCAACAAAATTTAGCCTATTTGAAAGGCAAGGTGAGATAAAAGCATCACTGGATAGGAAACCAAGGACTGACATTGCTGCTTTTGAAAATGGAGGTGAGTTAATCTATAGCTGGTTGATTCTGAATATATCACCATATAATAAGAGTCCAAATTTCCTCTCTCATAACTAATTTTGCTTTTTCAAAATTTTGACATTTTTATTGTTGGCTTTGGGTAAGAAACTTGCGGCCTGGAACTGTATATAAATAATTGCCATAGCTAAATCCCTATAGTAGAATGTCTGACACATGATGTGCAGTCTGTGAATATTTGTAGAATAAATGATTTTATGTTTAAACAATTGAACGTCTGGATGAATGAGACATGTTTATAAAATTGAAAGATGTCTGGAAGTTAATATGCTGCATCAATGAGCCAAGTTTAAACAAGGTAAACTCAAACTGTGATAAACATAGTCATGCATTTAAGTTCAAGACATTAATGGTAGATTTTCTTCAAGCTGGGAAAGACTCGATATGGTATAGATGTGAAGAAAAAGATAAGTGTTCTTTGTTGGCCAGAAAGTTTAAAAATTATTCAGTAATTGGTGTTACCTACCAAATAGCTCAAGTAAACTCACATTGAATTATTAGGAGTAGTATAGGAAGATGATTAAAGGTGATAAGTCATTTAAAGTACTCAGTGGAGTGTCTGACATATAGAAGAATGCTCCGTAAATGTCAATTATTATTACACCAGTTCCACTGATTTCTGTATAGGGTAGTCCACATTTGTGTGTCATTTTAAAAGAAGGCTACTTGAAGCAAATATTTTATATTACAAAAGTGTAATTTGTAGGGTAAAGAACCTGGAAATTAAGTATATATAATATTTAAAGCAATTAGGGATGTTTATCTCGGAAAATGGAAGAACTTTAAGGAACATAAAAATTGCTTTCATATATCTGAAGATGTTATATTGAAGATAAATTATATTTACTCTGAGTACCTCTAAAGGGTGGTACAGGGTAGGGGCACCTGGGTGGCCCAGTTGGTTAAGCGTCAGACTTTGGCTCAGGTCCTGATCTCACGGTTTGTGGGTTTAAGCCCCGCATCAGGTTGTGTGCTGACAGCTCAGAGCCTGGAGCCTGTTTTAGATTCTGTGTCTCCCTCTCTCTCTGCCCCTCCCCCACTAGTGCTCTTTCTCTCTCTCAAAAATAAATAAACTATATATTTAAAAAAAAGGGTGGTACAGGGTAGAAATAAAGTTTCTATATGTTAAAGGAAAATTGTGTTGACTATGTGAATTTTTTGCTCTTATCTGTATGTAAGTATATATATTGTATATTCATATACATATAATATATATGCACATGTATTAATTTAAACATATATGATATGTATAGAGATGTGGGTGGGATCACCAAGAAGTGTTTAACAAAACTGGGCAAAAGGTATATTGTAGAGGATAATCTCGTACTGGAAGATAGTGTTATACAACTTTCTGCCATCATAGCCACTGACAGTAAGGTATTGTCATAGGAGGTGACTGTTATGTTCCACAGAGGATCCTATTTCTTGGAGTAGATGAAAAGGAAGCTTTAACTGAAGAGAAAGAAATTACCATGTCAAAATGTTCAAATACTAAAGGTAACGAACCATCCTATAATTTTAATTTGTTCATAATTTGGATAGATAAATTAAATATAAAGCTTGACAGTTGTAGAAACCAATACAAGAGACAAAGTAATAAATTAAAATATACACTAAATCCAGTGAATAGGAGTCAAGAGCCCTAAGGTTTCAGTCCTGGTCTGTCCCTAAGTGTTTGACCATGAGACTTCATCTCTTTCAGCTTCAGTTTCCTTATCTGAAATATTGGCCTGTTGGACTACATAATTTCTAGGAGTCTTGCTAGATCTACAGTTATTGGTTTTTAAATGGTAAAACCAACTCCTTTTTAGTTTCTTTTTCAAACTTCAAATACTCTGTGTGATTGAATTTTCTTAGAAAGAAAATTTGTGAGCACTGTGAAGAGTATTAATTTCATGATTAATTTCTATGACTTCCCCATTTTGCAATTATTACCAACTATAGTCTGTGAATAATCAAGAGATATAATAAAATCCATCCTTCATAATAGTTTTGTACTCCCCTTACCATGTTTAGAATCCCCCAGCTAGTCCATCTCTGCTGGGAAGCTCTCTTAGTCACAGACTAAAAGTATAGCTTTCCTGTAATTAGAGGGCTTTACCTACTCTCCATCCAAATGTTGAACAGTTTCATATATTGTTTTCCCCATCATTAAATAAACATTTTCAAGAATAGGTTAAGGCACTTGTGATCAAATAAATCTTACGGGAAATGATATGTAAATCTTTCCCTCTCACTCAAAGATGGACACATTTTGCCCAATCGATCAAAAACACAAAAAACAAAAAAAATTCTAACTACACTAATAACAGTTGCCACCCTTCACATGTGGCTGTTTAAATTTGAATTAAAATGAAATTTAAAAAATTCAGCTCTTCGGTTGCATTAGCCATATTCCACGTGCTCAATATCTACATATGACTAGTGGCTATCATTTTGTACAGTACAGACTGAGAAAATTTCCGTCATTGTATAAGGCTCTGTTAGAAAGCCATGCTTCAAAGCATAGAACACACGAAAGTTGTTCCATTTAAATTATTTCAGGAACCTTAATTTAAATTAGCACATTTGATTTAAAATTGATAACTTGGTTGTTTTGTATGAAGCTATTAAAAATATTGCCACAAATATATAATTTATATATTGAAGATAATATCTGTATATAGGATTTTTAATGTTTTTGTTAGTGACAAATTTTGGAGACTCAATGTAGTGATTAGGAAATTTAAGTGTTGTAAAAATTAATATATATTTTTAAAGAGGTATACCCATTATATAATGTTTGAAAAGTAAAATACCAACTGAAAGCTTCTTTTACTAACATTGATATTTTATTTTCTTAATTTGCTTTAAAAGATAACAAGGACAGCCCTCATCCAAAGCGTTCCCTAACTACCCGACTAGTACCTACAACGCATGTTTTAAATGCTACTGAGAATATCAGTATGAAGTGCAGAGAGGATCCCTCTTCAAGTGAGACATTAGCTCTATCAGTTTTTGGCTTTAGATATATTTGTCTTATCATGGATTTGTTTTGCTTATTTGAAATAGAATTTTTAAAATGAAAGAAAAAAGGATGGTTTGAAAATTATTCAGGATTAAGAATTAAAAACAATATTCTTCTACTAACTCTGACAATGAATTGTGATGTAGGTCCTAGTAAATTATATACGTTCCCACTAGTTTAATTTAGGTATTAAAATTAACGATATACTACCTTCTTGGAAGATTCATTAGTACACCATTTAAAATTTAACCCATAGTGGTATACGTTGACAAGTTTTTATTATGTGTTGGATTATTTTTCATGATTTGACTTCTCCATGCTATTTCTCTTGATACAATTAAGACTCATGAATCTTCCTTTCTGTTTCCTTCCTTCCTTCCTTCTTTCACTTGTTTCATTTACTGAGACTGTAATGTTCTTGGATCCCAGGCAGGCTTTGAAGGGGGAACCATGATGGTTTTACTCCTAAGAAGTTTAGTGACATTTGTTAAAAATATGGTTTCCAAATCTTAGGAGTGGGAGCTTGAGAGTAAAGGCAGGGCATGATGTTTGGAGAGGAGGTAGTGAATCAGAATTCAAACTTAATGCTTAAGCTGAATTTGAGAGCTAGGGCAAAGACAGATTTGATTTATTAGTCCACTACAAAAAGCTAATATAATCTACATAGTGAACTCGATGTTTATTTTCTCCGTGCAGCAGTGAATGTCCAGGATCTCCAAACAGAGAAATAACAAAGAATGCCCTGTCTACTAAATTGTTTTAAGATTCTCTGGAGAAATGTACCTTAGAAATTCCTAGAAAATTGAGCTTGTATATAAATTTTTCATTATAAAAATATGCCAGTAAAAAGTGGATAATTTAGTACTCTTAGCACTTACAATTTTGACTACTTAGTCTTGTTTCACTAAACTAACCTTATACTCAAATTCTTAAAACTTAAAAGAATAAAGTAATATTCACTAAAAGTATTTTACATTAATCCACCTTCTTAAGAAGTAGATTTATGTTCAAAATAACAATTCTAAAACTACTTAAAAATAACATTATAATGAGAAATATAATTATATCTGGAATGTAATTTTGTATTCTTTTAAACAATCCACACATTCTTTGGGGGAAAACATTTTTCTCTGAGGAATGCTTTTATCGAAAGTTTTCTCATTAATCAATTTTCAGGAAAGCTTTTTTCTTGGGGGTGGGGTGCTTTAAAAAATAAGTCACACTTTGTTCTAGAAAGTAAAGTATTAGTGAAGGGCATTTATTTTTTTCTGTTGCTTGACATGTGAATGCACAGATATGTAATATGTACGTACATACAGTAATTTTCAGATGAAAGCATCTCTTAAAAATCTAAAAACTTGTATCTTCTTCAAGTGAATGATGTCCAGCCAGTGAGGAAGCCTCACTTTAAAGGTGTGAAAAAAAGAAAATGGATTTATGATGAACCAAAGAATTTTCCTGGCCCAGGAATGCGGAGAGGTAAAGGATCTATGTATTATTTGATATTTCTAAATTATAATTTGAAAAGAAATTAAATATAAAATAATATTTTCTGCCTAAAAAATTACTATTGTGCAACATGTTATTTTTCATGTCAACTCAAATCCTATAAATTTAATTCTCTTACCACACATTGTCTTCCATAGTGCATACATTTACCATACAGTATGTTATTTATGGGTATGAAACCAGCTTGTTTTATCCCTCACGCCGCTCCTGCTTTCTTTTACAGCAGTACAGGCCCCAAATCCCAAAAATAAAATGAGTTACCATCGCAATAATAAAAACAGAAATGCTGAAAATGCATCCTATATCCATGTTCAGAGAGATACTATCAGGACTGTCTCACTGAGTGCACCTCCCGGCAGCAGGCCCACAAATAGGTCCTACAATAAAGTCGATGTTAACAAGGAACCCAAACTCAACCTTTGTCCAGGTGAGGCTCTTTCCTTACACGATTTACTCATGCCCGTGGTTTTCATTCCCATGTAATCACATGATGGTCCAAGTAATCTTCATCCCTACCCAATCCCGGTTCTGTTTCCAGGTCATCACTACCACCATGATGTCTTAGAGAAATAGTGGGAAGATTTCTTCCACGAGCAGAAGTGCACGTGGTTTAAGGATACTAGGGAGCACCTGGGTGTCTCAGTCGGTTAAGTGTCCGACTTCAGCTCAGGTCATGATCCCGTGTCTTGGGGGTTTGAGCCCTATGTTGGACTCTGCTGAGAGCTTGGAGCCTGGAGCCAGCTTCGGATTTTGTGTCTCCATCTTTCTCTGCCCCTCCCCCACTGCCACTGCTTCTCGCGCGCTCAAAAATAAATAAACATTAAAAAAAATTTTTTAAAGGATATGTTAAAAAATGTATTGGCTGCAGATGACTAGACATTGAACCTCCCTAGCGTTTTGTCTCACAGCATTGCCCTTTGTTCCCCCTGGATAGCTTTATTTCATTCTTGAGAATTGTTTTCAAATGGTTGACATTTTCTTGTTCCACTAACCGCGTTGTTCAGTCCCCACTTTTCAGTCTAGTGCCTTGGCTTTTCTTTAAGCCTTCACGATTGCTTTCTGAAAGGGTTAATTTGGGGGTTAACTGCAATATTTTTGACAACCTCTCATCTCTCCCACCATGAACAGATTGCTTCTAAATCATTTCATCATGTAATAGGCAAAGTCGTAGTATATGTCAGTAAGTACAAGGCCACAAGGGAGGAAGGAACCACATCTTTTCTTCCTCTCTCAGATGAATTTTGCTTTTTTGAAGTTGGGTTTCAGTTTTCTCAACTTAACAAAAGGCCACTTAATTCCCTCTAATTTCGTGTTTGTATTTTCCTGTGTTCACGGTCTAGTTAGTGGAGTTCTGAATGTTGTGTACTTTCTGAAACATAAGTAAAAATTCAATGTCTCTTTTAGGTTCTTTCTTTTACATAGAAGTTAGTTTTATTTAAATTGTTTTTCTTCTTTTTGTTTTAGAATAAACTGATGTATGGGTTTATATAGAAAATAAGAATATTCTTAGGTGAAACAGTCTTAATTTAATTTATTGCTATTATTATTTTATTATTAAATTTATTGTTATTGGCTGTCTAGATCTATGTTAAGGTGGTCACAGTTACATCCACTATTGCTTTTGGGCCATTAGTGCAAATTTCAACACAGGAAAAAAAGCAAAGAAATTCTTAGTATTATTATGAACCATGCTTTGAGAATCATAGCTGCATTGTAATACTTAAACACACAAATACAACATTGTTAGATAATAGTTCAGATATAAAGTTGCCAGAGGAAGGGGGGTATTTACAGATCAAGTCAGTATATAAAGGCTTTGGTTTCCTGGGGCAGTGAGTTCATCATGGTAGAGCAATCACTGCCATGATGGGAGTCACTTTATGGAAGGTTAAGGGAATCGGTGATGCCTTCTAGGTCTTTTCTTTCTTTTCCTTTCTTTCTTCTACAAGTATTAGCAGAATTGTTTGTAAAATCATGGTAAAGAAAGACAATGAAATATTTTGATCACATCCTAGTCTCCTTTAGCTTAGCCTCATGGGAGAGAGCCTTATTTGAAGAATTGGACAGCCAACTAAAAGGTGCATAACCATGTTCATTGATAAAATATATGGTCTTAATAAACTCACTTGGGTTCCTAATGCCTTAGCTTTGAAATGTTAAAATAAATTACTTAGAGAATAGTTCTGAGATATTTATAACTTTGACACACTCTTGGAATATGCTTTTAATGTTAGAAAATATTTCATTCTGGTCTTCTTTTTTTCCTCAGATAAATATATGTCAACATCATATAATGGTTCAGCCTGGAGAAAAAGAATTCCTTTTTCAAAAACATATTCAAAAACTGAAAAGATATATACAGGTATATATTTACTAGTAATTTTAATGTATCATACAATTCTAAAAAAATGAATGACAAGTTTCTAAGGTCAGGAAACATATTTTAGAAAAATTTAGAAAATGTTCATGATATTGTAGTTTAGTAGAGATCATGTACTAGCAATTTAATTTTACTTTGTTTCATTGTGTTCTCCTTTGCTTATTTTTATGTTATCAGAAATCTTCTGATATATTTCTCTCCTTAGATACAAGCTTAGCAGTTTCAGCAATTACCTGTTAAAATGCATTCTTTTTTTTAACTACAAAGTGAATATATAAAACTATATCTTGACACAAAATATCAAAGCCCTACTATATCCGTACACAAATATTAGCTGATACAGACTGACAGGGCACCTAAGATGAAGTTTCCAGGCCAGGATGCTCTGAGTGACTGTGGTGTCCCCCTTGTGCTCTGTTTTCTGGAAGAGTATGGGGATCTCGGGAACCTCCCCAGGATGGAAGTTTGAAGCAGACCCAACCTCAGGTGATTCTTTTGCTAAAAAGCTTGGTGGCTTCTCCAAGCTGATCTGGGGCTGGCACAGTAGATTTGGAAAACCACATAGGATAAAACAGTTTCAGTTACTTATCAGAAAATTGAATCTTCCAAAGAAAAATTCTAAATAGAGAGTTCCTACCTAAATCATTAGCCTAGAACTTTCAGAATCATCTGAAATCCATAAACTCCTTTACAAGAGCTTTCCAGAATGAAAATGGACCACATCCAGGTTAGAAACTATCCACTTTCCAAAAACAAAACAAAACAAAACAAAACAAAAAAACAGCTGAGATCTTCTTTCGTAGTATCTCTCAAAACTCTTGACTTCAACTGTGAAGTCAATTGCTTTTCTTTTTTTGCCCTTATCTTTCCCAATCATATTGTACTCCAAGAGAACTCTGCTATAGCACTATTTAATTAACTATATTTTCTTTTAGATTTCTGTGAATTTTCACATGTAATTGTACTCACTTTTGAGGGAAAGGAGGTGAAAAGCTGGTAAAAATCCTGGATAAAACTACAAATTTTCGAGCTACATCTTTTTCTTCTGTGGTTTCCTTATGGTGTGATGTTATTTGAAGTGTTAAAGGGTGTGTTCCTTGTCCCTGTCCCCATCCTGGTAACTGCTCTAGTTTCCCAGCAGCCTTCTTCTCTCCCATCCCAGGGATCTCCTCATCCCATCCCACATGAATTACAGAAGGATTTGGGGGGGGGGAAGGGGGGTCACATCAGAGAATGAAACATGTATGGCACAGGAAAAGGAATGTGCAGAAGATGTGAGCTTATAAAACTTTTTTTTCATTCAGTATGTAGAGCAAGGAGGAGGAAGGGTATGGAGGGGCAGCAAGAAACCAGATACAGTGTGGGGCCACTTAATACATTCTAGTTCTCTTCTGCTCTTCTCCTGTCACCTCCAGCTATGCCAGGGCCCAGGGGCAGAAAGTCAGTGATGGAGTTCCCTTTGAAGTTTATAAAGAATCTGAACATAAAGAGGATCTACATTGTACTTTCCAGATGCAATCCAGGGAGAAAAGCTTTGGAAAGAATTTATAAATGCCATCTGGTGGTGGGAGTGGGGGAAGCAAGCCATGTCTAACATGAGACAGGGCTGGAGACAGCCTCTGGAGATTCCCAAGCTCCAAGTTTGCTTGGGAGGACATCATGTATTCTTGTGAGTTTCAAGGGAAAATGGGTTCCCCAGGAGAGGGCCAGAGGGTCTAAACAAAGTCTTCTGGCTGGGACTGAATGCATAGCATCAAAGATGCCTTTGTGGTCTGGCCCTATTGGAGGGGAGGACTCCAATCTCAAATTATTACGAGAATCTCAAAAGATTGCTCTGCCAGGGAGTGGATTATAAACCAAATCATCCACTTGTTACCTGTTATTGAAGTATTGTCTGAGGACAACCAGCAATGATACCACCTGGGAGTTTGTTAGACATGTAGAATCTTCATATCAGACCTCCTGAATTAGAATCTGAATATTAACAAGTTCCCCCAGGTGATTAAGATGCACATTAAAGTTTGAGAAACCATAGGCTATGTTTTCTGGACCACCATTCACCAGCACAGGACCCAGGCCTTGTGGAGACCCAAGATTGCTGAAATAATATTCTCTTCCTAGCTGTCACAAAGCAGCAACCATTCTTCCCTGTTTCAACCCTAGAAATGAGGATAAGCAGCAGAGAGGTAGGGGAAGAAGGGAAAAAAATCCTGAGAAAGAATTTCAAATTGAATGTGGTTGAAATATAAATGGAAAATAACTAAGAAATCACTGATTCGGACTAAGTTTGTGTGCAAAGGACCAGGTAGGTTTTCTACATCAGGCAGAATGGGGATGTAGAGTCAAGAAATTAAATAGAATTACAAACATAAAGTTTTCTTATTTACCTGAGCATTTGACACGGAAATTTGTAACCCCCAAACTCCTATCCTTTCCAATTGTTGTTGTGAATCTCAGACTAGAGAAAGACTAGTTTGTGTTTCCTCCCCTGCACTTCCTGCTAGGGCGCAGAGGAGCAATTTCAGCATTTCCCAGCGGACAGGTGGGCTGCTGGAGAGAGGAGGCAGAAAGCACAAGCTGCCACTAGTCTATTCCACTAAGGAATATCTCAGAGCCGAGGCCACAGAAGTGTAAATGGGCGAGAGGAGCCTTTTGGGAAAATGCTGTCGGATGCTATGAGGATAATGCAGTAGGAGAAGAAAATGTGTGGGAACCAAGGAGAGGAGCTAACGGCGATTAGAGATGTTAGCCCTCCCTTGAGGCTGCATGTCCTTTCTGATCAGGATAGAGCTGGTGTGACTGCAGGTGCCTGTCTCTGTAGGATAGAACATCCATTCTGTTCATTCTGGGTGCACCGAGGTACAGCCTTATATGTAGTATTTTGTTTCCATTCTTTTCCATCCCTCCATCCAAATGCAAAAGCTCCGGAAAGAAATGGAATTAGTTTGAATGACGTTTTAAAAAATTATGAATTAAAACAATGAGCTTAGTTTTTGTTTTGCCTTTAGATTTATGGTAAGTAATTAGGCAAAGAAACGTAGAATGTTGGTGCCCTGAAGAATGCTGAAAAAGAAAATAATTGACATATTTTGTGTGTTTTATTAGAGCCAAGAAGAAATGGGAGCAAGTAAATCTGGAGGTTGAGAGAAAAGAAAAATGAGAAAAGAGAAAAATGCCAGATATCATCTGATTTAAAATCAAAAATGAAAATTCAAAGACTGAGATATTCAAGTACTCCATACTATATACTGGGTAGCCAAAGATGATAAAATGCAAATTCTGAAAATAAGATGCAGGAAGTACATTGTGCTCTTTCAAAACTGATAATAATGCAAATTACAAACAGCTGCCTGTGTATTTATATAGGTCTGAAATTCATTCGATGTATTGCCACAAACATTTAATAAAATTTAAAAGTTTGACAATTAAAATCATTCTTTAATTGTAAACTAAGTCAGAAGGCGCAGACTGAGAAGTGAAATTGTACCTTTCATCTCTGTTTTGCAATATTCTTTACAGTAGAAACCTCACATTTTCTTTCTTAAATTTTAAGCTGGGCCCTCAGTGACAGTAACAGATAAAATGTAAACGAATTCAGTGAAGTCCCAGAGTTACAGTTTGGTGATGAGTATGTTAGAGGAATTCCAACAGAAATGCACTTTGATGTGTTGTAGAAAGAAAAAAAAGGATTTTTTTTTAAATGCAGGACAGTGCTGAATAATGTCTTTTAATTGGCAACTACACAGTCTATCTGCTGAGATAGGCTAGATTCAGAACTGAAAAATAAACATTTTCCTACTGAGAAAACAAAAATCATATGATCATATTAAAGAAAAGGACTTGTACAAGGAAAAAAAAAGTGAATTAATGAAGCAATGTCTCAAAAGTATTAGTGAGATTCTAAGGCTTTAAATAACTCTAGAAGTATAAATGCTTACAAATAAAAGACATCATTTGAAAACTTATTTCCATTTCTTTTGCATTTGTTTAGAAGAATAAATTATTAATTAATTAAAAATTCATCTGCAGAGTGACTGAAGCCAGAACTTAAAATTAAGAATTTATTCCTCAAATTTAAAGATCAGAATGAGAACAATATACATAATTAACCTTTCAAAGTGTGTTTTTGTAAGTTTGTAGCATTTATACTTCTGAGTTTATTGAAGCTCCGAACTTCTCTAAGACTTTGGGACACCCTGTATTTATATTTGCATGCATCTTGCGGTTATTAGTAGGATCTCTTGTTCGGTATTTATTGGGGGGTCATCAGAGTTTATGCTTAGAAATATTTTATTTTAAAACATTCTATAGGATGCAATTCCAGCATGTGGAGTAATAAGGCCCAGTTTTTAGCTTCTAATGGTGCTCTGTCTACCTACTTTCAAAAACATGGGGATGTGGTCGTTTTGTTTTCACAAATAGTGTGGACAGAAATGAAAACTGTTTCAGCAAACTATCTTGGTGAAATAGATTTGAGCAGGATGCAAGAAAAGAGCAGAGTTGAAAGGCTGTCCAGATGGAGGCCGATAGGAAACATCCGTAGTTCCACTTAACAGATCCATGTCCTTCTAAAACTTCATCTAAATGGCAAAGAGGGAATCGTTCTAAGAAGGCAGTTCAAGTTCTCTTTCTCAATATACAGATGCTCAGTGTGTACCTTTATTACATGCAAAATGCTGAAGACTGGATGAGGAATGAGAAAAATCTGAAAGAAGACTTGAATGCCATTCTCTTGAACGTGTACGTGCATTATTCCTAAACAAATGGACATTTTTCTTATGATAAACTTTGTCTAAGAGGACAACATGGATGGTGGCATGAACCAACCCTGTTGTTATATTTGTGACTTAGGGAAAAGGCATCACTTTAATGCAGTAAACTAGTAACCAAGAAAGAAGACAGCAAGCCTCCCAGATAAGGATACAGGATAACAAAGATAAGTGGACCACCCAGAAATGTAGTAAGCCAGCAAGAAGTTATGCCTGCTGACTCCTAAACATAAAAGCAATACATTTAAGCCTAAGTTTATGATGCCAGCAGTAGGCAGTTGCTTTTCTGGCACATACGAAATCTTTCAATGAATTTGATAGATGTACTATGATTCTACTCTTTTCAAAATGCAGCAGTAATAAAAATAATAAGACAACATTTATTTGATGTTTAATATTAGTTTGCTAGGGCTGTCACAATACAGCACCATAAACTGGGTGGTGGCTCAAACAACAGAAATTTATTGTCTCATAGTTCTGGAGCTATTAGTCTGAAATCAAGGTGTTGGCAGAATTGATTCTTTCTGACGGCTGTGAGGGAGAATCTGTTCCCAGCCCATCTCATTGGTTTTGCAGATCTCTGTCTTCTCTTTGTGTCTTTTCATACTACTCTCCCTGGTGTGTGTGTGTATGTGTGTGTGTGTGTATTCAAATTTCCTCTTTTATAAGACATGAATCAGATTAGGAACCACTTTAATGACCTCATGTTAACTTGATTACCTCTGTAAAGATCCAATTTTTGTAGAAGGTCACCTTCTGAGGTGCTGGTGGTAAGGCCTTCAGCATATTAATTTGTGGGGAGGACACATAAAGATGTCTCCTGCACATTCCCAGGGTGGGGAACTAGGTCTTAAATGACAAATCAACTCAAACATTTCCATCTCCCTACATCTTTGAGTTCCTTCATTTACAGTATACCAAGGCATATATGGCATTTCCAGCTTACTCACTCTGGACCACCTTTTATACCATACTTAAGCCAACCAACCAACCAACCAATCAATCAAACCATTGGAGCCCTTTATAATTCCCTGAGCTGTGATATTAAAGGTAGAGGAATGTCTGCTTAGTGTGCCCATATCAACAAATTCATTGGAATCCAACTTTATGCTACTTTCAGTATTTTTCCATATTTTTAATATCCATTCCCACACATAGTCCCAGGTTTTTTGTTTGTATAAATTAGCAAACTCAAGTAATTCTTTTGGAATATAGTATACTTCCTCCTGGGTCACATTTCATACCTCACAGTTAGTGAGGCCTGCTGAGACTTGAGTCTAGTTATAGGCCTAGTAGCAAAGAGCAGTGGTCGGGTTCAGTTCTGAGGGGAATCAGCAGTCTTACATGGCAACTGCCTCAGTTAATCTCAGATGCAGGTGGTGTGGCTGCTTCTGGGGGGAGGAGGGTAGAGGCTAATTTTACCGGCAAAGACTCAGAATTTAGGGGCTAAAATGTCCCCAGCTTCATGAGGGTCTTCCAACATGTCTCCATTCCAACTTTCAGGACGACGTTCCTTTCCAATCAATGTCCTTCCTGTAACAGTAAATAACCTGTGAGCTTAGGCGTTCAATTTACATTGCAATTCAGTCACTTACAGGATGAGATTATAGGTTTGTTTTTCAGAAGTCTCAGCCCTGTGTCTGTGAGAGATAAGGGTCTTTTTTTCCAGGGCAGCTTTCAGGTTGTTTAGGTGATGTGTGAGCAATTCAAGATCCTTGCCCCTCATAAGTGTTTGATTGTGAGTATACAATGGTGATATTTTCTGTATTTCTATTGCCATGTCACACCATGGATGATCAGTGCTCTCTTTACTACTAAAATTAGAGTCATTAGTGTCTTTAATTCTAATCAGATTAGAGAGCCAATTTCAGAAATCCAAGAACCAATTCAGAAAACTCATCTCTAAGATTATGTTCCTGTGGAGCCACTTTCAGTACCAAAATCTTTATTAGGGTTCTTCAGAGAAACAGAATCAAGAGAGGAGATCTATATATAATTTATAATCTATAATATAGATAGATAGATAGATATAGATAGATAGATTAATTTTAAAGACCTGACTTACACAAGTTTTGAGGCTTTGCAAATCTAAAATCTGATGGGGGAGGCCAGAGACTGGAAACTTAGTGGAGACTGAAGACAGTCTGATAGAGAATTCCTGCTTACTTGGGAAGGCCAACCTTTTGTGCTATTCAGGATGAGGTCCATCCATATTATGGAGAGCAATCTGTTTTACTCAAAGTCCACCAATTTAAATGTAAATCTCATCTAAAAATATCCTTGCAGAAACATCTAGAATAATGTATGACTAAATATCTGGGCAATGTGTCCTAGCCAAAGTGACACATAAAATCAATCTACCTGGATAACCCAGATGTTCTCACCATTTTAAGGTCAGATGATTAACAACCTTACTTCCCCTTTGCCATATATGCTAACATATTCACAGGTTTTAGGGATCAGGGTGTGGGCATAGTTGGGGAGCTTTTCTGCCTATCACAACTACTTTTCTTATGCACAATAAAACTAATAGTTGTTACTACATAGCAGGCACTATACTACATGAAATAAATCATTTAAACATTAGTACCCCATCCCACAAAAAAAATAAACTATGAGCTAGGAATTATTATTGCCCCCATTAATGAGAAAATTAGGCACTGAGTAGTTATACAATTTGTAAATGGCAGAGGCAGAATGGTACCATCTGTGCCTGTGACTCTAACCTATTCTCTACACTCCACTAGACCGGTTGCATATCTGATTATGCTTCTTTTCCTCAGGGCTCAACTTACTCTAAAGCCACACTGGACCACTCTGGGCCAGTGATAACAACTTCAGAGTCATGACAGTAAAGCTCATGGTAAAGTTTCTTACCCGTTACTTCCCTTTTGTCCTCCCTTAATTGTGGTGTAGATACGTTGTTCATAGCCATGCCTTTTCCTCATAAAATAAGGAAAAAGCAAATATCAAAATATGTATATTGTATTACATTTGAGTTTTCTGACAATCAAGGCAAGAAAGAAAACACAGCTATATCAGAAAACTATACTAGTCCCCTCCCCAAAATATTTTTTCATAGTACTATATTCTAAATGTAATTCACTTTATGCAAGCATACTGTAATTGTGTTAGTCCATTTGGGCTGCTATAACAAAATACCATTGACTAGGTGGTATTAAATAGCAAATATCATAATTCTAGAGGCTGAAAAGTCCAAGATCCAGGTACTTGCAGATTTTGTGTCTAGTGTGGGTCCACTTCCTGATTCATAAATATTATTCATAAATGCTATTCACAAATGAATATAAATATTCATAAATGCTATTCATAAATATTTCTTGCTATGGCCTCTCATGGCAGAAGGGAAGAGGGAACTCTCAGAGGTCTCTGTTTCAAGGATACTAATTTCATCTATGAAGGCACCACCCTCATGACCTATTTGCTTTCCAAAGGCAAATAGGGGTTAGGATCTCAACATATGAATTGGGGGAAACACAAATATTCAGTCTATAGCAGCAATTCATTCAACAAATGTTGAAAGAACCCCCTCTGAGGTTAAGCCATCTGCTAGATGCTATGGATACAAAGATAGGTCAAGTCTTTCCCTCAAATGTTTCTAATGTGTCATGCAAATAGTGATTTATATAATCTAATGTGTGTCAAAGTAGAGGTATAGAATAGGTACTATGGGAATATAGAAAAAAGCATGCTTCATGGATATTTCAAGTGAAAATCAAGCTTGGCACTGACTGGTCACAAGCTCTCTCAAAAATTTCCTTGCTGCTAGCATTCCTTTTTATGAGCAGGAGTGCCAATTTATAGCACTGCATGAGGTATTGGCCTGCACCCCATACTGATACCACTATGGGATAAAAGATGAACTGCTAACTTTTCAGGAGCAGTTACCTTCTGCTTTAGAAATTCTTTGTACTCTCCAGAGAGTGTTGGTGAGAACGAATACCAGTTTTACAGAGAACTTTGTTTTTTGGACACACTACTTTCAGTTATGCAATTATATTAGGTATAGTGATTTGCTTATTTCTTCTATTATGTGATGAGTGTTTTCAAGGAAAGAACAGTCTCTTTCTTTATATCCCTTCAATCTGGCATATAAGAGTGACTTAATATTTGTCAAATGCTTTAATGCCTATCTCTGAGGATCCTTTCTCCTGCCTCAACCAGTACAAATCTTAACAAAGGAATGTAGAACCATTGGTAAGATTTTTGTGTTTTGAGAGACTTACCCTAGGCAAGGACTCCACAGGCCATGGAAACATATCTATATGAGGACTTGATCCTTCTTCTAGAGTATGCTCTAGTATCACAGATGCCAGATTTCACTGTTCAAATCATCTTGAGCCCATTTCTTGGGCTGTATGAGTCTGTCTCCTAAGACAGTCCTCCAAAGCATGAACCTTGCTATCAAAGAGTTGGAGAAACGAAGCTATTTTCAAGGTGTTAATAGAGGTGGAAAGTGTGGGTTGGTCCTGTCTATACATGTGCATGGGGGTCTCTTGAGCCTTGGGACATAGAAGGAATGTGAAGAAAAGAGGGGTGCACTTCATGCCAGGAGATTGAGGCTCTTCATGCTTCTAGTTTCTAGTGCAGAACTCTGAATTGTTCCAGAATTCTAAATACAAATCTGGGTCTTCTAGTCATTGTGTAGGGTTATTTTTTAGCTTGCTTTATATTTTTTAAGTATTTTAATATATGGTATGTGAGTCTTCATATCTAATCTTGCTCTAGGCTCAGCAAATATTAGGGATAGTCTTGGCACACACATGCCAAAGAGAAACAGTTTCTATTATTTTTCATCTTTTCCTGTTAACTCTGTAGCAGGTAAGATCTTAACACTAATTGTTTCTTTTATTAGGCAAACTGTGGACAGAACAAGAAAGTCTATATTAACTAACAGGAATCTGGCCTTTTTTCCAGAGATTTGTCATCACAGTGAAGGAGCTAGGCTGAGCAGAAGGGTCAGTGTTAATTACATTTTTGAATATATTTCAGGTGGAGAATGTACTGGACAAATATGTGATTCTTAAATAATTTCTAATTCCTTGATTTTATACTGCCTAAGTAACTCAGAGGCTTATTGTTGTATGGAAATGTTGTGGATATTTAGATAGCCTTAGGCAAAACCAGAAGTTCTATAAACTATTCTGTGAAAAGTAATGCATACCATTGTTCTTTGCTATTAACCAAAGAGCGATTTGGGAAAGTCATTTGATCTTGTTTAATCCTTCTTCTAATCTTTAATATTAAGGATCTGAAGCAAAGTAAGCCTAAGATTTAGAATAGCTTCATAGTTAAAGAGCACTAGAATGTCTTGAGTGGTCATATTTTCCCAAGTATTTCCATGCTACTTTGCTCTAGTATTACATTGTGAATTGTTATAATAATAAGGTAATAGAACTTAGTATAGTGCCTGCAACATAGTAACTACCCAGCAAACTGTAACTTCTGTGAAAACATAATTAATGGTAAAGAATGAATATGAATTTTCAGTTTCTAGCAGTATGGTAAAATATTTATTCAGAGAATAATATCCCTTTTTGGATGAACATACCCAAATATGCCACATTTAGTGGCATATTTTACACAGTGTAAAACAAAAATATCTCTTTCAGTGCACATGTCTGCAGTAAGGAAAGAAAAATATTTCCTCAGAAGCCAGAATGACAAGAGGGGAATCCTGAAGAATAAGGAAGCATGAGAACTGGTGTTTGCTTTGGGATATCTGCAGATTCCTGGTGCCATAGAGTTTGGTCTTCAGTGGTCCACAACTGGAGAATAAGAAATAATGTCTAAGGCATAAACAGGGTTGGGGACAGGATGAAAAGCTTCACAAAAATCCAAAACCCATTAAAGGTGATATGCTCAGAGAGGAAACTAGAAAAAGAACAATTATCTTGCAGACAGAGATAGTGTGAATATATATCCTCTTCTCTTAAAATTTCTAAAGAAACTAAACTTTTTTTCAAGTGAATCAACATTATCAAAATGTCCCAACAAACGTCAAGTGAAAAACATAGTATAAAATGTTGTCAGATTGGTAAGTGCCCAGGCACTTGGATAAAGCAAAGGTAAATCATTTCTGGTTTCTGGTCTCTAAATTCAGATATCGAAGAATTGCCAAAGATTAAAGTCCCTAGTAATGCAAATTTGTATTCAAAAAAATTAAACACATAGAAACAACCACTGGTCAACTGTAGCAACAATATATGAAATCAGACTTGCAAAAAATATTGAAAGTGTTTTTAATAATTAAAAAATAAAATAATGCATTGAAAATATGAAAAATGACAAAAAGCTACCAATATTGCCCAGAAATATTGAAAAAGAGGTGGAAAAATAAAGGACAGATAAACAGAAATTAGAAATTGCTGAATAAAATATAAACTGAAGGATATATCTGAGGTAATAATAGATCACAGAGAGATTTAAAAATGTAAAATACAAAAGAAAGGTAAAGAGTGATGGAAAATAAGGTATAAAGAATTCAGAGGAGACAATACAGAAAATGAGAGGACAAGAGAATGGCCGGAAAATTTTCAGAATTGCTGAAAAACACAATTCTTAGATACAGTAAGCCCACTGGGTCAAAAGAGAATGAACATAAAGAATCTGTACCCTCTGTCTTGGACTTCACTATATCAAAAATAACATCTTAAAGCAAATAGAAAGAAAAGGCAATTTACCAACAAAAAAAGAAACATTATGTCCATATTAGAATTCAACAAATCAGCAGATCCATACAATAATGAAATCATCAATGCACTGAAAGGTAATAATATAGACAAGAATGCCCTGTCGCTTTTCAAGACTATGAGAGCAATAAAAATCTTTTAGACAAATCAAAACTGAAATCTTTGCCACATTACTAAATTTAAGTCTGAAGGAAATTCTTCATGAAGGAAAGTGATTTACAAAATAATCTGGTGACCAAAAAGAATTGTTAGCAAAGTTAATTTATGGCTTAATTTAAGAAAACAATGACTGTGTAAGGCAATAACAATGTTTTCTTGCTGGAGTCCAGATCCAGCAGGTCCAGGGCTTCCTGAAGGATGGACGGTGTCAGTGAAAGGGAGTGAGAGAGCCTTGAGTTTCTTTCTGATCACCAGTCAGGCATCTCTGCCCTGACCTGAAAGTCAGGTCTATTTATGGTAAAAAATGTATGCGGCCAGCACAGAAGTGGCATTTGCCTTAGACAATGATTTCTGATGACAAATTTATTTGGCATGTAAAAATTTCCCAGAACATAGATTGGTAGAAGACTCATGCATAATCTTTATCAATAGTGATTGGTGTAGGTGATTTAGATGCTTACCATATGGGAAAGGAAGGTATCTTCATTATTCAAATACAAGACAATGTTTTTAGCATAGCAAAGGCAAAAGTTAGTTCTTTGTGAGCAGGGGCCAATAGCCTGTTTTCTTGAGGGGAAGAAAAACAGGTTTCTCAGGAAATGTAATATTTGCTCCTATAATCACAAAAGAAGAAATTCCTATAATAAGTTCCTTCACAAGGTATAATCAGCATATTTTAGGGTAAGGGGACAAGTCACTCCCTATACCAGTCAACAAGGTGCCTTGGGGGTCGGTGCTCAAGCAAAAATAATTGAGTGGGGGTGGATATCGGTCACCATCTGATGGCAAGAGGTCTTGCAAACCTGCCTTACCTTGCAAGGAGTTTTCTCAACTTAGTGAGTTCAGAGAATGGCTCTCAACATTTTCTAATTTGTAAGTTAAAAAAAATCATGATAGAACTAAAATCTTAGACAACAATTATACATAGGTGATAAGAATGGTTTATAAGAATAGGTTATAACCAGAGTAAAGGGAAACTGAGTTTCTAGTTTTGTTGAACACAGAAGATGGTGTGGAATGTACACTATACATTCAAGGGGGCACCAGGCAAATCATAATCCAGGTACAAATGCACTGTACTGGTAAAAAAGAGTAAGACATGATATAATCTTAGACATTGTTTAATTAGGCATGTTAAAGTTTCTAGAATAACTCCAAGAAAAGAGAAACTATATTATTGCCTAATTGGTAGAGAGAATAAAAGGGAATAAGGAAAAATTTTAAAAGGAGAGAGAGAGAGAAAGTGCTATAAAAAGCCCAAGATAAAACAGCAGAAATAAATTCAAATATATCAATAATCACAATGTATATGCAGAGAATTATAAGCTATAAATATTATCCAGCTATATAATATTTCAAAGATATCCACTTAAAACTTCAGAACACAGAGAATAAGATGACAGAGTAGGAGGATCCTAAGCGGACCTTACTCCATGGATACAACTAGAAAACACCCACATCAGAGTAAATAACCCCCAAAACGACCTGAAGACTGGCAGAACAGACTCTCTACAGTTAAATGTAGAGAAGAGACCACATTGGAAGAAGGTAGGAAGGGTGGAAACACAGTCCAGAGCTAGACAGATCTCTAGGACTCTCCATGGAAGGGAGGGACACCACAGGCATGAAGCAGGGAAAGAAATGGACACCACATCAGGTACCCCAGCCGTGGGGAACCCATAGGGAAAAGACAAATTTCCATAACATTTGGCCTTGAAAACCAGAGGGGCATAATTTCATGAGTTTTTACAATCAGCAGGGCTTAACACCCAGAACTTTAAAAATCAGTGGGCTCAACTCTGAGAGAACCAGGAGGATGACAGGAACCTGAGTCCCTACCCTCAGAGAAATAGCACAACAAACAGCTCAGTGTGGATACAGCATAGAAGCAGCAGTTTGAAAAATGCCTGGCGTATATGGGAAGATTTATTTACTAATCTCAGAAAGTGTGCTGGAGGGACAGGGATCATTGGGAGACTTTTTCGGGAACAAAGGAGCTGGCACTGTTTCCCTCCCCCTCCCTCATACCTGGCCTAGGCACACCGACACCTGTAGAACCAGCATGGTGCAAACATTCTCCACCTAACTTTCTAAATGTGAGCCCTACCTCTGTGTGCTCCTGAAGATCCACCCCTCCAACCATGCAAGGCAGGAGTTTTCTAAAGTGGCTCCAGGTCCCCTCCTACAGCAGACCCACATATACTTTGCTAACACAATGTGCCCTGACCTCCTATTATGTTGTGGACCTGCCCCCTCCAATATACCCTTGGCCAGAACCCATCCAAAGTGGAGCCACAAGCCTGGCACTGTGCAAGCAGCCCTGACAGGGAGCACCACCACTCTAAGGTGACTCCTGCCCAGGGGTGAGGGAAGAGTTAACTACACACACTAGTCTCACTGTGGCCCTAGCAGTGGGTTCGAGGCAGACATCTGGTCTGACTGCAGGTCCTAACCAACAATGGAAGCTTCTCAGGGAACAAATCAGGAAAAGTGCCCTGCTGTTCAGTTCTGCTACATTTCTGGCAAACACATGGTCTGACTCAAGCCCAAGGCATCCCCAGACTGGACCAATAAAAACACAGGGACAAAACCCCAGCTGCAATAGGCAAAGAGAGCCATTGCAGATGACTGGAAAGAAGGCAAAAATGGCTCAGCCACTTTCCGATGAACATGGGACATTGCACTACATGACACTACAGGACCTCTTCATAAGTTCACTACTTTCAAAAGCAGGAGACATAGCTGAATTTCCTAACACACAGAGACAGACACAGAAAGTTAGACAAAATGAGAAAACAGCGTACCTGGTGAAAGTACAGGTCAAAATCACAAGAGAGCTAAATGAAATGGAGATAAGTAATATGCCTGAGAGAGAATTTGAGGTAATGATCATAAAGATACTCACTGGATTTGATGAAAGAGTGGAGAACCTCAGGAGACCATTGACAAAATGATACGAGACATAAATAAGAAATAATCAGAGATGAAGAACTCAACAAATGAAATTAAAAATATACTAAATAGAATAAATAATAGACTAGAGAAAGCAAAAGAATGGATCATTGACCTGGAGGATGGAGTAATGGGAAGGAATGAAGTGGAACAGGAGAGGGAAAAAAAAAAAACAGACTTAGGGAGCTCAGTTACACCATGAAGCATAACATTCACATTATAGGGATCTTGTCCCAGAAGGACAAGAGAGATAAAAGGGGGAAGAAAGTTTACTTGAAGAAATAACAGCTGAAAACTTCCCAAATCTGGGCAAGTAAACAGATATTCAGATCCAAGAGGCACAGAGAGTCCCCAACAAAATCAACACAAAGAGGTCAACACCAAGACACATGGTAACTAAAATGGCAAAAAGTAGTAAGAGAGAATTTTAAAAGCAGAAGGAGAAAAGAAAACAGTTACATATAGGGAAACCACATAAAACTATGAGCTGATTTTTCAGTAGAAATTTTGCAGGTCAGAGGGTGTGGCATGATATATCCAAAATTGTAAAAAAAAAAATCCTGCAGCCAAGAATACCCTATCCATCAAGATTATTATTTGGAATAGAAGGAGAGACAAAGAGTTTCCCAGACAAACAAAAGTTAAAGAAATTCATGAGCACTAAGCCACCTCTACAGAAAATAAGAAAAAACATAAGTAGTAGAAAGAAAAAATAGGAAGCACAAAAGCTGAAAAATAAGTATATCAGGCAAGAAATTCACAAAATACAAGATGTAAAGTATGATATAATAAACCTAAAACATGCTGGGGGGAGGAGTAAAGAATGGGTTCAAACTGGGGCACCTGGGTGGCTCAGTTGGTTGAGCGTCTGACTTTGGTTCAGGTCATGATCTCACAATTTATGGATTTGAGCCCTGTGTTGGGCTCTGTGCTGACAGCTCAGAGCCTGGAGCCTGCTTCAGATTCTGTGTCTCCCCCTCTCTCTGCCCCTTCCCTACTCCCATTCTCTCTCTCTCTCGCTCTCTCTCTCTCTCAGAAAATAAAACATTAAAAAATTTTAAAAAGAATGGGTTCAAACTTAAGTGACCATCAACTTAATATAGATTGATATATGCATAATATACTTTATACAAATCTAATGGCAACCACAAATCAAAAATGAGTAATAGATATGCAAAAAATAAAGAGAAAGAAATCAAAGTGTATCACTAAAGAAAGCCAGCAAACCGGGACAGAAGAAAGGAACAAAGTACTACAAAACAATAATAAAATAAGTAACAAAATGATGACAAGTTCATAGCTATCAAAAATTACTTAGAATGTAAATGGACTAAATGCTCCAATCAAAAGATACAGGGTGACAGAATGGATAAAATAGCAAGACTGATCTATATGACCTACAAGGGACTCATGTCAGACCTAAAGACACATGCAGCTTGAAAGGAAAGGGATGGAGAAGCATTTTTCATGCAAGTGGAAGTGAAAAGAAAGAGCAGCAATGCTATATCAGACAAATAGACTTTAAAACGAAGACTGTAACAAGAGGCAAAGAAGGACACTAAATAATAATAAAGGAGACGATCTGACACGAACATATAATAACTGTAAATACTTATGCACTCAACATGGCTGCGCCCAAATACACAAAGCAGTTAATAATGAGCACAAAGGAATTAATCAATGGGAATAGAATAATAACAGGGGATTTTAGAACCCCACTTACTTCAATGGATAAATCATCCAAACAGAAAATCAACAAGGGAACAGAGACTTTGAATGACACATTTGAGCAGATGGATCTATCATAAGTTCAGGACATTTCATCCGAAAGCAGCAGAATACACATTCTTCTCAAGTGCACATGGAAAATTCTTCAGAATAGATCACACACTGGGTCGTAAATCAGACTTCAAAAAGTACAAAAATCAATATAATACTATGCATATTTATAGACCGCAATGCTATGAAACTTGAAATCAACCAGAAGAAAAAAAATTGGAAATACTACTAATACTGGGAGGTCAAAGACCATTCTGCTAAAGAACGTATGGGTTAACTAAGAAATTAAAGAGGAAATTAAAAAGTATATGGAGGTCAATGAAAATGAAAACACTGTAGTCCAAAACCTCTGGGATGCAGCAAAAGTGTTCATAAGAGGGAAGTATATAGCAACACAGGGCTTCCTAAAGAAGGAAGAAATGTCTCAAATACACAACCTAAACTTACACCTAACGGAGCTGGGAAAAGAATAGCAAATAAAGTCCAAAGCCAGCAGAAGAAGGGAAATAATAAAGATAAGAGCAGAAATCAATGATACATATAAAAAAAAAGTTGAACAAATCAACCAAACCAGTGGGTGGTTCTTTGAAATAATTAACAAAATTGATAAACTCCTCACCAGATTTATCAAAACAAAACAAAACAAAACAAAACAAAAAAAGGAAGGGACCCAAAAAAATCACGAATGAAAGAGGAGAGATCACAAACAACAGCACAGAAATACAAGTAATAATGAGAGAATATTATGACCAATTATATGCAAACAAATTGGGCAATCTGGAAGAAATGGACAAATTCCTAGAAACATATAAACTACCAAAACTGAAACAGGAAGAAATAGAAAATTTGAGCAGACCCATAATAGGTAAAGAAATTGAATCAGAAATCAAAGTCTCCTGAGAAAAAGTATCTAGGGCCAGATGGCTTCCCAGGGAATTCTACCAAACATTAAAAAAAATTAATACCTATTTTTTCAAGCTGTTCCAAAAAATAGAAATGGAAGGAAAACTTTCAAACTCATTCCATGAGGCCAGCATTAACCTGGATTCCAAAATCAGACAAAGGCCCCACTAAAAAGGAGAACTACAGACCAATGTCCCTGATGAACATGGATTCAAAAATTCTCAGCAAGATACTAGCAAACCCAATCCAACAACACATTAAAAGAATTATTCACCATGATCAAGTGGGATTTATTACTGGGCTTCAGGGGTGGTTCAATATCTGTAAATCAATCAATGTGATATATTAATAAAAGAAAGGGTAAGAGTCACATGATCCTCTCAATGGATGCAGAAAAAGCATTTGACAAAATACAGCATTAAACCCTCAAGAACATAGAAGTAGAAGGAACATATCTCAAGATCATAAAGGGCATATATTAAAGATCCTCAGATAATATCATCCTCAATGGGGAAAAACTGAGAGCTTTCCTACTAAGGTCAGGAACATGACAAGGATATCCACTCTCCCTACTGTTGTTCAACATAGTATTGGAAGTCCTAGCCTAAGCAATCAAACAACAAAATGAAATAAATGGAATCCAAACTGGCAAGGCAACAGTCAATCTTTCAGTCTTCACAGATGACATGATACTCTATGTGGAAAACCTAAAAGACTCCACCAAAAACAGAAATCAGTTGCATTTCTATTCACCAATTTCTATACACCAATAATGAAGCAGGAGAAAGAGAAATAAAAGACTGGATACCATTTACAATTGTACCAAATACCATAAAAAACCTAGAAATAAACTTAACCAAAGAGGTAAAAGGTTTGTATGCTGAAAACTATAGAAAGCTTATGAAAAAAAATTGAAGAGGACACAAAGGAATGGAAAAATGTTCCATGCTCATGGATTGGAAGAACAAATATTGTTAAAATGTCTACACTACCCTAAGGAATTCACACATTCAATGCAATACCTGTCAAAATGAAACCAGCATTCTTCACAGAGCTAGAATAAACAATTCTAAAATTTGTATGGAACAGAAAAGACCCTGAATAGCCAAAGTAATGCTGAAAAAGAAAACCAAACCTGGAGGCATCATAATTCCTGACATCAAGCTATATTACAAAGCTGTAATCATCAAGACAGTATGGTACTGGCACAAAAACAGACACTTAGATCAGTGGAACAGAAAAGAGAACCCAGAAAGGAACCCACAAATGTATGGCCAACTAGTCTTCGACAAAGCAGGGAAGAATATCCAGTGGAAAAAAGACAGTCTTTTATGCAAATGCTGTTGGGAAAACTGGACAGCAACATGCAGAAGAATGAATCTGAATCACTTTCTTACACCACACAAAAAAGTAAACTCAAAATGGATGAAAGACCTAAATGTAAGACAGTAAGCCATCAAAATCCTAAAGGAGAAAACAGGCAACAATCTCTTTGACCTCAGCTGCAGCAACTTCTTACCAGACTGTCTCTGAGTCATGGGAAACAAAAGCAAAAATGAACTATTGGGGCATCATCAAGATAAAAACCTTCTGCACAACAAAGGAAACAAATCCACAAAATGAAAAGACAACAAAATGGAGAAGATATTTGCAAAGGGCATATCAGATAAAGGGTTAGTGTAAAAAATTTATAAAGAACTTATCAAACTCAACACCCCCCAATAACAAATAATCCAGTGAAGCAATGGGCAAAAGACATGGACAGACTATTTTTGAAAGAAGACATTCAGATGGCTAACAGACACATGAAAAAAAAAAAAAAGAAAGAAAAAAAACCAGACACATGAAAAGATGTTCAAAATCATTCATCATCAGGGAAATCAAATCAAAACCGCAATGAGATATAACCTTACACCTGTTAGAACTGCTAAAATTAACAACTGAGGAAAACAACAGATGTTGGTGAGGATGTGAAGAAAGGGGAACACTTGCAGGGGAACACTTGCACTGCTGATGTGAATGCAAACTGGTGCAGCCACTCTGGAAAACAGTATGGAGTTCCCCTCAAAAATAAAAATAGAGCTTCCCTATGACTCTGCAATTGCACTATTAGGTATTTATCCATAGGATATAATAAAGCTAATTATATGCGGCACATGTAGCACTATCAACAATAGCCCAATTATTCAAAGAGCCCAAATGACTATTGACTGATGAATAAAGAAGATGTAGTATATGTTTATACAATGAAATATTACTTGGTGATCTAAAAGAATGAAATCTTGTCATTTGCAACAACACAAATGGAACTAGAATGTATTATGCAAAACAAAATAAGTCAGTCAGAGAAAGATTAAATATCATATTGATTTCACTCATGGAATTTAAGAAGCCAAACAGATGAACATAGGGGAAAGGGACGGGAAAGGAGCTAAAAACAGAAAGGGAAGCAAACCATAAGAGGCTCTTAAATTGGAAGAACAAACTCAGGGTTGCTGGCAGGGTGTTAGGTAGGGGATGGGCTAAATGGGTGATGGGCTTTAAGGAGAGCAGTCATTGGGATGAGCATTGGGCATTTTAGGTAAGTGATGAATCACTAAATTCTACCCTTGAAACCATTATTACACTGTATGTTTACTAGCTTGGATTTATAAGAAATTAGGCACTAGTCCTTTGATATTTATAACTTATGTATGGGTGTGTGCGTTTCATAGTATCTCTCTTTTTATTTAATTCATTATTCCTAGATTGCATATAACTTCTTATCTCAGTACTGAGTACTCAGTATCTCAGTACTATTTTTACCTAAATTCTTTTTTCTTAGGTTTACTTGAGGGACCCAAGTAACTTGCTTTTAACTCTAATCTTAGGGTATATGTATGCTATCTTTAAGAAAAGTTTACTGTAGACAGTCTTTCTTTTGAAAATGATTATTGGCTTCTTTTACTAGAGGCTGCCATTTGACCCGGAAATGAAAGTTCTAACTAGACAGTTTCTCTTTACTTATAACTATTTTGTCACAAATTGTAGTATAAACTGCCAAAAAAAAAAAAAAGCCACAACTCCCACTTTGCTCCTGGCATAAACTCAAAAGGACAATTTGTACCATTTGTAAGCTAATCAAAACAGATCATCCACAGTAAAACTGGGAGAACTTTTGGTTCCAATTCAATCTGTTTGAGTTGGTTTTGGATGGTAGTGTTTATGGAGATAATTGCCCCTATTGCCAAATTGATGTTTATTTTCTTTCCCCCAGAGAAAAGACTGCCATAGAACAAATTAAGGGTGATTAAGCAGGAAAAGTAGGTAATTACCAATAAGTCCTATAAACTCACATAAGCTTTGGAGCCATAAGGGCATTTTTTAGGCTCCTGGGTTTATCATTTGCTAGTTGTTTGGCCTAAGAGAAAATACTTAATCTCTGCATACAAATTTCCTCATTTGTAGTATTAGAGTTTCCTGACATGGTTTTTATGGGCATTAGAGATAATATATGAAGTGCCAAGAGTTGTTTCTGGGATAGAGGTGTTTTTCCATAAATGATAACCATGTATTACTATTGAACTAAATATAATAAGATCTGGGTGTTTCAGCAGGGGCACGGGCTAGAAATACAGTTCAAAGTTGTTTAACAGATTGATAATTTTCAGACCCACTTATTCCTCTTCTATGAGATCTCCTGGTGACTAAGGATGCACAAATGTCTTCCTTTTTTAAATGTTTGATTCAGAAACAAATCTATATCTAATATTTAATAGGAGTATATATCTAAAACCCAATAACAAAATAAATTTTATACTTTACACCACTAAAATTTAAAAATAAATACATCACACACTGTAGCAGAATTTAAAGTGCTTTCATTTTTCTTTTTAAGATATGATTTAATAATTTATGGTCCCCAGGTATGTGGTCCTGGGAAATTTCTAGCCCATGGCATTATAGCTATGAATAAAGCTTACTAAATGATTTTTACATAGGAAAATAATTTCAAATTTGCTGATTTTGACACCCAGAAGATTCTCTGTTCCTTCTATAATAGCAGGTTATTATGTTTTTAAGTACATAAAATGTTTAACATCATACTAAGTAAATTCTTATTCAAAATACAAATTGTTTATCAAAAATGTATACTTAAAATTAAACAGGAAACATTTGTTAGTTTGTTGGATTTCTAGGTTATCCATTATCTGCCTTTTCCATGGGTCTGAAAAAATCAAGATAGTTACTTGTTATTGGGAGAAAATCATTCTTTTTACATAAGTATATATTTTTGAATCATCTTCAGAGTAACAGTTACATAATTTGTAAATTTTACTATCTGAAATACATTAATATATTAATGTGCTATTATAGTAACATATGTTAAGATATTAATGTGATATACTAAGGGCTATTTATTTTCAGAAGTACATAACATTCAGATTCCACACTTGGTCACCCTTGATCAGTGGTGCGCTGATAAATGTTTAACAACTGGTTCTCAGGAAAAATATCTGTATTTTGTAGCATTGCTGGTTTTTGTAGTGCAAAAACACCTACAAGACTAATTTAAAGCTACAAAAGTTAAGTCCTTGAACACAGAATTAGGGAGAGATGTACACAATTGACTCTCCTGAGCTGGAAAGAGCTCACTCCAGCATACCTCTACATATTTTCCATGTTCTAAAGACATAATTTATTTATTTATTTATTATTATTATTTTTTTTATTTCCCATAGTTTTATTTATTTATTTTTATTTTTATTTTTTTCTGGCTGCTGTTTTATTTTTTTTTAAAACTTTATAGTTTATTGTCAGGTTGGTTTCCATATAACACCCAGTGCTCTTCCCCACAAGTGACCTCCACCAAGACCATCACCCCCCTTTACCTTTCCCCCTTCCCCTTCCCCCCTTAAATTAAAGACATAATTTAAAATAATAAAATTAAATTTTATTCAGATTGAGTATATATGAACCAGTTCCTATTCATATATTAGG